>JAGSMR010000028.1:6067500-6427500 GCA_029286605.1 Sericinus montela | reverse complement strand
AAAGGGTAGGTTTCAACATCGACTTTAGCTAGCATTTTAGTACTACCAACCAGCAAAGATTGGCATTTTGTTGCATTCACAGATACTCCAAAGCGTAAGGACCAGTCTGATACTGCTTTCAGACAGTCATTTAATTTATTAATTGCATCTTGGAGTTCTTCAATATCAGACTGTACATAAATCTGCAGGTCGTCTGCATACAGATGGTACGAACAATTAATATTAGAAGTGATAAAATTTATAAAATTGAGAAGATAATGGGAGAAAGTATACCGCCTTGCGGAACGCCACAACCTAGTCCCGCCCATTGAGAGGTCTTTTGTCCCATATAGACCGATTGCTGACGTCCGCGAAGATAAGAAGATAACCACTCCAATACCGTGGAAGCGAATTTAAAGTTAGAAAAATTGCAAGAAGGATATCATGGTCGACTGTGTTAAAAGCATTCGAAAAGTCCACAAGCACCATAACTGTAACTTTCTTCTTCTCCATACCCTCACGAATATCATCAGTGATTTTAAGTAGTGCAGTTGTGGTGCTGTGGCCAGGACGAAACCCAGACTGAAAGTTACTCAGTAGGTTATGTTCATATACAAATTTGGAAATTTGCTTATGTACACAGGCTTCCAAAATTTTAGAGAGAAATGGCAATATTGAAATAGGACGGAAATGATGAGGAAGTGTAGGATTAGGTACTTTGGGGAGAGGTCGCACGAAAGCCTTTCTCCAAAGAGAGGGATATTGTCCAGAGTCTAGGGAGAAATTAATAATGTGAGTGATAGCAGGAAGTATAAATTCAAGGATGTTGGCTATCATAACCCTACTAACCTCATCGCATCCCACGGCCCTGGATTTAATTGCCAGTACTGCCTTACGTACCTCATCCTGATTCACGGGAGAGAAATTAAAGACAGGGATGTGTGGAGACTGCATTGAAGCAATGTATGCTATGGTTTGTGCCCGGATGGTAGGGTCCATTGCAGTAGTAGCAGTAAAGTATAGATTCAAATCATCGTGGGAAAGAGAAGGACCATACTCCATGATAGGTGATTTACCTACACCCATCGAATTGAGAAATTTCCACACATCAGCTGGTGAAGAGTTAGTTATATTGTTTAGGAAGTATCGGCGTTTAGCAGTTCGTACCATCTGGTTACACCTGTTCCTAGCCATTTTAAAAGACAACCAGTTTTCTTCAAAACGAGACCTCTTGAATCGCAAGAAAGTTCGGTTTCGCCTGTCCATTGCCCTCCGCACATCGTCAGTCATCCAGGAGCTGGCAAACGTTTAACTCTGACCTTATGGACTGGGGCATGGGCATCATACAGACTAATTATCGTGCTATTTAGGCATGTACCTTTTCATCGACCGTAGAAGCAGCCGCCAGCGAGGCAAAATTAATTTGAGACGCATCACTGTGCAAATTATCCAAGTTTATCTTAGTAAAGTTACGGAAGTGTAAAATGAAGTACCACGTTTAGGGGTCTAAGCTTATACGAAGCATAAATAAGGTCATGTCGGGAGAATCCTGGGGCAGGAAGCTGACCATGTGCAACCACATGATCAGAAGAACTAGTAATAATGAGATCTAAAAGAGAGTCTTCAGTGTCGAAATTATGATGGGTAGCCCTTAAAGGTAAAATTCCAAGATTGACGGACTCTAAGATCGAGTGAAGTTTTTGTGTACGAGAAGAATTATTCAGAATATCAGTGTTGAAATCCCCATGATTATGCAGTGTGTATACTTAGAACCTATGTTTTCGAGAGCCATTTCCAAATTGGCGAAGTAATCAGTAGAAGGAGGACAATACACTACTCCGAGAGCTATCCTTGTGCCCTTGACATCAAGTTCCACAAATAAGTGTTCATCGGAGGCAGAGTATGGAGATGGAGACGTTGATAATATTTTATATGGTAAAGAGCTATGAAGATAAATAGCAACTCCACCGCCACCTTTATTTGTACGATCATTTCTTATAAGTACGAAACCAGGTATTGGATACATGGTTGACTGTAAACACGGCTTCAACCAACTCTCAGAAATTAAAATAGCGTGTAAGTTTGTATAAGCAAATGAAGTTTCGAGTTCTGCATAATGACTTGGTATACTCTGTGCATTTATGTGACAAATATTCAACAGTTTACTGGCTGAAGGGAACACATTATTTAAAAGACCATTTAAAGAAGAAACGTTGTCATTTAACTGGTCATCGCAAGAAACAAAAGACAAGTCTGAGTCATAGGAATAAAAGGAATCATCATCAGTCATAATGGAATAAGATATATATTAATGTAATTATGTAAAATAAAAATAAAAATAATAATAAAAAATAAAAATATGAATATTAATGTAAAATAAAAATACAAATACTTTAAAAGAATATATGTAAAACTAAGAGTAAACTACAAACATGCAAAATGATATAGAAGGATAGCAAACAATCATAATACACCAACCCTCAAGTTGACTGTTTACATTAAAATAAACCAAACTGAAAAAAAAAAAAATAAACACTACACAATTATGAACATGTAGAAAATAATAAAAATAAAGAAAACAAAAACGAAAACAATATCGAAACAGAACTACAAATATATGTCCAAAATATACAGGAAGCATCAATTAACTAAACATAATAACGAAACACTGTTGAAAAATATCCAAAATAATAGAAAGCGAATTTAATACGACGAGGTTAAGTACTACGCAGTGTATATAGTCGTCTCAATGAAGTAAAGAAAATCTGCCACTGTTATTATCTGTGACCATAGAGTAATACACGTATAACCTGGCATTGACATTGTGATTTTGACATTGTTACTGTCATTTACTTTAGTAAACTGACATTGATGTTATAATTAGATTTTGATAAATATTACAAATAAAAATACAGTAATGGCCTAAAACAAATCAATAAAGTTATAAGACCAAGTATTCAAAAGTGTGAAAGTCTACAACAAAACTGAATAAAAAATAAAGTGCATATGTTAAAACACAAAGAATGTCAATATTATGTTCTAATTACTTCACCTTGATTATTAAAGGAGTGAAGAGACTATCGCTTGGAAGCGAAACGCCTTGCTCTTTTGATGTCATCACTCTGCTTCTGATTTGTTCTAGCAGGATTATTATTTCGCGCTATTTCTTGCTGACAAGTAGAATTAGATGGGCTTTGCTGCGAATGAGAGACCTTCTTGCTCACTGAAACGCTGTCTTCATGACGAGGACTATTGCCAGCCCTGTTAGACGACGGTGCAGTCATAATGGAATAAGATATATATATATATATATATATATATATATATATATATATATATATATATATATATATATATATATATATATATATATATATATATATATATATATATATATATATATATATATATATATATATATATATATATATATATATATATATATATATATATATATATATATATATATATATATATATATATATATATATATATATATATATATATATATATATATATATATATATATATATATATATATATATATATATATATATATATATATATATATATATATATATATATATATATATATATATATATATATATATATATATATATATATATATATATATATATATATATATATATATATATATATATATATATATATATATATATATATATATATATATATATATATATATATATATATATATATATATATATATATATATATATATATATATATATATATATATATATATATATATATATATATATATATATATATATATATATATATATATATATATATATATATATATATATATATATATATATATATATATATATATATATATATATATATATATATATATATATATATATATATATATATATATATATATATATATATATATATATATATATATATATATATATATATATATATATATATATATATATATATATATATATATATATATATATATATATATATATATATATATATATATATATATATATATATATATATATATATATATATATATATATATATATATATATATATATATATATATATATATATATATATATATATATATATATATATATATATATATATATATATATATATATATATATATATATATATATATATATATATATATATATATATATATATATATATATATATATATATATATATATATATATATATATATATATATATATATATATATATATATATATATATATATATATATATATATATATATATATATATATATATATATATATATATATATATATATATATATATATATATATATATATATATATATATATATATATATATATATATATATATATATATATATATATATATATATATATATATATATATATATATATATATATATATATATATATATATATATATATATATATATATATATATATATATATATATATATATATATATATATATATATATATATATATATATATATATATATATATATATATATATATATATATATATATATATATATATATATATATATATATATATATATATATATATATATATATATATATATATATATATATATATATATATATATATATATATATATATATATATATATATATATATATATATATATATATATATATATATATATATATATATATATATATATATATATATATATATATATATATATATATATATATATATATATATATATATATATATATATATATATATATATATATATATATATATATATATATATATATATATATATATATATATATATATATATATATATATATATATATATATATATATATATATATATATATATATATATATATATATATATATATATATATATATATATATATATATATATATATATATATATATATATATATATATATATATATATATATATATATATATATATATATATATATATATATATATATATATATATATATATATATATATATATATATATATATATATATATATATATATATATATATATATATATATATATATATATATATATATATATATATATATATATATATATATATATATATATATATATATATATATATATATATATATATATATATATATATATATATATATATATATATATATATATATATATATATATATATATATATATATATATATATATATATATATATATATATATATATATATATATATATATATATATATATATATATATATATATATATATATATATATATATATATATATATATATATATATATATATATATATATATATATATATATATATATATATATATATATATATATATATATATATATATATATATATATATATATATATATATATATATATATATATATATATATATATATATCTATATTGTCTGCCCGTGACGTTTATCATCCTTGAAGTTTAAGATGGTATTCTATTTTTGGCGTTACATCCCTTTTTTTAAAATATTGGTATTCGTTTAACTCAACAAGTGACAGAGTTGCGATTTTATAAGATTTTTTAAACATGGCATAAAACGTTTTACTCATTTGTAATTTTTTTCATTGGGTTCCTAATTAGGTAAAATTTGATTGCACGTATATATAAAACATTTAAACACAATATATTACCCAAATAGAGCACTTTCGTGATGCCTACGCACTCCATAGCATTCAAGATGTGATGTTTCTGACGTATGTCCTTTATATCTTGTTCTAAAAAAGGTACTTGACAAAAGAAAAATTGTCAGTGAAGCTAAAAGAAAAATAATTTATTATTTATAAGCATAAAGTCTTGTACAATTTTGATGGAAAGCGTTCTACCGTTCGCATGTTTTAAATAGAAAACACTTATACATAATGTGTGACGAAATTGTTGTGCGAAATAAGAATGTTTTGTATAAATAATGAGCGTTGTTTGCAAAATGGGCTCTTATCTTATTATGTTGTTTTTATTATGACTGGAAGAGTATTAAAGTAGAATTTTATGAAAATCCATTCTTTTATTTTACATATACATACTTAGTACATACTTAGCACATACTTAGTGTCCGGAGTAGTTATAAAAAAATCTACAAATAAATTTCGTTATTCCATCGAAGGTGAGTTCGTTAGTTGATTTAAATGATTTTGTCTTTTGCCATTATTTTGAAAGGTACTGACCCTAAGCCAAAAAGCCACCATTGAACCTTTATTCGATCATCAACATCATCATCATGATAACAGCCTATCAGAGGTCAATCGCTGAACATAGGCCTCCCCCAAAGATAGCCACATAGAGCGGACCTGCGCCATCTGCATCCATCGACGCCCTGCAACATTATGCAACTCGTCGCTCCATCTTGTTGGATTATAATAGATTGTGTATTTTCTCGTTAAGGGCAATTATTAAGGGCTATATTAGTAGTAGTCTGTAGGCGCCTTTTTAAGTTCCTACTTCTCAACGCGGCGAGTTTGAAATCTCCAAGTGAACTGCACTCTTAATCCTGCCCTGCTGAAACCTGCTTGGCATAAAATTATAAACTAGTATCGCGGACTTCAGAAGGCTACCTACTGAAATAAGAACAGTATAACTGACGTTTCCTGCTGGAATCTCTCTCAAAGAACATTTCTGATTCCTTTGTCCAGGAGTGGACCCAACCACTCGGTTATCGTGGCTGTAATTATTAAGAGCTATAAATGCCATCATGTTATATCAGTTGTAAAATACTACCCCGTTTCTAATCGCTGCTGCAGAAAGAGGCGATAGGAGAAACAGTGCCTTGTAAATAAAATAGTCACGTCTAACGTCAGTTAACGGGATAATTAGCTTGAAAAAATATTAGACTAAAATTAAGCAAACAGACTATGGTGCGACAACGATGTACGGCACTGTAAAGTCCGACCCCCTGGCCAATCGTGGCGACTCAACATGGGTGATGACATGAGTAGCATATATACGTATCATGATTCATCTATGCTATGCCAGTGTGCATCTTGCATTACTAGTAAAGTAAGTGAATCGTTGGTCAAGTGAAACAGGTCTAGCAAATTCTAATAGATAAGTAAAATAAAATGAATCATAATAATCAGGGTTAGTGTGAGTTATTATTCAAACTATAATGAATAAAAAAGCGTAATACAAAGGAAATATTAAAAAAATAATATAGCATTTGTGAAGTCACGATAGCCGGCGGGCGTTGGAAGGTGGGTCCGAAAGACTTATTTGTCGAGACCTCTGTCTACCCCTGTATTGGGAATTGTGTGAAGATATTTATTCATTTATTATTACTGAATATATCGCATATTACATTTTTTTATATTGTATATTGATTTAGATACGTGTTGAGATGTAAAGTAAAATTTTCCGAACCGTACTAAAATCAATTTTGTGCATGGGACTGTCCACTTGCGAAGCTCGTCTGCGATAGATGCCGGCAATATTCAAAAGGTCACGTTAACCTAAATCTTATATCAACATACGTTCAATCAGATTTTTGTTGCACGTGCATGTTACAGACAATTTTGGTTAAGTAAACTTCATGCTGCATAGATATAGAGAACAATTGAGCTGAGAGAATGGAAATGTCTATTAATTTTAACAGGTGTCCCATAGTCTGCGATAAAAAACATATTTTTATTTACATGTATTTGAGTAGGTTCGGAAAAAATCATGCTTTACTAAAGTATGATTTTAAAATTTACAGTAATCGGAAGGAAACATACAATGTAAACATATTTTTTTTATTTTTATATTATTTATATTATTATTTATTACTTATATATTTATTATATTATTTATTTTTATAAATGCTATTTTAACCAAATAAAATTACTGTTAATTCATCATTCTTTCGTGGATGAGTGGAGTACATATCGGTTTTCATGGAGTTGTAATTATAGACGACCTCCATGTCCGAATGGCGCACACACCTTTTTATGACAGCTGGCTTCATAGCTGTGGGTTGAAGGTTCGATTCTCCGGCGGGACAATTCAGAAAATCACCTTTACTACATTGTCGCGATAGACGAGTGGTTCGGCGACCGGAATTGGAGTCAAGAGAGCCGAGTTCGATCTGCAAGTCTCTTACCAATAAATAAATAAAATAAATAAATATCTTCAAGCAATTCTCAATAGACAAAGATCTAGAGAGATAGGCAGACAGAGGTCTAGTCTAGACAATTAAGTCTCTTCGACCCACCTACCACCGAAGATATTTTCGGGATAACGTGGGACAGGTGGTGAACCCGTCGCCGTCTATACACAGTCAGGTCTTAAGTATTGTCACACAGTAAAAACTTTTCTTTTAGAATGCTGGTAACAAAAAAGTTTATTGAATTCGAATTTCGAATTGTTCATGAAAATAAAACTACATACTTTTTAGAATTTTACTCATTTTTTAATATGGAGTGGACGCTTAAAGAAGACCGCGTTGCAGTTATTGCGTTGCATCGTTGCGGTGACGCGCCAATTCAAGTTTTTGACATACTTAAAAATTTGAATATAACCAAAAGATACGTTTATCGTACCATCAAACGATACAATGAAGACTCTAGTGTAGATGACAGGTCAATAAGTGGTCGCCCTCGGTCTGTTAGGACTCCAGCAGTGATAAAAGCTGTGAAGGCTCGAATTCAAAGAAATCCCAAACGTAAGCAGAACTGTTGGCCCTTCAGATGGGGTTAAGCAGAACCACGGTGAAAAGGGTGTTAAATGAAGACTTAGGGCTTCGGGCATATAGAAGAAAAACAGGACAGTGTTTGAATGCACGTCTAATGCACCTGAGACTGAAGAGATGCCGCGCTTTGTTTAAGCGGCACGCGGGAAAAATATATAGGGAAATTATTTTTTCGGATGAAAATTTTTTTACCGTAGAAGAGAGCTACAACAAACAAAATAATAACGTGTACGCACACAGTAGTGAAGAAGCGAGCAACCGTATTCCGCATGTCCCACGAGGTCATTTTCCATCCTCGCTCATGGTATGGTAGGGAGTTTCTTATTGGGGCGTAACAGAGGTATATTTTTGCGAGAAAGGTGTAAAAACGAATGCAGTTGTGTATCAAAATACAGTCCTGACGAACCATGTGGAATCTGTTTCTCATACCATGTTCAATAACAGGCACTGGGTATTCCAACAAGATTCGGCGCCAGCTCATATAGCGAAGAGCACACAAGACTGGCTGGCGGCGCGTGAAATCGACTTCATCCGGCACGAAGGCTGGCCCTCCTCCAGTCCAGATTTGAATCCGTTAGATTACAAGATATGGCAACACTTGGAGGAAAAGGCGTGCTCAAAGCCTCATCCCAATTTGGAGTCACTCAAGACATCCTTGATTAAGGCAGCCGCCGATATTGACATGGACCTCGTTCGTGCTGCGATAGACGATTGGCCGCACAAATTGAAGGCCTGTATTCAAAATCACGGAGGTCATTTTGAATAAACTTTAGTGTCATAAAAATCTATGTTTTGTTAAGTTCATTTTGGTATATAAATAGTTACATAATGAATAAACTTGTTCTAATTATTTTAGGTTAAACATGTGACAGAATTTATGACCTGACTAGGTATATCCAAGCCAACGATATGATTCGTACATAAGTTCTTGAAAAACCCATTGGTACGAGCCTGCCACCTGGGGATCAACCTCGGGTCTCATGTCTCGAAGTTCGGACCAGCCAACCACTCGACTATCGTGACTTATGGGTTTTTTTTAAAACTTATGGTACGAATTATGTCGTTGGCTTGGACATAAAGACGGCGAAGGGCATACCACCTATCACGTTATTCCAAAAATGTCTTCGGTGGAAGGTGGGTCGAAAGGACTAAAGTTTCTAGACCTCTGTCCATCTCTCTATTGGGAATGGCGTGAAGATATTATACTACATTGTCTCGGGTCGAATGTTTGTAGTAAATTGTTTCTGATTCCATAACACGAATAGCTATGAATGTGATGTTGTGCCTAAATATACGAGATTTTATTTAAGTATTTAAAAAATATAAGCAAGAAAATCAACGTTTAGGCAATGAAGAACTACTATTGGAATGCATTGTACAATTAAAACTGTATTAGAAATATTCAAAAGCTTATTTGTCAATTTCTGCCACGTAGCAGAAACGAAAAATTGCAGAATCGTTATTTAGAGAGGCTTTCCTTACTTCACACGTTTCCTAAACCCGGTAGCCAGAGGCCTAGACTGTTAAGTCCTTTCAGCCCATATTTCATCAGTTTATTTAGGGTCACCGATACAGATGGTGATCCTGTCGTCGTCTTTGTATCCAACAAAATGATTTTTACATAAGTTTTGAAATACATCATTGGTACGAGTTTATCTCCGGGGTATCGAACACGAGTCTCTTGACTAAAATTCCGATCATTCTTCCACTCGGCTATCGTGACTTACTTATCTAGTTTACTTATTTTAAAAGTTCACTGCAAAACATAGATCTATTACACAAGAAGAATTTGAGATAATGACCACTTTTGGCAAGTGGGTGGGCGATCGTAATGCCAAACATTTGCATAGCACGAAAGACGCTGGACCTCCAGGTCCTTCGATGGTTAGTATTCATTCAAAATACTTATTTCGATATCCGTCAAACATCATTGTTTTTTACTCCACTGAACTGATGTTTCACCACTCCAAATTTAACGACAAATTCGCCACTCCAAATTTAAAATAAAATTCCTAGTATGATACACTCCTCTATACAGTTAAAAAGCTTATTTTACTGTAATCAACTTTCCTACAGGCATCAAACATGTATTAAACGAAATGTGTAGCGTAAAATTCCTGCATTGTTTTCCTGGAGCTCTATTGTCGGATTTCGTGAATATCAGGTTAACGTCAAGTATCAAAGCTCTCCAAAACTGACAGCAAAACAATTTCATTCGAATATGCGACTACGCCAATTGCAAAGCTAGCGCATTGTATAAAATGAGATGTGACAAGGATTAAAGTTATGTGACGTTTTAACGGACTGTAAAATCTGTTTTCCATCCATTCTGTTCTGTCCATTTCTGGATTAACTTCGGATTAACTCTGGATTATCACTCACACGTAAGTTTAGATAAAATTTTACTGAAGTTACTTTTGCGAGACTTTATTTTGCTTCACTATAGGATAAAATGTTCCAGGCTTGTCGATAAGTTACTACTTAACCTATGTCCCCTCTTATGTAAAATATATAACATGAATATACGAGTATATGTGTAAAATATGCATAAGCTGATTTTATAATGCAACACATAAGATTAAAAACAAATTCTGCAATTGTTTATGGTAGGAATTTAAGGTATAAGCAGGAATAATATATAATTAGAATATCTTCACGTCATTCCCAATGCAGGCGCAATCAGAAGTCTAGACAATTAAGTCCTTTCGTTCGAAACTTAACGAAAATGTACTAGTAAATATACTTAAATATAGTATGAAAATATATTAAAGGAAACACCATAATTGTTAAAATGGTGCGTGCCTGTTTGCGTTGGACTGTGAAAATATATGTGAATTTTCATAGGTGAATATTTTATGAGGAAGTTCAAAGTTGCTCAGCGGGCTATGGAGAGGGCTATGTTGGGTGTTTCTCTGCGGAACAGAATCCGCAACGATGATATCCGCAGCAGAACTAGGGTAACCGACATAGCCATGAGGATTAGCACGCTGAAGTGGCAATGGGCCGGCCACATAGCTCGTAGAACGGACAACCGTTGGGAAAGAAAAGTTCTCGAGTGGCAGCCTCGTTCTGGCAAGCGCAGTGTTGGACGTCCCCCCACAAGATGGAGTGACGACCTGCACAATATTGCGGGAAGTCGACGGATGCAGGTGGCTTGGGATCGTTCTCTATGAAAATCTTTGGAAGAGGCCTATGTTCAAATGTGTACTTTTGATAGACTGTAAAGAAGAAGAAGAAGAATATTTTATGTATACACGTGTGAAGTTGTGTCAGCTAAGTGAGAAATTTAGTAGTTAGTCTACTTTATTGTTTCACCAAAATAATAACGAGGAAAGGACCTAATTTTTTTCTCACCTACCCCGAACCAATTGTCAAAAAGAAAATAGAAAAAAAATTATAAATTGTAAAATCATACAATTTTGTTACTTCATTTCACAGGTTTTCTACTTCATGGATCTCATTAAAAATACGGCACGCAGTTAAACTAATTTCAAATTGAAACTAACTTACTTTAGTGTGTTTTGTTATTCTGGGTGTAACATTATTTAAAATTATTGTTCCGTAACTGTGCACCAATTGAGTGCATTTAAAAGTTGTGTTCAAAGACACAAAAAGATACCTTTATGTAATTTAACTCAAAAGTCATTGTTAAATAATTACGCGGAACATCAAAAAGCTGAATTTTTACATCATTCTATGAAATATTAATTTTAGAGCTAATGCACATGACAGAATACGAAGTGTTTGACATGCCTACATCTGAATTAGTGAAATTTCGATTTAATGTAATATCGATACACACCTATACATATAACAATATAGACAAATTATACATTTTTAGGATAAATTAGATAAAGGGACCTGGAGGGGGATAAGTCTGTGGGTCTAAGCATAACTGAGGCGCAATATGCCTATGAAGCGGTTTTCTGCGATGTCCTGGTATTATCCTGCCTGGCCTGGCTTAACAGTAAGTCGTCTTAGTTCAAAAGTAACTTACCAATTTGCATGTGCAAAATACGTTGCAAAGCAGATAATGTTAATATAGACATCAAAATGTTTACTTGTTCAAGTAAACATTTTGATGACTATAAGTTAATCATTAAGAACAATACTTAGAAAAAAAGTAATAAAATGAGCCTATCTCATTATAATAATCTTACGGGGAAGACTTTTGCCCAGCAGTGGGTGAGCACAGGTTAAAATAAATTATTAACTGGTACATAAAGTTAGAAATTTTACTGAAACATTTCTAGTGAGCGCGGCTCAAGCCTCGCCAGATGAATTCGCATCTCTTTGATTCGAATAATCCGCGCGAAACATTCCTAATTTGTTGGTATGTAACTCTGTTACTCAAACGAACTGTTGAATTTCACCGAGTACCGTTTGCGAATTCCGTGTATGAGTTGTAGGTACAAAAGTTGTTTTCGGATGAAGTGAAAATGAATAAGTTTAACGATATTTTAGTATACCTTAACATGTAGCAGTTTTACAGGACTTCAAAACTGCTACACTTATTTTATTAGGATCCTTACCGAAAACCTTAACCAAGAAAGCCTAGTGTTCCGGATTCGCATACTGCTAGGATTGTATTACATTACAGTAGTTTGGGTTTTGGCGTTACCATCATGCATAGTATAAAGACGAAGATACAAAAAATAAAAAGGCACCACCCTTTTTGTTTTGGGTACCTTAGGGCGGATTCCTTGGAATATTTTGATGATATACGTAATGATGTTATTTATGTTAGGATGATTTTACCGGTGATTCAAAATAAACAAGTAAATAATAAAAAAAAACTGCTGCGTTATTTCTATATTTATTATACAACTAAAAAGAAAGAGATGATGTCCAATTCGATTAACTTGTAAGCTACCGATCGCCTCTAATCGGACTAATACGGTGCATACGCTGAGTGGGCACGGCAATAATCATATTTTCTCACTCGTGCGGAATTTATTTTGGAGCACATTTAAGTAGTATCGAATGTGATGTTGCCAAGGTGTAAAAATGCACTATAATAGTAGAAGACGACAAGTATTTGGACTTATGGACCTTATATATAACTTATATGTACTTATATGTCTATGTCTTTATCTCTAACTCTACCCGAGTCAGAAATAAAGACAAGTTAAGTTAACTATTGGATTTTGGTATCA
The DNA here is from genome assembly GCA_029286605.1 of Sericinus montela. Classification (NCBI taxonomy): domain Eukaryota; kingdom Metazoa; phylum Arthropoda; class Insecta; order Lepidoptera; family Papilionidae; genus Sericinus; species Sericinus montela. The sequence goes on along the minus strand of JAGSMR010000028.1, from coordinate 6,413,651 downwards.
CCTTAAGAATTCACCATTACGAAAAATCAGACACTTTTTCTCTTGAGAATTGTAAGATGTGACTAATGGAAAACTCTAGAAAATAGTAATGATTGCCGATAAAAAAAAACAGAATATGTTTGTAAACATATTGTTTGGAAACAAAATAATAATCAGCTCATATTTCTTACCTAACGTATATGACGTTAGGTAAGAAATATGAGCTGAAATTGACCAAAATAAACATCCCTCCCAGCAAAAAATTATCAAAATAAACATAGAGTAATTGAAGAGTTCAGCATAACTTATATGCTTTAAAATCAATAAAAAAATTACATAATCAAAGTATATGCTAAATAAGGTACAAAGAAGAAATCCATCGAAAAAATACTTGAATGCATGCAAAAAGTACATACAGAGTTTATATTAATTAATTATCGTATTAGTACTTAGTTACTATATTCTCTTTGATTTTCTACGTAGTAATTAAATTATCTTTGGCCTGTCTCCACCAGGCGTCCGTTGCGCATACAGCCACCTTTTATTATAAAAACAATTTAATTTATAATACCTATAAATAAAATCGTTTACATCGTTCCGATCTCTTATAATTTCTTATTCTTAGTATTTTAATTTAAAATAATAGATTTTAGCTTAGGTATTATAAATAGAGAAAACTTTCTTTGCTGTGTGGTTTCGCCGCAAGAATTTAACCCCCTTTCTTCCCGTGAGTGCCGTAAGACGCTACAAAGTGGTAAAGCATCTTAGAATTAATTAGAATTGCTACTCCATTTATTACAGTTTTTTCGGTCCACCTTCCATCGAAGACACATTTTAGGACAGCGTGACAGGTGGTGAACCCGTCACTGTCTTTATGTACAAGCCAAAATAAGTAGATCTGTGACGAACAGCTGTGTATTAGTTGTGGGATGGCCTTTTTCTGTGAATTGTGTGAATGTGAAGAGTGAAACAAACTACGATGTTAACTGTCGAAAAATTTCTTGTCAGTCTTTGTAGGTGTTAGATCAGTTATTGAATTGAATTTTAACGTCCTGGGCGACCGTAATCGCTCAGCGCGAAAAAATTGATACCGGCTTTTAAAGGCATCTTTGGAGGGGCCAAAAATAAGCTCCTACACAAAAAAAGAAGTAATTAATTACTGCCAAAGAGTATTTATTCACTACGTGTTAATAATTACTACTACTAAAACTGTACTTATTTTTGAAATTTATCTAAATAAAGAACATTTTATTATACGTTATTTCACTTTGACTGTGTGCAAGATCAAATACATTGAAAATGTATGTCTCACCTGAGCTTAATTAGCGCATCGAATTCGACAGCAACGCACATCCAAAGCCTCCATATTAATTAGCATGTTCATACGTCAGTGGTTTTTGGTTAAATTTAGTGTGACGGCTTACGACGAATGTGCACTTGTTTAATACAGAACCTACAAAATATGTTTTGTTTGTTCATTTTTAAGGTTGCAGAAACTCATCCATAAAATTACCGATTCAAATTTTTTCAATAGGTATTCAAGAATAATGTTAATTTTTGGGGGAGATAATGACGTAGCAACAATCAAACTGCAAACCTGAATATTGAAATATTTGGTTTGAGTATTATTCGGAGAGGAAAAAGAGACTAAAATATTTCTGGGCTAGTCTTTTTTACCTACCTTTCGCATTCCCAGCGTTAAGTAAAATTTTTGAACAAAATGAAGTTACAAAAATATTTCTTTATTGATTATCAATGTCTATAATCAAACTGAAAAATTACTGCGTTATATACCACAGGAGGGCTAAAAGATTATACTGTGACTTTCGTATAAAATACAAGTAGCTTTGTTTTAATATTGCTGGGTTTAAATTTAGATGTTTCTCTATCCACATTTCATCGCAATATTTCCGATGTATCGATCAGACTGTGAAAAGTATATGTAAGTAAACTTATCTGGACTAGACTGGGAGAGCTTGCATTATTAAACAAGTTACCGATAGAACGTGTACACAAGTGGTGCTAAGTCTTGGGATTACGTAGTAAACTTAGATAAAATAGATGCAATAGAAATAGAAACTCTCAACTTAATGCCAGTTGAAATTTATATTTACAGCGAAATGAAATCTATACACATAATAATTTCGGATATTTCTGTATCTTTTTTTGTATTTGTTTCAAAAGAATATATTATTTTATGAAATGCCTTTTAAACTTTTTGTTATTTAACTAAAACGCTTTATAAATAATAAAATTATTTAAAAAATAAAAAATAAATAAATATCTTCACGCAATTCCCAATACAAGGGTAGACAGAGGTTTAGTCTAAACAATTAAGTCCCTTCGACCCACCTTTCACCGAAGATATTTTAGGGACAACGAGACAGGTGGTGAGTCTGTCGCCGTCTTTATGTCCAAGCCAACGATATAATTCGTACATAAGTTTTTAGAAAAACACATTGGTACGAGCCTGCCACCTGGGGATCGAACTCGGGTCTCTTGACTTGAAATTCCGACCACCACTCGGCTATCGTGACTTATTTAAAAAAATAATTTTATAAATAAATACATGTTTTCTATAAAATAAAAAAAATATCTTCACGGAATTCCCAATAGAGGGGTAGACAGAGGTCTAGTCTAGACAATTAACGATATTATCTACGATGTAATTCGATGTAGTACGAGCCTGCCATCTGTGGATCGGACTCAGGTTTCTCGACTCGAAATTCCGACCACCCAACCACTCGGCTATCGTGACTTTAAAATATATGTAATATAAAATATATATTAAATATTTATAACATATATTGTATGTAAAGAAAAATGTCTTTAAAATACTCAATATAACACCTTTTTTAAGTTTAAAATTTTACTGTTCCCATTTATTGATCAGATATTTCATAAAAACTTTTCTAAACTGTGATACCAAATTCCCAATTAAAATTAGGCGTCGCAATTTATACACGTAAATCAGCTGATATTATTTAAAACGTATACCTAAAATATTTTAATACCATTTTCCCTTAAATCAGTTCAGGAATCATTTAAGTTGAAGATATAAAAAAAACTCAATATTTCAACACTGGTAAATAACCGCGATTATATAACAAATATTGGACTCATGCCCTGTGGAATAAATATTTGAGGTATTGTAACAGTAGACAAAGCGTTAAATGGTAATTGTTACATAAAAATTAAGGAAATCAATGACAAGAAGCAGCGTCTTAGATGCGGTGCAATGATATGATAACGGCAAATCATTTTTATAGAAGGAGGCTATAGCTAGCTCAGGACTTTTATAGTCTGCAACTGTAAGTGTTTATTTGGTTCAGTCAATATCTCTCCAAGCAGAGTAAGAGGAAAAATTTTTCATCATCAACGTATGTCATAGATAGGCCGTCCCATCTTTGATACGAATACTAGTTTGGAAATTGATTTCCCAGAGCAGTAAAATAGAAATAAAAAAAAAACCGATAATGAATAATTTCGGGTCAACGTGACAACGGGAGCCCGTCGCTTAATATAACTTACCGCTTCTCACTTGCCCACCTATTCGTTGATGCCGTAAAGCTTTATATCACTACCTAATGTAAATGTTTACTTTAATTAAAGTTATAGAAATATTGAATGCAGCCCTCTACTTGCACATAGCTACGATCACTAAACAAAATCCTTTTGAAGGCAATACTGCGACACCGTAACTAAAAAGTTCACGATTTGCAATGGTGTAAGTATTTTTAAAATATTTTTTTATGAATAGATTTTTTTCTACTTTAATGAATTTTCTCAGAACTTATTCCCGTCTAGCTAATAATGGAACGTTAAGTATTGACTAATAAAAAAAAAGTTGTCAGCCGCCTAATTAATAACGTTATTTTAGTATTCGTTAAGGAGACTTATTTTATTCTCTGAAATTTACCATTACCACTTACCGACAAAAATTTTAATATTACAAAATGTAATCCCGTAGACAGAATACGAATGTTAATTATATACGTATTTCGGCGTGTACCTATTAACAGTGAACGTGACATTTTGTGCTAGTGTGTATAACAAAGGTCTAAATGAACACAGCAATTAAACCTTTTATAAACAGTAATAAGGAGACGATATTAAAATGTATTACTTTAAAGCGAGCTTTGACCGTGTAACTTAAGTCGCACTGAAAGTCCGGAAAAAAAGAACGACTCAATTTAAAAACTTGCCGATACTTTTACTGTTTTTCGAACTAATGTCCGTTCCTCTCTGTACATCTTCTTCGCATAGAAGAAACTACTGAGAAAAGCAGCGGGTCAAATGTTCCGTAGGGTTCTCGTCTATGACATTTGAAACCGCACTCAGAGTGCGAAACACACGAAAATGGCGACCCTATCTGGAAGAAATAGGAGGTAAATTGGAGGTGAACAAGGACGTAAACCGTTTTGTCAACATAATCCTTATACGAGGGCGACACTGATAGTTTTAAGAATGTCTAGAATTAAGTAAAAATAAAAAGAATATTTTCACGCTATTCCCAAAATTGGGGTAGACAGAGGTCTAGTCTAGACAATTAAGTCCCTTTCACCCACCTTCCACCGAAGATATTTTTGGGACAACGTGATAGGTGCTGAGCCCGTCGCCGTCTTTAAGTCCAACGATTTAATTCGTAGGTAAGTTTTTGAAAAACCCATTGGTATGAGCCTGCATCCTGGGCATCGAACTCGGGTCTAGCGACTCGAAATTCCGACCACCCAACGATTCGGCTGTCGTGACTCATTAGAATTAAGTCCTTTACAGTATTGCAACGTTTTACGCTGTTAAATGATATAAACGTATAAAAATATTTTTTGTCTGACAATTCTACATATGAATATTTTACAACTTTTTTTCACATGCTTATTTGCCAAATAAAAGTGAAAAAAAAATGTCAGAGAAATAAAAATTACAATGTACAAAATACATTGAATACACTTTACAAATTTTGATCCGTAGCGAACCTTGTCCTGAACTGAACTAATCTCGCGTTGCACCCCAAGAGCCGGAGTCAAAGGTAAGTACTAAGAGCTACTGAACTAAAAGTAGTAATAATACTATATGACCGAACTAGTTCATTTGCAAGAATGTACTAGATCAGAGCGCTCCGTGGGGCCAGGCGAGAACAAGTCTACTTCGTAACAAATCGACACACCACCATACGTAAGTAGTGATTACTTTTGATAATGGCAGATATTTAGAATTGCCAACAGCGAAAATAATAAACAAATAAAATTAAAATAAGTGTCCAGTACATAAATTGTAACTTTTAATCGCCTCTTGTGTTTAAAGTCTCTTGAGGTCAAAAGGATTTCGTTGTCTCAATATCCCCGGCATCAGAAATTGCGTGAAGATAAAAAATATGATTTTTTTAATTATTTATTACATTTTTAAATTATTTTCAATATTATAAAAGTATTTTATTATAAGTAAATAATTTAAATATAATGTATTTTAACGTTTTTTAATCATGACCAAATCGTTATAATGTCGATTTGAAAGATTCGACAGGAGGACGTAAAAAAGGTCATTACCGTGACCAAGAAGTTTCAATTTAAAGAGGCGCAGTAATCGATTAACTATATATAACCTAAAATTATATATACATTGAAGTATGTATATATAATTATATATGTATAAGTCACGATAGCCGAGTTGTTGGGTGGTCGGAATTTCGAGTCGAGAGACCCGAGTTCGATCCCCAGGTGGCAGTACCAATGTGTTTTTCAAAAACTTATGTACGAATTTCATCGTTGGCTTGGACATAAAGGCGGCGACGGGCTCACCACCTGTCACGTTGTCCCGAAAATATCTTCGGTGGAAGGTGGGTCAAAGGGACTTAATTGTCTAGACTTGACCTCTGTCTACCCCTGTATTGGGAATTGCGTGAAGATATTTAATATTTAATTTAATATTTAATTGAAGTATGTAATATAATGATATCCTTTATTTGAAATATCATAGGATCCATTTTGTTATAATAAATAATAATAATAAAAAATATTTTGTCTCTAGATTAAACTGTACTTGGAGGTTTGCATTCCGTCTCAAGGAATGAGCCATAATAACTGGCAGCATGGTATCATAGACGAACAATAAAAAATACATTTAAAACACATATTGAATGTCCATGAAGATGATCGGGAGTACGTGATTCAGAAATTTGGTACCCGCGTTTTTTGATATACGTTTTGGCTGGCGAACGAAAACATGAATATCTGAAAAACATTCTTAGTAAAACTGCTACATCATATATCATTGTGATCTAATGTTATTAAAGTTTGCGCAATGTCCCTTCATTGGGTGGTGTTACTTTTCGGACTCTGGTGAATATTTCTGGAGATTCTTGAGAAGATACCTCTGATAAAGCTGTCTGTCTGCTCCTGCACGAAAATATCGACAAAGTAAGTGAGCTTTGTACATCTTTTCTCCGGTTCGAAGTACACCAGCGACAGTAAGTCAACACATGTTCCAAACTCTGACAAATCGCCGAAACAATTTTTTGGTCATTTGAGCATAAAAAATTTTGTGATTATCTTCGAAAAAAATGGATAAGATAATTTGATATCATGTATAGTTTTTTGATGGAAGTATATTTTATGTCCCATTAGTTTTTAAAAAAGTGTGTAGTTTTTATTTCTTAAATAGAAAAAATAAAATATAAAAAAATATCTTCACGCAATTCCCAATACAGGGGTAGACAGAGGTCAAGTCTAGACAATTAAGTCCCTTTGACCCACTTTCCACCGAAGATATTTTCGGGACAACGTGACAGGTGGTGAGCCCGTCGCCGCCTTTATGTCCAAGCCAACGATGAAATTCGTACATAAGTTTTTGAAAAACTTATTGGTACTGCCACCTGGGGATCGAACTCGGGTCTCTCGACTCGAAATTCCGACCACCCAAGAACTCGGCTATCGTGACTTTTTTTTTATTGCACATTATTTCTTAGTGCACATATTTACCTTTTATACACATCTACACATATCTATCTATATGCACATATTTATATATTATATCATATTGTATGCACTCAATTGTCCGCACTCATTATAATATAAGAAAGAAATATCCAGAACATAGACATAGTGTATTTTTAATTCCAATATTAATTATAAATACAATTTAATTGTTAATTGTTAATTACAACAATTTGGGTCAATATTTCTGTAGTTTACGCCAAATGCACTAAGAATTTAATTTTTAAGGTACAACAATTTATCATTCGGTAGCATGTCATCCGCCAGAGGGAGCTGATTCTAGCACTAAATCATGTATTCTTAAAATTGTGCAAGGCGCTTCTCTTTTATTTTCAAGAATGCATCAAACAATTATTATAATTATTTTAAACTTTGATTTCGTCAATACATAACAAAAATAAACATATTTTTTCTTATTCTTCTTCCTTATTCCATACATTTATGCCCCCCTTTTGAACAAATTCACACTAGATAAATTTTATTATATCAAGCATGCTATGTATTTTACACAGTATATGTTTAAGTATGTATCTGTATATGTTATTATGTGGATGTGTATATAAATATTTAAAAGTACATCCCATTGAAAATTAAGGTTCTTTTTCCATAGTTAGTCAAAAGGCGTTGAATAAATAAAATTTCAAATCAAAGAAATTAGTGTGTTTGGGGCATAAAAAGGTAAGTTTTCACAAAATTTTGGGACGTAAAAAATATAATGCAAAAGTCGTAGATCGGAATTATATCAATAGACCCGAGTTCGATCCTCAAGGTTCGTATCAATGACTTTTTTGAAAACTTATGTACGATTTATGACGTTGGCTTGGACATACAGTCGACTACGGGATCAAGATGTCATCGTCGAAATTACTTAGTTGTCTACACTTCTGTCTACGCCATTCCCAATACAGGAGGTATTGGAAATGGCGTGAAGATATTTATTTATTTATGTACATCTTTTTATTACCTACAACTTTTCTCATAGGACTTGCCGGAATGTTTATGTTAAACCCGTCAAGTAGCTGACTATACTCGGGTAGGTCACTTTAAACTTCCTGTAGTAATATTTTTTCTGCGTCAGGTTTTTACATAGTTTATTTATCTTTCTCAGCTACACGTCAAAAGGATATACGTCTGCTACATACTTCTCACACTACTTTTTATACAGTAGATACGAAACCTAGCATATTCCGATATTTGTGTTTGTCCGATGCTTTTGAAGTTAGCCATCTAAGGTACAATAAAAAAAAAATATTTTATTCTGGTTATTTGTTATTTGTTTATAGCTACCACTTTCTGTTTAAAATCCTAGGCTATTTTGGAATTTAGTGATAAAGCCTCTAGCTTTTTTTTTTTTTTTTTTTACATTATAAGCCAGCGTTTAACTACAATCCCACCTGATGGTAAGTGGCGATGTAGTTTTTGTTGGTAGCTGTAGTAATTTAGTAAGTAAATTAGTTTTTTTGCATTATTAGATAGGATTATTGGACAATTTTAAAAGATGCGATAGACGACTAAGTAAGGGCCTTACAATAGCCTTCCACCTTTCGCAAATGAACAAACAATGCAAACATCAAAGAGGAGCGGAGGGGCTTAACCAAGTATACTCAAAAACTGCAGCGACAACCATGATCGTTGTACCAATAAAATGCGCATCATGCGATTTAAATGGACTTATTTCGAATCATTTTTGCATATTATAGCAAGTTATTATTAGATTCTGTTTGTATGAAACAAAACTGACTAAAAACTAAAACTAATTCTGTTTCCTTAAATTTCTGATTCCCTAGCTCAAATGTTTTAGTTCTTTACTTTGGGATCAGAGAAATGTATGAGATGTTGTCCCTATCTATGTATGTATTATGCTATATTTATTTACTCCTCAATGATATTAGACTATTTTAGAAATTAATACAGATGTTAATTGACGTGTTTTGATTTTTATTTAGGAGTAATTTAGTCAGTTATTTTGGCACTGTCTAAAAAGTCGTATGTAAGTTACATTCTTTGAGGTTTTACAATGTTTTCAAATGTACATACACAGGTCTCCACACACGAATGGAAAGGGGTTTCTTGTTGACAGTTAAAGTATAGAAAATCTTAGGCAAAACTAGCTTCTTGACATCTAAATGTTCGTGTAATATTTATTGTATATGACTAATACTCATACCAATGTCTAAGCTGGCCCGCATTTTATCTATATTTTTTTTATTATTTTATTTTATCATGCGTCACACAGCACTCATATTATAATCTTCAGACGATGCCTGTGAATGACGTTCCTTACATAGGTCGTCACTGACATTGCTTAGGCCACGTTGCAACAAATTAAAGCAATTGTAAACATTGGCGCGAGATGGAGTTTCATTATAAAATGCCATTGTCACAGATTTGGTGTGAAATTGTTTGTTTAAGACGAGACGAAAGTAATAACTCAGGGTCTGAAAAATTCATACTGAGGTATTACAATACTTGAAATTGCAGCGAATTCCAAAAACAAATTCTAAATGAATGTAAAGTATCACATTAGGTGAATAAAGTTATGTAGTCTATAACAAATTTAAAATGCTTTCAAAAAATACCACCTTTCTGAAGAGTTAATAATTACATATTTTTGAACTAATATCTGAATATATCTGAATATCTGAATATCATCTGAATATCACATTAGGAGAAAAAAAAAGTCACGATAGCCGAGTGGTTGGGTCATCGGAATTTCGAGTCGAGAGACCCGAGTTCGTTCCCCAAGTGGCAGGCTGGTTGGCAACCTATGGGTTTTTCAAAAACCTTATGTACGAATGATATCGTTGGCTTGGACATAAAGTCGACGACGGGCTCACCACCTGTCACGTTGTCCCGAAAATGTTTTCGGTGGAAGGTGGGTCGAATGGACTTAATTGTATAGACTAGACCTCTGTCTATCCCTGTATTGGGAATCACGTGAAGATATTTTTATTTTTTTTATTTTACTGAACAGGTTATTTTACTGAAATATTTTTGCACATAATTTTAATTTCATGCGTTTATGATGATTTTTGAAGAATATATACCAGTCTCTGCTTTTTGGTATTAAATAAATAAGAAATTTAAAAACAACCTTTCCCGTGATAGTCAATTCTTTGGGTTCAGAGTATTATAAAAACTTCTGTGAGATTCCTTCTTAGATTATAACTTTTCTTGAAAAGTGTTTTACGTATGAATCAAGGAATTATTATAATCTATTTGATTATAACTCTTCTTCGTTAAGCTTTTAATTATTTTTAATATACATGATTCGAATATATAACGAAGCTGTATAAGTTAAAAATTTCTGTTGTCCCAATGAATACATTTAGATTAACTTATAACTGTAAAAAAAATTTATCACCCCAAATCATGGAATGTTTCTTGACTTTTTGAGTTTCGAAAAAAATGTTTTTAAATTTCAACGATCCCGCCCGTGTCATAGTTGAAATTTTAACACATTTTTTCTGTATGATTTAACGACAAAAAGTTCAGCCTAACTTATATGCTTTAAAATTAATTAAAAAAAGTTGAACTTACCTTTGTTCGTAACGGAAACAGTTAAAATGCTGAGCATTAAAGTAAAACAAACTAGTTTCATTGTATAACAAAACTTATATTTATTTCATTGGTTTAGATATATCTAAAAAAAAAAAACTTATAATAAAAACTCAACAACAACACACCCAAAACAACAATACACGAAACATCAGTGGGCACAATTCTCATGGCTGAAGCAAATTACATCTCATCAGAAATTATCTTGTGCGATTAGTAATTGAGAAAATTACTATTATTATCTACAGACAATTCTTTTGATACTCGAGATGAAAATGTAATTACATTTAGAATAATGAGCGTATATAAATACTGGGAGCAATTATATGGATAGCTCCCTCTTACATGGTAACTATCGATAGTAAGTGGTACTTTATCTGTACAAACACAATCAATCACCATTAAAGTAGAAAAAAATAGACAAATTATAGAAAACATAACTTTGGAAACATCCGTACTTATATTAGAAAAGACTATTCGTTTACTAAATTAAAAGTAGGGCAAAGAGTTGTTGATTATGTCATGTCAATCCTCATCACTACACCAATTAAAGCTTCATTTATTAACACATGATACACGCAGTTTTCAAGAGTTCACTAAATTCATATAAACAATCGCATTGCTTGATTATAATCTTTGTAGAGCATTAATACTGTTATAAGTAAATGGTTATTACCTATTGAGCGGATCGATGTAATTGTTCCACAGACTGTGGATCTGAGACTTGAAGACTCGTTACTGCTAAAACCTCTGATTCTATCTTCTGCTCATATCATGAAGATTTAAAAAATTTATTTGGGAAACTGCCAGTTTGACTGCTGAGGCTTCGGTTGCTCAGGAGCCTCCTTTACTGTTTCCACTTTTTGGCTAGCTGCTGCGTTATTGTCACTTCGATCCCAGCCGTGCGATTCATGGGCGTGTTCATGATGATCAGGCGATGGGAACCACTCCGATATCCATACTGGTCGCCAGATTTTTTTAACTCCGGGCACCCAGATTTCTTTCCAGTCTGGTACCCAAATTTGTTTCCAAGCCTCTTTCCACTCTAGCTTCTTGTCTGGTACCCAAACCAGTTTCTTCGATGGTTTCCAAATTTGTTGCCATTCTTCTTTCCATATTAATTTTTTGTCATCCACCCAAATTTGCTGCTTTTCCGTTTTCCATGTTTGTTTCCATTCGTCCTTCCATACTAATTTCTTGTCTGGTATCCAGATTTGCTTTTTGGCTGGTTTCCAATATTTCTTCCAGATTGGTTTCCAAACTAATTTTTTCTTCCACAAATCATGAGATGTATATTCCCAGCCTTCGTGATCTTTACCAAGATATTTCTCACCAGGTACGCCTACTTTTACCCACTCTGGAACCCATACTTTTTTCCAGGCTGGGACTTGAATTTCCTTCCATCCCGGAACAGTAATATCTTTATAGACTGGTACTTGTATCTTTTTCCAGTCCGGCACTTTTACTTCTTTCCACGCTGGTACTTTGATAGGTTTCCATACGGGCTTGTAAATCTTTTTCCAGTCGGGAACTTGAATTTCTTTCCAAACGGGAATTTTAGTCGGTACCCAAATAGGTTTCCAGATTTTCTTCCATGACGGTTTCCATATTTGCTTTTTGGATGGTTTCCAAATTTTCTTCCATCCAGGTTTCCAAATAAGCTTCTTTTTCCAGTAACCGGGATCGTGATGGTCATGGTGTTCGTGATGATCGTGATGTTCTTCTACGTGAATGTCTTCATGGTGTTGGTGATTGTCATGAATAACGTGTTCTTCGTGATGTTCAGTGTGGTAGCCGTTGTCATTATGATGTTCTACCACTTCATGATGATCACCATGGAGATGAAGGTCATCATGGTCCTGATAGGGATTGACAAGATCTTGCGGAGGTGCAGGGTAATCGTAGCCAACTCGTTTCTGCGCTACGTTAGACGACGCCGAAATTGCATCCTGCTGATGTGGTGCTTGTTGTTTTTGTGGTCCTAGTGCCTTTCCAGTGACTAGAGCGATTTGTATTACCGCTAGGGTAATCTGCAACAAAAAAAATATCTCGTTATGTTCAATGGAACGTTTTAAATGAATAATCGCAAAGCTTAATGGACGCGGAGCTAAAAATCGCAAAGCCTTGATACTACAATGGTTAGCATTGTTTCAATAGTGTGAAGTATTAAACCAAGGTTGAAAATAAACACAACAATGGTACATATTATTTTTTAAGAGGAACAGAATATGTTTTTTTTTATTGAAAACGAGAACGGTGAACGTGTGGCGCCAATCTTGGAGTAAACCAGGTCTTGCATCTACAACAGAAAATTTCACCAACATAGGTACCTGTTATTCTCTATATAACAGTTATTCTCAATATATATTATTATAAAACAGTATTAATGCACATAATGTGTCGTAAAATCGAAACGTAATATAATAAAAGGAAAGTAAATGTTCCCGAGTCAGGGTTGGTTAATGATGGCTATTTTTTTTAAAAAACTTTTATACTTAAGATAAAAAAAAATGCAAAGTACTGTTAAATATGTTTTATGTGGCATCCCTACTCCGGAGTTAACAGTACATCAAACATAGATGTTTGATGTACTGTTCACCCTGAAATAGTAAAACATTTATTTCTAGGGGATCTAAAATCTTTTGAACTATATAAAATTACAAAAAAAAAAAACAAAACCTTCAAATCATATTTTAAGTATTAATAAAACGATTGGCATTGTCAACCCTAATTACAACCAACTAGTTCCACTAAGAATGTAAATAGAGACAGGAAACGGGCTTAGTTTTACCATGGCACAACACAACGGACGCAAAGTCAAGGAACCTTTATTGACTTTTTAATTATTCGAAAAGGAATTCTGTAATATAATGTAATTCTGTATATAGGTACAATTTTATTGTATCACGTAATTTCTTTGGTATCTGTAAATATTATTGCGATGAGATACCGTGGCAAAAGATAAGGATTACCAGTAATTATACTTACATAGCGACCAACAATATAATAGGACATATAAACCTTTCCCGTACGCAGGATTTGTTATAGTCACCAAGCTTTCAAAGCGGTCTGGCGAACGCTTTAATTAGTCTGGTCACAATTTATTATTTTCGGCATTTTTTGATATATTTATTTCTTTTTCACATACATTTCTTTTTTATATTATAAAAAAAATATCTTCACGCAATTCCCAACACAGGGGAAGACAGAGGTCGAGTCTAGACAATTAAGTCCCTTCGATCCACCTTCCACCGAAGATATTTTCAGGACAACATGACAGGTGGTGAACCCGTCGCCGTCTTTATGTCCAAGCCAACGATATTCGTACATAAATAAATAAATAAATTCCGATTTAAAAATTATATTATTTATTTAATACATATTATCATTAAATTATATGTATTAATTTTCAGTACAAATAGTTTTTTTTTTTCATTTTTCAAGGCTTTTCCCTTTGTCATTGCATTCTCGAATAAAACGGTCCGAACTCATTCACACCGCAACTGGTAAGTATATAACTGTATAAATAAAGTTGAATTACATATTATACCGTATTATACCGAAACTCGACCATTACATAGTGAAACTTGTATTACACGTACAACGACAAATCTGCAAATGCCTTATGTAAACAGTGAAACTGCCCGTGAAAGTTCATCTGTTTCATTAGCGCTGTTCACAAACGGAAGATAGCTACGTATTAAGCCACATGATTCCAAAACGATTGTGGACACAAATTTTAAATTGACAAAATAAAAACTGAAGTGGAAGCAAAATAGGAACCTAGAATTATTCATCAATTCAATACTGCTTAGAAAAAGATCAAAACATGGCAAGCATATTTGCTTGACAGGCAGGAATGGTGAAAACTCTATCATTCCTTCAGTGCGGATTTTCTTTGCAGCAGAGTACATATGAAGATAAACTTCTAAAAGAAAATAAAATATTATATAATCAAATGAAGTAATTTATTTTGCTACTTTTGAGAATAAGTTATATGTTAATTATGATTGTGTTAATGGGAACTCCCATTTATTTACATTGATGCTAACACTCATACGGTACTACTTGTTTATTAGACAATACAAAATAAGACAATAATAATATTATTAAATTTTGATGGACTAGTTTATTAGCTTAATGTTCATTGTTTTGAATTAAAAATTATGTGTATAACATTATGTGAACTACATGCAAATTTCTTGTCTTTACGGACTTTTAAATTGTCTATTATTTAATAGAAGATCAAGTTACGTAATAAGCACATCCTTTTCGAAAGCCGGACGTTGTGAATCGAAGCCAGCAATATCATAAACAGTAACAATGATCTTACGAATTCTCAAAGCGTAAATCGGACATGTTGTGCAATGCTGCCACTTACGGCGACAGAGCCAACACATCACGCACTCGTACCTCCTCCTACGCACTTATTACGTATAATTATTAACAGTTACCAAAATGAGATCTGTCTTTGCGATTCGGCGAGCGGAAGCGCGCGGTTATTTATATTTACGTAATGCGAATTGCCCTCATCATGTCCATATTTTATTCTTAATCTGGCGCTTGCGAGGCGCCATTACTTTTTTGTTATTTTCATGTATTAAAATAGTCAAAGGCTTATAAACGATGAAGCCATTTACATTATGTTTTTCGCCATTATTTTTTTGAGATGTCTCGATTATATAATAATAAGGCTGTGTCACGCGCATATCTGTTATGTTTGAATATCGATATCCTCTTATTAAATATAAAAATTATGCGTTTAAAAAGATGAACAATAGAACAACAAATTACATATAATAAAAACCAATGTTTTCATTATTATTTAGTTAATTTCTTTGTTTTAACCGTCATGATACATTTTTAAATAGAAGAAAATTAAAAAAGACGTCATTTTAGCGTCAGAAATCCTTAAAAGTGCAATAACTATTACGACGATTATTACTATGACGACGACGATTACTATGTTCAAAAATAAGATAATGGCAGGTACAATTTCTTTCAAGTATTATTAAGGTTATAAAAATTTTAAGAGAAATGCAGCGTTTTATATATATATACCCTTACAAGTTTCATCTATTTTTTGATTATTTATGTGCACAAAACCGCAATACAACGTTAAATATCATTTACTTTTTCAAGAAAAATATTTTTATGAATGGTATTGATATATAAGTGAAATTCTAAAAAAGCAAGTTTCAATTAATGATTCCTATAAATTGTAAATGAATTCTGCTTCGTCTATCAATATAGAAATTACATAGAACCAATCAAGTTAAAACTATTTTCGTGAATATCTAAAATTTTATTGCACAGTAACATAGTTAATGATTCTTTCGTTTCTCTTTTACATTTTTGAATACAAAACAGAAATTTAACACATACATGAAATATTTAAAATTAGTTTCTTCTTTTATAATAATCCCTGAACATTTTTTTTACTATGATATAAATTCAAATATTGTATATTCTATAAATATTATATGTATATAAATAAATATATATACATATAATTTTATATACTGAACCCATTTAAGTTACGCAAAATATTCAGATACTTTTATGAATTGTCTAACATATTTTTGGGACTAGGACCTTTACTAGAAATACGGGCATGTAATTTAGAGGTCCAGCATTACTTTGAGAATGCACTTCCATCTATAAGGCAAATATATCACAAACACTTTTGTTAATTATGTAGCTGAAACGAAAAATGTTTATTTTTGTATACATATATTTATACTGTAAACTAAATAAATATTTGAAGTTTTTTGTAAGAATAAGAAATGTCAACTTCGATTATATTCGAGATCAGAGAAACGAAATAGTCTCAAGTATCCCATATTATGGTGATTATCTGTAAGAATCCTAAGAACGCAAAAGACTTACTGGTGTTAGGTTAGTCCCCAACGAGCTCCGACAAAATTATTGATTGAAGGATCTTAGCCAAGACAACGGACTATGGGGAAGAACGTGAAGGTAAAAATATTCAATTAGCACATTTGGGCCATAGAATACGTAATCCAATCCCAAACTCTAGAATCTGCTGTGTACTAAGTTTATTTATCTGAAATTTATTGAATTAAATAGAAATTTAAAAAAATCTACTGACACGGTCAGAATCCGAACTCCGACCCTAGCCGCACCATGGTAAATTATTTATAGTTGAACAATGAGCTAGTATCAATGACGTTTATAATAAGTGCAGTAAGATTATTCGGTAATTACTTTATTTAAAATATATAGATGTCAGTTTATTAAGTATGTAACTAGCTCTCTTTATTACTTACGCAACAGGGAAACTGGACTAACAACCTTCACTTTTGAACTTATTCAAGTTATTAAGACTTTTTACTGGCTTCAGTAAAAAGCGAAAGTTGCAAATCTCTCAAAGATTCATCTATATCAGTTCCATACAAACAATGGAGAGAATATAAGAATGAGTAAAAACGGAAACAATGGCCTTTGATTCTTTGTTAAAGAAGACTTATCTTATGACAGTTCTTTATGATAATTATGTATTTTGAACGTCTATTATTATACGTGAACATTTTAATTTCAAAGTTAAGAAATAAGTAGGTAAAGATAAGTCAATGAAAATTATTAAACTATTTCTTTTAATACATAAAAAATTTTATATATAATATATCGACATTTACTGTTATTTGGTTACGAAATTACATATTTATAACATAAGCATTAATCGTTTATACTACGAGACTGTTAATATGGTGATTTATAATTAAGCTGTATAACAGGAGCTTTTGAAAATATAAATAGTCTGTTACCTATTAATAATATAATTTTAATACCCGAAACAATTGAATTTATAACAAATAAAAATTTCCTGCGTATTTGTGAACGTCGGAAATGAAGTCGTTACAATGAAAACTCCACCTACATTCATTAAAAAGGGACGATGCATTCATTACATTCGATTTATGTAACATAAAATAATATTTGACAATTTACACATCAGTGTGTAATTGCTTACCGTGTAAAGTTTAAACAGTTCGTTTGGATTGGCTAAATATCAATATTTAACTTTACGTATTTGTTAATAACAGGTTCCAGGTGTTAGAAACGTACTACCGTATGTGATTCATCAAAAACATAAACAGTACAACTAGAACCCAAAAATACGAAGTAAGGATATGTAATAAAATTAGTTTTATTAAAAATTTTTTCTTACTTCTAATTGTCATTATTAAATATTTTTTCTTATAGAAAAAATATTTCTTGAATTTCAATAGAATTTTCTTATAGAAAAAATATTTCTAAAAAAAATCAAAAATCGATTTTGTTATCACAATATTAACACTGGTCCTATCCATGTTTGTCACTGTTTCTGATGAATTATAATCAAAGCCCTAACCCGCGTAATGTGAAATCGTAACCGATATGATTAAAAACTTTTTTTCACTGACCACTTGGCTCCAGATCCCTCGCATGGTGGGGCGGGGAACGGCCGTTCCAATAGCTGCTACGCCGGAACTGTTTTTACTCTAAACCTTGGGTTTGTGTTTATATATATTCAAGCCCACCTCATGAGGCGTAAGGTGGGGCGTAGTTAGGCATTCACTTTCGCTGGTTACCCCGAATTTGATCGTTTGACACTTATACCCCAGGGTAGATATTAGGAGTACGAACTTTAACTACAAAACATGATTCAACACAAGTAAAAATTTCAAAAACGTATTAAAAAAATATGTTTTTGTAACAAAATATACAGAATATTATTAAAAATTTAAACAACTGTAATAGAAGTAAATAATTTTTTCTTTTTCCATTTTTACCGAAATTATGTTAAATTTATGTTTCGCTAACTCTTCATGAATATAGGAGTTTACAATCGTAATGCATAAACACGCTAAGAATAAAAATTAACGTAAAAATACTTTGTTAACTGTAATTTTGAAAATTTAGTTTAGTTACGCTTAGAAATAATTTACAAAAATTCAGCATTTTGAGTCCTAAAGCAAAAGAAATGTGGTCACAACTCCTGCAGACCATTTAAAATTAAAACTTATGCGATCTCGCCCCCGAGGACCAAGATGGAATGCCTTATAGCCTGTTAATATAGGGCCCGTGGCTTCTTATGCTTCAGCCCTAACCTTTGGACAACAGTTGTGATACAGCAATTTGAGAGCAAATATAGGTACTAACTCAGATGACTCTTAGACAAAAGAAGAGTCTACCACCTTTAAGTATATACATCTTTAACCTACAACACTTACACAGTACTTTAAATATTTTAATGCCATTCAATATAGTAGAATCATCTGTATTACACATA
Source organism: Sericinus montela (assembly GCA_029286605.1). Lineage (NCBI taxonomy): Eukaryota > Metazoa > Arthropoda > Insecta > Lepidoptera > Papilionidae > Sericinus > Sericinus montela. Next base: position 6,394,826 of record JAGSMR010000028.1, on the reverse strand, counting down.
TTTTAGAGCATATAACTAGATATTCAATAATAATGAGTCATAACGGCTTATTAAAATCCGCTACAGGACAAAGGCATCTGCCGTACGAGAGAGTTTACCATAATCGCCACACCTGTTGAGCGATTTTACGATCGCAGTTCCAAACTACTTGCACAGATACTTGCAGTAGACACTTTCGGTCGTCATCAGTCCGCAGAATTTTGTTCTGAAATTTTTGTAATGATTTTCCCATCTATTTCCACTTCTTCGTGTACCTAGCAGTGAGCATTACAAGGCCGTTATGTGTTTATGAATTATATATTATATAGAACTGAATCTTAAGTTTAAATAACTGTGGCCACGGATGACCAAGACATTAGTCAATATGTATACATTTGACCTGAACTTAGGGATAGAAGTATGACTAATTGTATTATTTGACTAATTGTATATATAAAAATAATATATAAAATATCTTCACGCAATTCCCAATACAGGGGTAGACAGAGGTCAAGTCTAGACAATTGAGTCCCTTTGACCCACCTTCCACCGAAGATATTTTCGGGACAACGTGACAGGTGGTGAGCCCGTCGCCGCCTTTATGTCCAAGCCAACGATGAAATTCGTACATAAGTTTTTGAAAAACTCATTGGTACGAGCCACCTGGGGATCGAACTCGGGTCTCTCGACTCGAAATTCCGACCACCCAACAACTCGGCTATCGTGACTTATACTAATTGTATATAAGTTTAAAAAAACATACAATCGAATTGAGAACCTTCTCCTTTTTTAAAGTCGTTTAAAAATAGTAGACATGATAATCTTCTGATCTGAATTTGGAACACACAACCACTTGGGCTTATTATTATGAATTCTTTCTAGAAATTCCAATATGCCTCTATTACCCGGTTTAACCGTCACAGAATTTCAAAAGAAATTATGTATAATATTTAGTTAATAAGTATTGTAAATATTAACATATTTTTGTTTCGAAATATATTAAGTTTTATCATTATTTGTTTTCAATTTATGGTGTCACAATAACCTCAAGAACAATATCTTTTGCATATTGCCGTAACTATTTATGGAAATTAACAATTTCGCAGTGGATCTCTGGAAACTCGCTTTGAACGGCTTGATAGCCTAATTGAATCTAATCGTGTGATGAATATACATTTTTGTAATCGAGTCATAGATGTTTATATAATAACTTATTTCTTAACAAATATAGACACAATGCCATGTAGTGTTGGCGTAAGATTACAGCAGCCCCTTTTTTCCTTTGGTGGAAAGTCCTTTCCCTTTACCCTAAGTCGCTTTCATGAAAGGCGACAAGTGCAAATCCTTATCAGTACCATTGGCTTTCCATTCGAAAGGTACCATTTCGAAAGGTACCAGACAAAAAGTCTCGGACAGTAACGCGTTAAGGAGCTAGGTATTCTGGCACATTGACCGCCTATCCGCATGCAAAGCGTGGCGATAATGGCAATACGGCGATAATGGTAATACGGGAGTTAACGCGAAGCTGTATTTTAACAGTGGTAGAACTACGCATCAGCTATTGTTGTTGCTTGAATGGGCCGGCTCGACCGGGGAAGTACCACAACCTCACAGAATACCGGCGTTAAATAGAAGCTTAACAAACTTCTGCGTTTCGTCTGGTGAGTGCAGGTAACCGGAGGCCCACACACCCCCCTCCCCCAATTCTGGGGGGGGGGGCACTCTAAGCCCAGCAACGCATTTGCTATGCATCTGGTATTTCGGGTGTTCATGGGCGGCGGTATTCACTTACCATCACGTGAGCTACCTGCTCGTTTGCCTCCCTTTTCTATAAAAAAAGTACAGTGAATTCAGCCCTGACGTGGAAGCCAAAGAGAATAGAATCACTTCTATTCTCTTTGGCTTCCACGTCAGGCACGTCAGGGCACGTCAGGGACGACCGTTTCATACCTCTCACTTCTATCAGCTTCATATAAATATATTAACGACCTTCGTGGATGAGTGGCGTACACAGTTCTCATGGTGTTGACAGCTCCGAAGACGGAAAACTTCCCGGTCGGATCAGCGTAGAAAATAATTTTCCTACATTTTGTCTGGTCTGGGTGTTTGTGTACCTTCGTTGTTTCTGATTCTATAACACAAGTGCTTTAGCTACTTACTTTGTGATCAAAGTACGTGATGTCCATATGTATATATTTATTTAAAATACGTTACGTACGTAAAATTTATGTACGTACATGGAACTTACGTACAACTTACGAACATACGTATTAATATATTAAATAAAAATCTGTAAAAAAATTTAACAATTATTTTTATTACGTATTAGGTTAGGTAAATAACGAAATAACGAATATTCCACTAAACGTCTGGACGTTTTTCATCTTTTTATTGTGTGTGTGTTATAGTTCTAAAGATGTAATTTGTTAATTTGTGTATCTAATTTGTAAAGATGTTTTGCATATAATATTTTACATGGTGTGATTAACACTAAATTACATAAATAATAAAACAATACATTGCTTAAGGTATACTTACACTTGTATAATCTTCCACTGTGTAGAATGATAATTCCCTTTGTAAACGCTACTACCCAGCCTTAAGATACACTTGATTAAACCTGTTGAACACAAATTATTATGTCTTACCACATAATTATTATTGTTACTTATTATATTTTCACATCATTCCCAATACAGAGGTAGACAGAGGTCTAGATGATTAAGACCTTTCGACCCACCTTCCGCCAAAGACGGCGACAGGCTCACTAACTGTCACGTTGTCCCAATAATGGGACTACGTGACAGTTAGTGAGCTTGTCGCCGTCTTAATGTCCAACACAACGATATAATTCGTACTTATGTTTATGAAAAACGCATTGGTACGAGCCTGCCACCTGGGGTTCGAACTCGGGTCTCTTGAATCCAAATCCCCATCACCCAGCCACAATGTCTATATATGATAATGAGGTTAAGCTTCCGCAGGTTACCTTTTTGTGCTCTTCGTCTCATGACTCTTTTGTAATATACGAGATATAGCTTGCAGCCATATTTACAGTAAATATTTAATAGCGGCGGTCTTATCCTGATCAGCAATTGTCTAGAATTATTTGAGTATATATTTGATACATTCCCTAGTCGTCCTAATTGAATTTACTTAAATTTTAGACAAGCTGGCGTTAGTAGGTAGTATTTTATTGCAAGGATCGTTCTTCGAGTTTTTGATCCAATTTTAATATTAGTGGACCACGCTATTTGTATTGCGCTCTTTATATCAGCTTGGCTGAAGTAACAACTACATTTGAAGATTTTAACGTTTTAGTAAGACTGAGAAGATGGGTTTGTATAAATATAAATAAATATCTTCACGCAATTCTCAACACAGGGGTTGACAGAGGTCTAGTCTAGACAATTAAGTCCTTTCGTTCTACTTTCCATCGAAGATATTTTCGGACAACGTTTGAATAACAAGATAGGTTTCAATAACTCGTATTGAAATGAAAACATTTAAACTGCCTATTAGGTCAAAGAAAATATTTCGTTCAGCAACTACCTACTTATACGAGGTACATAATGTAGACTATACATTTTAGTCTAGTCCTATATTGTTCCGTGTTATTTTTCCATGTTATAATGTATAACATGGAAAATTTCTGTTATTTATGATAGCTCTTCTGCGACATTAACCACGTAACAAAGCAATATGAAATATTTGTATAACTATTACGTAGGCTAAAGTCTTAATATTTTCATATACATATAAGCGAATATGAAAAGTATACCTACCGTAATTGTAAACCGTTTACCCCAGCCACTACTCACTGTTAAAGTTCATTCACTTAAAACGAAAGCTTTAAAATCGCCAAGATCAAATTCTATCATAATAAGTTTTGAGGACGAGACTCAAGTTGCGCATAATAACTGTATAACAATTCTCCGCCAATTTTCAATATAAATGTCGCAGCCATTCGTTGGTCTCCCTCACTATACGTAACTAATAAAGTATCGGATGAGACCAATAAAGTTCAACTAAGACTTCCTTTTACAAAACATTTAACTTTTAAAATAATTTTCGTCTTAAGTGATTTGTTTAGAACGTTACTCGTGGTTAGGAAGTTCAACTTATTAGGTATTTTAACGACGTTATTGCTTATTTAGATAATTTTAAAAGTGATGTTATTTTGGTTCAATATTAAAGTTCTTTAAAATCGATGCATGTATGTCAATATTTTACATGTTATTAACACGAAAAAGTGTATGATTTGTGTGTGTCTCCTTAACAAATGAGATTTACTTGTCGATAAGCATTGAAAAGCATTTGTCTTTGAGGTGCATAATAAACTGAAAATCTGCATGAGAAATCTATGTAATAGTTCCTCATCGCCTTGACTTTAATTACTTGTATGTATGGCTAGATATTAGACTTTATAACAAAAAATACAATTTTTTTGCAGAATGCTCGTCGCTTTCAATTTGTCTTAAACTCCAATTCCCTAGGGAATATAACTAAAAAAGGAAAAAGAGATTTTATATATTTAAAAAAGTAGGAGGCAAAACGTTCTTTTACATCGAAAAGAGAGGCAAACGAGCAACGAGTGATTACATGTGTAAGTGTAGTCTACGTTATAAAGAAATTATTATTAATATTAATAGTAACAAAATTCAGAAGGTACTGGGTAGGAATTCAGAAGATGCAAGGTACTCGGTAGTGCCTTTGCCAATGCACTTGCGAAGCGTTGCGATTATCGCAAATCCTTTCATTATCGCACATATAAAATTCTTTGATTTTGTTAGTTAAAATATTAAATTCGTTATTAGCCCTTACCCGCGATGTTGCACGCGACTTATGTACCATTATAATTAGAAATAAAACTATTATGTGAATATTTATGAAATAAATAGAAATAGAATAGAAAACCGGTGTGTACGCCCTTCGCCCTCGGAAGTCATCAAAATTATTACATTAATTATTTAATAAAAGTTGGTTTATCTATCGGTGCTTCCCAGAAATCTGACGTAGATAACTGTTATTGAATGTCATATTCTCAGGAAAATCATGTAACTTATTTTTCTTCTTATTTCTCTTTTGATTTCTCTAGCGACATTTGTCTTCCTATAACAATACCCTTCTAATATTTCATTCAATTATAACTACAGTGAAACAACCTACAGATATTATTCAGTTAAACTGTAGCGAACCAAAAGAAAAATAATTTACAGACAGCTTTTGTACTGAAAATCTTAAACAAAGCGCTCTTAAAGTCGTACAACGATACTCGATAATGAAAATTTTAACTAATCTAGAACTTACTACGAATATACTAATGAAATAATAAAAGTCTGGCCATAAACACTGTTACAAAGAAAATTTCATTTTTTCTTTCTAAATATTTTAAATTTGGAACACGAATATTGTTTTAAATACTTGTTTCGATTTGGCCCCATTTGCCCATTTTGCCAACCGTATGGCAACAGTGTGAGAATACTGCCACTCCTTTTCTTCCCGTGTATGTCGTAAGAGGCGACTAAGGGAAAGGGTCTAGAATATCCTAATGGCAACCGATAGATGGCGGGATAACCATCTCTAAAAATGTCAGACCAAAATAATCAAACCGAAGAGCAGCGTCTGAAATGCGACTGGTCTGGTACTGCAATCGCCAACACGCCTGCCAAGCGTGGCGATAATGTATGTATCAAATTAAAATCAATACAATATTGATCGCCATGCACAGAGTGGGTATGGCGCTGTCGGTCATATCAGGAATATGTATCTATCTATACACTTCAAAAGCTTGGTACTATTAACAGATACGACGAAACTTCCTCTTTCGAAGACCAGAAAAGATCGGGGTGGCCGCGTGCTGTTAGAACTGCAAAGGCTGTTAAATATATATATATGTTAAATATATATATATATATATATATATATATATATATATATATATATATATATATATATATATATATATATATATATATATATATATATATATATATATATATATATATATATATATATATATATATATATAAATATATATATATATATATATATATATATATATATATATATATATATATATATATATATATATATATATATATATATATGTATATATATATATATATATATATATTAAAGGCTGTTAATGCTGTTAAAGCTAGAATTCGTCGATACTTTGGAGAAAGCTGTGGAGACATATACTCGTATTCGTGGCAAAATAAATTTCCAGGTATAAATTCTAATAATATTGGATTACCTCATTAAAAAAAACATTTTCATTTGTAACAGAACTTATGGCCGGACTAGGTAGATACCGTTCCTTGTAATGTGATCAACAAGAACGATAATTGTTATCCGATCTTTACATGACTGTCATTTCTTCTATCTAACATCCAGAGGGAGTGCTTCGGTCTACAATTTATATATAATTACAAGCTAGGAGATATTCAACCTTAATACTGATTAATAAAATATGTGAAATCCCATTCAAGTTATTTTCAGCTAAAATAGTCATAGTAGTAGCTTACTCACGCCTACATTGATATCTTTGAATGTATAACCTACTTCCTATATTAATAACTAGCTGACCTGTACAATTTCGTCTACGCCAGAGTTGTAAAATTATTAAACAAATATTACGAGTACGGTTTCATTTTAACAACTTAGACGCGCTAAAACAAATGGTTCGAATCATATTTTACAGTAGCTACTAAGATTGATTACTTATTCTTCATTAGGAGTTTCAAAACAATGTGGTTTTACATGACTCTAATAAGCCCTAAGAAATAATAAAATAGGCTACTTCTGGTACTGTCAATTAAATTCGCTCGCCAATAATGGCGATCATAGAAAACCTTTCCTTATAAAAGAAGCTCAATGCATAACAAATTTTGCGTCTTGTGTAATTATGTATGTTGTTAAGACTGAGAATAATCTCTAAATAATTAGTTACTATGCATCTGGACATTTTAACAATTTAAAAACCAAATATTATCACACACTTCCTTTTATTCACAGCTTCTCCTGTGTTGAAACCCTTTATTATACGATAATGTGTAAGTATACCTTTTCCTTCTCCAGAATTAATGCTAACTACGTAGCAAATTTCAATACAATTGGTTTTGTGGTTAAGCCACGAAAACGAACCAAACAGACAAAGTTGCAATCTGGAAATTGAATCATCTAATGTAATAAGATACGTACGACATGCATTCAAATACAGTTAAAGCTCAAAATTTCAACGGAACTGTATTTAATCAAATAAATGGCGGAGGACAGTTCAAAGAAATTTCAGTTACATATATACCACCCATTGCACGTTCATAACGGTCAGCTCTTCAAATTGTTTATACGAGTACATCGAATAGTCTACATACATCTGCAAATACATCGTGTTCGGCTCAAAGCAAGTGGGCAAACAGCATGTTATTACTGAATCCATGTTACGTTATATTGGCTGAACAGCGTGGCTTTTGACATCGAGTACATTTGATCAAGTTTGCTTTGCAGTTCAAACAAAAAATAATTAAAACAATTCCACTAAAATATTTTTCTGATTTTTGGCGTGATGTATCGGCGTAAGAATAATAACACCCTCTCTCTTCATGTGTGGGTGCTGATAGACGCTAGAATCGTCGAAGCCTTGGAAATTTAACTAGCTACCAACAGATGCCAGACCGGTAAAGAGCAGGAGTGTCTAAGATGCATGGTACTACGATCTCCAATCTGTTTTGCAGGAATGGCGATTATGGCAAACCCTAAATAAAATATAAAGACACATACTCTTTATGGGAGAGCCTTACGTTTTTGTCGGCTTTAAATATTGCAACTACACATGAATAAAACATAATTAACGCCGTTCCCAATATTGGGAATATGTTTTTGGGACAACGTGACAGGTGGTGAGCCTATTGCCGTCTTTATGTCGACGTTTAATGTTTTTTGAAAAAAAACCATTGGTACGGGCCCTGGGGATCGAACTCTGATCTCTTGACGCGAATTCCGATCACCTTACCACTCGGCTATCGTGACTTATAAAAGGGAAAAAGTAGGGCCGATAGTCTCACCACCTTGTCGAAAATAAGCAGTGGTGGAAAATGAGTCTAAAGATCTAAATTTTTTATACCTCTGACTACTCCAGTATTGCAAAATGCATTAGTAAAAATTCATTAGTAAAAATTGTTTTTCACTTATGATTTATTTTTCTCCTTCAGCACGTCGTAGTTTCGTTGAAGTTAACCTTAACAAGTCGCATACTCGTAAAACTTTTTACGACTTGTTAAGCGTTGTGTTTCGGACTTTCAGTACAACAGCTGTTTATAAATAGTTTTTTGTTTGTTTCACAGCAGTTTTGTTATTAAACAAATTTCTTGCGACGCTTTAACTGACTGAATTTATTAAATAATAATGTCGTTACAGAAATCAAAACCTAGCAGATTCCATGTCTCAGCCTGCGGTCCCATTCAATCATTTGTTAGTTCTTAGAGCCTAATTGCGTAGACACAAAGCATCAAGTATTCTAACAATTTCTTTGTAATATTCCATTCTATGCCGCTTTTGTATGATTTAGGTATTTTAATAGAAATGGAAAACTCTCAAATATTTTACTAATTCAACTTGAATATTTTAATTATTCAAATGGACTAAGCTATTATTCAAGCATTATTTAGATTAGACGTACTATTACCGTCTTAATGTCGTTAGAAGTTGTTAGAAAACAATTCATATTACGCAAATGTTTACTTAGGATTCGAACCGACAACCCATAGCTTCCAGATGAGATAGCCAGAGAGAACCATGGCATGTTTGTGATGTTTACCTACCTCTTTCTACCTCTTTCGCTTCTATCAAATTCATAATTTTCTTCATAGATGCACTTCCTTTGTGCCTGTGCACACCCAACGTGCCTAAACCATCGAGGATCTTATCCAATTGCTGCCAATTTTAGTGATAAAATCATCTTTCAAACCTGCCATATCGCGAACCTCTTCGTTTCGTTTTAGGCCGGCATAAAACCGCAAATTTTACGAAGAAATCGCATAAAAATGTTAATTAATGTAAATTAGTCTAAATAATGAGTCCCTGTTCTTTTTCGTGTTTTAGTTTTATTAAAGAAGTTACATAACGCGACCGATCACATGACTGTTTACTACTACATAAAAGTTTATACAAAAATACCATCTTCACAGGTCAAGCAGTTTTAGAGATTTCGTGATTTTCTTGACCTACCACTGGATGAGTAACCTACCGCTTTTATAAATATACAACAAAAAGTTGGCGATCAATAGCAAAAGTTTATATATTTTTAAAACCTATATTACGCTATATATGTTTAAGGATATAAAAACACATAATCAAAATTATAAAATAACAATTTTCTACTTTTTAATAGCAATAAATAAATATCTTAACGCCTTTCCCAATACACAACAACTAAGTCCTTAAGAGACAAGTAAGTCCTTTCCCACCCCACAGCGAATATAAATTTTTTGGGGACATCGTGACAGGTGGTGAACCCGTCGCCGTCTCAATGTCCAAGCCAATGATATAATTCGTACATAAGTTTTTGAAGAAACCCATTGGTACGAGCCTGCCACCTGGGGATCGAACTCGGGCCTCTCAACTCGAAATCTGTCAACCCTAATGTAACTGTAGCAAAAATTTTATGAAAAAAAAAAGAATTTATTTAAACTCATAGAAGCTTTACTAAGACAAGTTTTTCATTTAGCACAAAATAAATCATTCACTGGTATTCCGTCTGTTGTTCCCGATAATTAAGACGGGCAAATTTTTGGTCTTATTCCAGCTTGGTGTAAGCGATTCCGAAAGCTCTGTCTGCTGTTGAAGTCAAGTGGCCTGCAACTCTGCTCTCATTTGAGTTATTTGAGAGATTTAGAGGTTTTAGCAGCAGTTCGACGGCCAGGGCAGCGTCGTCGATCTAAATTATCCATTTCATGGTACCTTTGTAACGTGGTCACGATGTATGATTGTGATACACCAACTCTACGTGCTATTTCTGGGGCAGAATGTCCTTCCTCTTCCTCAAAGTTATAACTTTTGTTTGTAAAGTTTCTGATAAACTTCCTCGCAATATACTTCATTTGAAAATAGAGAATAAAACCACCAAATGGCTTTAGTTTACTTTATAATATTTCATTTGAATAGGTGTGGATTGCATTCCTTTATATGAAGAAAAACAATTTTATTTATGTCATTGTATATTTCAATTCTACTTTCAATAAAGAATGAAAGAAAAAAGAATTTATTTAAACTCATAGAAGCTTTACTAAGACAAGTTTTTCATTTAGCACAAAATAAATCATTCACTGGTATTCCGTCTGTTGTTCCTGATAATTAAGACGGGCAAATTTTTGGTCTTATTCCAGCTTGGTGTAAGCGATTCCGAAAGCTCTGTCTGCTGTTGAAGTCAAGTGGCCTGCAACTCTGCTCTCATTTGAGTTATTTGAGAGATTTAGAGGTTTTAGCAGCAGTTCGACGGCCAGGGCAGCGTCGTCGATCTAAATTATCCATTTCATGGTACCTTTGTAACGTGGTCACGATGTATGATTGTGATACACCAACTCTACGTGCTATTTCTGGGGCAGAATGTCCTTCCTCTTCTCTCAAAGTTATAACTTTTGTTTGTAAAGTTTCTGATAAACTTCCTCGCAATATACTTCATTTGAAAATAGAGAATAAAACCACCAAAATGGCTTTAGTTTACTTTATAATATTTCATTTGAATAGGTGTGGATTGCATTCCTTTATATGAAGAAAAACAATTTTATTTATGTCATTGTATATTTCAATTCTACTTTAAATAAAGAATGAAAGAAAAAAGAATTTATTTAAACTCATAGAAGCTTTACTAAGACAAGTTTTTCATTTAGCACAAAATAAATCATTCACTGGTATTCCGTCTGTTGTTCCTGATAATTAAGACGGGCAAATTTTTGGTCTTATTCCAGCTTGGTGTAAGCGATTCCGAAAGCTCTGTCTGCTGTTGAAGTCAAGTGGCCTGCAACTCTGCTCTCATTTGAGTTATTTGAGAGATTTAGAGGTTTTAGCAGCAGTTCGACGGCCAGGGCAGCGTCGTCGATCTAAATTATCCATTTCATGGTACCTTTGTAACGTGGTCACGATGTATGATTGTGATACACCAACTCTACGTGCTATTTCTGGGGCAGAATGTCCTTCCTCTTCCTCAAAGTTATAACTTTTGTTTGTAAAGTTTCTGATAAACTTCCTCGCAATATACTTCATTTGAAAATAGAGAATAAAACCACCAAATGGCTTTAGTTTACTTTATAATATTTCATTTGAATAGGTGTGGATTGCATTCCTTTATATGAAGAAAAACAATTTTATTTATGTCATTGTATATTTCAATTCTACTTTCAATAAAGAATGAAACCGGTATATTGCCACTCAATGTGCTGATCCTTACTGCTGTGATGCTTACCCTGGTTCTGCTACGGATTCTATCAACACACCGAGCATAGTTCTTTTTATAGGAAAGGGAGGCAAACGAGCAGGTGGCTCACGTGATGGTAAGTGATTACCGCAGCCCATGAACACCCGCAATACCAGAGGCATAGCAGATGCGTTGCCTCCTTGAGTGCCCCCAGAATTGGGGAAGGTGGCCACCGGTTACCTGCACTCACCAGACGAAAAGCATAGTTATAACTGAGCTTCTTCATTTGGTCTGCAGTAAGGGGATTGTTTCATTTTCTTTATATTTGACATTGGTTATCATTAAAAGTGTGATGTAGATAAAATAATTTATAGAATTTTACTTTTTTAACTACCTGTAAAAGTTGACCACAACCACATGTTGAGCACGAACCTACAACAATCGCGCCACTTGATATTGAACGAATATAGTTCTAAAAACCTTTTGGTGAGAACGGTTACGCCGTATCGTGAATTTAAGACTGTTGTGATCCCGCAATCTGTTATATGTAATAATGAAAGCCTTTTCCTTTAGTCGCTACAACACCCATATGAAGATAAAGGGTGGTAATTTCTTATACGGTAAAAGCAAGCAAATATTATTTAAGATACGAGAAAACAAATTTTTATTTTTATTGATTTATTTGATGAAAAAAATTGTAACAATTTAAACACGGCAGTACCAAATAGCTTCTCTTTGCCCGGCTCGTTTGATTTAGTTACACGGTATCAAAGAATGCCTGTATAAGAAAGAGGCATTTTGTGCTCCAACGTTGCATCCGATGAGTGAGGTAACCGGATGCCCACACCCCTTCCCCCCTTCACTAATTCTTTCGTTAAAGGCCGAAAACGTACATGCAGCTCTGTGGCGGATGTGCATGGGCGTGTAATCACTTACCATGATGCTCATTGATCCTTCTTCCAATTTCCTGTAAACAAAAACTGTTTCAAGTAATTTTTCATTTTTATCTTTTTACAAGTAGAATATTTAAATTGGTAATAACATGTACAAAAAAATATCTTCACGTCATTCCGTGAACAAGGGTAGAGAGAGGTCTAGACAATAAAGTCGTTTCGACCCACCTTTCGCTGACAGGTAAAGCCGACCATCTGGAGATCGAACTCGGGCCTCTCAACTCGAAATCTGTCAACCCTAATGTAACTGTAGCAAAAATTTTATGAAAAAAAAAAGAATTTATTTAAACTCATAGAAGCTTTACTAAGACAAGTTTTTCATTTAGCACAAAATAAATCATTCACTGGTATTCCGTCTGTTGTTCCCGATAATTAAGACGGGCAAATTTTTGGTCTTATTCCAGCTTGGTGTAAGCGATTCCGAAAGCTCTGTCTGCTAAGTTGAAGTCAAGTGGCCTGCAACTTTGCTCTCATTTGAGTTATTTGAGAGATTTAGAGGTTTTAGCAGCAGTTCGACGGCCAGGGCAGCGTCGTCGATCTAAATTATCCATTTCATGGTACCTTTGTAACGTGGTCACGATGTATGATTGTGATACACCAACTCTACGTGCTATTTCTGGGGCAGAATGTCCTTCCTCTTCTCTCAAAGTTATAACTTTTGTTTGTAAAGTTTCTGATAAACTTCCTCGCAATATACTTCATTTGAAAAATAGAGAATAAAACCACCAAAATGGCTTTAGTTTACTTTATAATATTTCATTTGAATAGGTGTGGATTGCATTCCTTTATATGAAGAAAAACAATTTTATTTATGTCATTGTATATTTCAATTCTACTTTAAATAAAGAATGAAAGAAAAAAGAAATTTTTATTATATTCTACAGTTATGAAATATTTCGATTTTTGAAACTGATCGCGCACTCCATCCAGATGTATCATTTTCAATTCGTCCGGGAGAAACTAAAACGTCGTGCACATTATATAACTTTAGCAGTGCTGTAGTACATTACCTGCATATTTGTATGTGTGTAACCGCAAACAACAATCGCTTATTACCTTTAGCAAATGGCCAACTATCGAAGTCAAACCAGAGATATCAGATCATGCATTCATGTATTCATCATAAATTCTATTCTTGGAATAAAGTTACTTAAACGTCGAAGCTTTTACACAACGATCCTGTTGATTATTAAAAAAATATGTGGTTCGATTGTCTCTTCAGTACCAATCTATGCCTTTTTAAATTTAATATTTTTTTCTATCACCCACCGCCCACGAAGTTTCGCTATACATGGGAAGGTGTAAGAGTGAAGGTGTAAGACCAACACTCTTTGAGATTTAACGATTTATATCATCATTATAGTCCATCAAATAATCTACTGCTGTGCACATGCCTACCTCAAAGATTGCCTAATAGAATGGTAACATGGTATCAGCAAGAAGGGATTCCTTAGACTTCTCACAATATTGTTCAGGTCGTGGTTCCATTTTTATTGGGGTTTGTCTTATTTGAAATTGCCACTCGTCAACCTTTCTTTCTTTACGGTTATAAGTTCTATAAGACATGAAACCGGTATATTGCCACTTCAATGTGCTGATCCTTACTCATGTGAAAGCATTACAGGAGTAAGGATCAGCACATTGAAGCGGCTGATCCTTACTGCTGTGATGCTTACCCTGGTTCTGCTACGGATTCTATCAACACACCGAGCATAGTTCTTTTTTTATAGGAAAGGGAGGCAAACGAGCAGGTGGCTCACGTGATGGTAAGTGATTACCGCAGCCCATGAACACCCGCAATACCAGAGGCATAGCAGATGCGTTGCCTCCCTTGGAGTGCCCCCCCCCCCAGAATTGGGGGAAGGGGGTGTGTGGGCCACCGGTTACCTGCACTCACCAGACGAAAAGCATAGTTATAACTGAGCTTCTTCATTTGGTCTGCAGTAAGGGGATTGTTTCATTTTCTTTATATTTGACATTGGTTATCATTAAAATTCTATTTCAATAAAGAATGAAAGAAAAAGAAATTTTTATTATATTCTACAGTTATGAAATATTTCGATTTTTGAAACTGATCGCGCACTCCATCCAGATGTATCATTTTCAATTCGTCCGGGAGAAACTAAAACGTCGTGCACATTATATAACTTTAGCAGTGCTGTAGTACATTACCTGCATATTTGTATGTGTGTAACCGCAAACAACAATCGCTTATTACCTTTAGCAAATGGCCAACTATCGAAGTCAAACCAGAGATATCAGATCATGCATTCATGTATTCATCATAAATTCTATTTCAATAAAGAATGAAAGAAAAAGAAATTTTTATTATATTCTACAGTTATGAAATATTTCGATTTTTGAAACTGATCGCGCACTCCATCCAGATGTATCATTTTCAATTCGTCCGGGAGAAACTAAAACGTCGTGCACATTATATAACTTTAGCAGTGCTGTAGTACATTACCTGCATATTTGTATGTGTGTAACCGCAAACAACAATCGCTTATTACCTTTAGCAAATGGCCAACTATCGAAGTCAAACCAGAGATATCAGATCATGCATTCATGTATTCATCATAAATTCTATTTCAATAAAGAATGAAAGAAAAAGAAATTTTTATTATATTCTACAGTTATGAAATATTTCGATTTTTGAAACTGATCGCGCACTCCATCCAGATGTATCATTTTCAATTCGTCCGGGAGAAACTAAAACGTCGTGCACATTATATAACTTTAGCAGTGCTGTAGTACATTACCTGCATATTTGTATGTGTGTAACCGCAAACAACAATCGCTTATTACCTTTAGCAAATGGCCAACTATCGAAGTCAAACCAGAGATATCAGATCATGCATTCATGTATTCATCATAAATTCTATTTCAATAAAGAATGAAAGAAAAAGAAATTTTTATTATATTCTACAGTTATGAAATATTTCGATTTTTGAAACTGATCGCGCACTCCATCCAGATGTATCATTTTCAATTCGTCCGGGAGAAACTAAAACGTCGTGCACATTATATAACTTTAGCAGTGCTGTAGTACATTACCTGCATATTTGTATGTGTGTAACCGCAAACAACAATCGCTTATTACCTTTAGCAAATGGCCAACTATCGAAGTCAAACCAGAGATATCAGATCATGCATTCATGTATTCATCATAAATTCTATTTCAATAAAGAATGAAAGAAAAAGAAATTTTTATTATATTCTACAGTTATGAAATATTTCGATTTTTGAAACTGATCGCGCACTCCATCCAGATGTATCATTTTCAATTCGTCCGGGAGAAACTAAAACGTCGTGCACATTATATAACTTTAGCAGTGCTGTAGTACATTACCTGCATATTTGTATGTGTGTAACCGCAAACAACAATCGCTTATTACCTTTAGCAAATGGCCAACTATCGAAGTCAAACCAGAGATATCAGATCATGCATTCATGTATTCATCATAAATTCTATTTCAATAAAGAATGAAAGAAAAAGAAATTTTTATTATATTCTACAGTTATGAAATATTTCGATTTTTGAAACTGATCGCGCACTCCATCCAGATGTATCATTTTCAATTCGTCCGGGAGAAACTAAAACGTCGTGCACATTATATAACTTTAGCAGTGCTGTAGTACATTACCTGCATATTTGTATGTGTGTAACCGCAAACAACAATCGCTTATTACCTTTAGCAAATGGCCAACTATCGAAGTCAAACCAGAGATATCAGATCATGCATTCATGTATTCATCATAAATTCTATTTCAATAAAGAATGAAAGAAAAAGAAATTTTTATTATATTCTACAGTTATGAAATATTTCGATTTTTGAAACTGATCGCGCACTCCATCCAGATGTATCATTTTCAATTCGTCCGGGAGAAACTAAAACGTCGTGCACATTATATAACTTTAGCAGTGCTGTAGTACATTACCTGCATATTTGTATGTGTGTAACCGCAAACAACAATCGCTTATTACCTTTAGCAAATGGCCAACTATCGAAGTCAAACCAGAGATATCAGATCATGCATTCATGTATTCATCATAAATTCTATTTCAATAAAGAATGAAAGAAAAAGAAATTTTTATTATATTCTACAGTTATGAAATATTTCGATTTTTGAAACTGATCGCGCACTCCATCCAGATGTATCATTTTCAATTCGTCCGGGAGAAACTAAAACGTCGTGCACATTATATAACTTTAGCAGTGCTGTAGTACATTACCTGCATATTTGTATGTGTGTAACCGCAAACAACAATCGCTTATTACCTTTAGCAAATGGCCAACTATCGAAGTCAAACCAGAGATATCAGATCATGCATTCATGTATTCATCATAAATTCTATTCTTGGAATAAAGTTACTTAAACGTCGAAGCTTTTACACAACGATCCTGTTGATTATTAAAAAATATCTTCACGTCATTCCGTGAACAAGGGTAGAGAGAGGTCTAGACAATAAAGTCGTTTCGACCCACCTTACACTGTAAGGTTCAAAAACTTACGTGTACGTAACACGTAAGTTATTGAAATCGTAATTTTGTAAACTTACAAACTTGTTTATTTATTAGAAAGTGAAAGACTTAGGTTTTATTTTCAGACCGACACTACTAAATTACGCATTAAGTTTATATGCTGAATTTAGCAGTAAAGAATAACATCGTGACCAAGCCTGACTTCTGGAAAGTAATACCTCTCACACTAATGAGGCATGTAAAACCATGCTGTAATTTAATAATCAATAAAATGCATTATTCGGTTTTATTCCAATTTGTTTGAATGGGAATATGTATATAACATATTTCGTTATACATGTGCCCAATTCATAATAGCAGTGAGAAATATTAAAATAAGAGTTTGTAAAATTTTATGAAATATCGAACACTTTCCACTCTGCATAAATTTAATAAGCATATTTTAAAGAATTTCTTGTTAAGCATGAAATTTGCTTTATGCTTTCCTTATGTTAAAGAAGCCAAAGTTTTTAGCAAAGCTCTTCCTGCTTTTAACATCCTGTATTATTATGTCAACAGGAAATCATTTAAGATAAAATAAATTGCTATTAAAATTGATTGACATCCTCACAGCTTAAAAATCTTCAAGCTATTTTTAATACCTGCGTAGACAGCGGTCCAAACAATTAAACCATTTCGACCCACCTTACACTGTAAGGTTCAAAAACTTACGTGTACGTAACACGTAAGTTATTGAAATCGTAATTTTGTAAACTTACAAACTTGTTTATTTATTAGAAAGTGAAAGACTTAGGTTTTATTTTCAGACCGACACTACTGAATTACGCATTAAGTTTATATGCTGAATTTACCGTGAACTCAGCAGTAAAGAATAACATCGTGACCAAGCCTGACTTCTGGAAAGTAATACCTCTCACACTAATGAGGCATGTAAAACCATGCTGTAATTTAATAATCAATAAAATGCATTATTCGGTTTTATTCCAATTTGTTTGAATGGGAATATGTATATAACATATTTCGTTATACATGTGCCCAATTCATAATAGCAGTGAGAAATATTAAAATAAGAGTTTGTAAAATTTATGAAATATCGAACACTTTCCACTCTGCATAAATTTAATAAGCATATTTTAAAGAATTTCTTGTTAAGCATGAAATTTGCTTTATGCTTTCCTTATGTTAAAGAAGCCAAAGTTTTTAGCAAAGCTCTTCCTGCTTTTAACATCCTGTATTATTATGTCAACAGGAAATCATTTAAGATAAAATAAATTGCTATTAAAATTGATTGACATCCTCACAGCTTAAAAATCTTCAAGCTATTTTAATACCTGCGTAGACAGCGGTCCAAACAATTAAACCATTTCGACCCACCTTACACTGTAAGGTTCAAAAACTTACGTGTACGTAACACGTAAGTTATTGAAATCGTAATTTTGTAAACTTACAAACTTGTTTATTTATTAGAAAGTGAAAGACTTAGGTTTTATTTTCAGACCGACACTACTGAATTACGCATTAAGTTTATATGCTGAATTTACCGTGAACTCAGCAGTAAAGAATAACATCGTGACCAAGCCTGACTTCTGGAAAGTAATACCTCTCACACTAATGAGGCATGTAAAACCATGCTGTAATTTAATAATCAATAAAATGCATTATTCGGTTTTATTCCAATTTGTTTGAATGGGAATATGTATATAACATATTTCGTTATACATGTGCCCAATTCATAATAGCAGTGAGAAATATTAAAATAAGAGTTTGTAAAATTTATGAAATATCGAACACTTTCCACTCTGCATAAATTTAATAAGCATATTTTAAAGAATTTCTTGTTAAGCATGAAATTTGCTTTATGCTTTCCTTATGTTAAAGAAGCCAAAGTTTTTAGCAAAGCTCTTCCTGCTTTTAACATCCTGTATTATTATGTCAACAGGAAATCATTTAAGATAAAATAAATTGCTATTAAAATTGATTGACATCCTCACAGCTTAAAAATCTTCAAGCTATTTTAATACCTGCGTAGACAGCGGTCCAAACAATTAAACCATTTCGACCCACCTTACACTGTAAGGTTCAAAAACTTACGTGTACGTAACACGTAAGTTATTGAAATCGTAATTTTGTAAACTTACAAACTTGTTTATTTATTAGAAAGTGAAAGACTTAGGTTTTATTTTCAGACCGACACTACTGAATTACGCATTAAGTTTATATGCTGAATTTACCGTGAACTCAGCAGTAAAGAATAACATCGTGACCAAGCCTGACTTCTGGAAAGTAATACCTCTCACACTAATGAGGCATGTAAAACCATGCTGTAATTTAATAATCAATAAAATGCATTATTCGGTTTTATTCCAATTTGTTTGAATGGGAATATGTATATAACATATTTCGTTATACATGTGCCCAATTCATAATAGCAGTGAGAAATATTAAAATAAGAGTTTGTAAAATTTATGAAATATCGAACACCACTCTGCATAAATTTAATAAGCATATTTTAAAGAATTTCTTGTTAAGCATGAAATTTGCTTTATGCTTTCCTTATGTTAAAGAAGCCAAAGTTTTTAGCAAAGCTCTTCCTGCTTTTAACATCCTGTATTATTATGTCAACAGGAAATCATTTAAGATAAAATAAATTGCTATTAAAATTGATTGACATCCTCACAGCTTAAAAATCTTCAAGCTATTTTTAATACCTGCGTAGACAGCGGTCCAAACAATTAAACCATTTCGACCCACCTTACACTGTAAGGTTCAAAAACTTACGTGTACGTAACACGTAAGTTATTGAAATCGTAATTTTGTAAACTTACAAACTTGTTTATTTATTAGAAAGTGAAAGACTTAGGTTTTATTTTCAGACCGACACTACTAAATTACGCATTAAGTTTATATGCTGAATTTACCGTGAACTCAGCAGTAAAGAATAACATCGTGACCAAGCCTGACTTCTGGAAAGTAATACCTCTCACACTAATGAGGCATGTAAAACCATGCTGTTATTGAAATCAAAATTTTCATATTATCTGATCCGTGTTGATACCCTCTACTGTAGCGAGAATAATATAGTAGAGTTATACGTTTTGAAGAAGTTATAATTCATTATCAACCAAAATATCAGAATCATCGTGATATCAGTTTATTTATGTCGTTCATTATATTATTTAAGTATTTAATCTGTGTAAATTGTATTTTTGTGTATTTATATGTATTTTATGTACGTATGTAAAATGTAGAGTATACATATTTTATACTCATTTATAATACCAATATTTTATTTTTTTTCTATCACCCACCGCCCACGAAGTTTGCCATATGAAGGTGTAAGAGTGAAGGTGTAAGACCAACACTTTTGAGATTTAACGATTTATATCATCATTATAGTCCATCAAATAATCACTGCTGTGCACATGCCTACCTCAAAGATTGCCTAATAGAATGGTAACATGGTATCAGCAAGAAGGGATTCCTTAGACTTCTCACAATATTGTTCAGGTCGTGGTTCCATTTTTATTGGGGTTTGTCTTATTTGAAATTGCCACTCGTCAACCTTTTCTTTACGGTTATAAGTTCTATAAGACATGAAACCGGTATATTGCCACTTCAATGTGCTGATCCTTACTGCTGTGATGTTTACCCTGGTTCTACATGGATTCTATCAACACACCGAGCATAGTTCTTTTTTTATAGGAAAGGGAGGCAAACGAGCAGGTGGCTCACGTGATGGTAAGTGATTACCGCAGCCCATGAACACCCGCAATACCAGAGGCATAGCAGATGCGTTGCCTCCCTTGGAGTGCCCCCCCCCCCAGAATTGGGGGAAGGGGGTGTGTGGGCCACCGGTTACCTGCACTCACCAGACGAAAAGCATAGTTATAACTGAGCTTCTTCATTTGGTCTGCAGTAAGGGGATTGTTTCATTTTCTTTATATTTGACATTGGTTATCATTAAAAGTGTGATGTAGATAAAATAATTTATAGAATTTTACTTTTTTAACTACCTGTAAAAGTTGACCACAACCACATGTTGAGCACGAACCTACAACAATCGCGCCACTTGATATTGAACGAATATAGTTCTAAAAACCTTTTGGTGAGAACGGTTACGCCGTATCGTGAATTTAAGACTGTTGTGATCCCGCAATCTGTTATATGTAATAAATATAATAAAATAAAATAAGTATTTTATGACGACCTTCGTAAACGAGTGGCATAAACACCACTTTTCAAGGTGTCGCCATCTCGGCGTCCCAAGTTCGATTCCCGGACGGGTCAATGCAGAAAAACTACTTTTTCTGCATTTTCTCGGGTCTGAGATTTTGTGGTGCTTTCGTTGTATTCAATTTCGAAACTCATTGTAAAACCTATTGGTTCGAGCCTACTACCTGGGAATCGAACTTTGGTCTCTTGACTTGATATCCGATCGCTCTACCACTCGGCTGTCGTGACTATATTGCGACCATTTCTACATAAATTTCTTCATATATGCTTTTAAGTTACAACTCAAATACGAACTTCATATAAATCTGCAGTTTATATAAATATTTGTTTGAGTAGGTAGTTTTTGAGTGTTTGTGGTAATATGAAATTTGCTTTATGCTTTCCTTATGTTAAAGAAGCCAAAGTTTTTAGCAAAGCTCTTCCTGCTTTTAACATCCTGTATTATTATGTCAACAGGAAATCATTTAAGATAAAATAAATTGCTATTAAAATTGATTGACATCCTCACAGCTTAAAAATCTTCAAGCTATTTTTAATACCTGCGTAGACAGCGGTCCAAACAATTAAACCATTTCGACCCACCTTACACTGTAGTAGCCTCCAAAACTTACGTGTACGTAACACGTGTTATTGAAATCGTAATTTTGTAAACTTACAAACTTGTTTATTTATTAGAAAGTGAAAGACTTAGGTTTTATTTTCAGACCGACACTACTGAATTACGCATTAAGTTTATATGCTGAATTTACCGTGAACTCAGCAGTAAAGAATAACATCGTGACCAAGCCTGACTTCTGGAAAGTAATACCTCTCACACTAATGAGGCATGTAAAACCATGCTGTAATTTAATAATCAATAAAATGCATTATTCGGTTTTATTCCAATTTGTTTGAATGGGAATATGTATATAACATATTTCGTTATACATGTGCCCAATTCATAATAGCAGTGAGAAATATTAAAATAAGAGTTTGTAAAATTTATGAAATATCGAACACCACTCTGCATAAATTTAGTAAGCATATTTTAAAGAATTTCTTGTTAAGCATGAAATTTGCTTTATGCTTTCCTTATGTTAAAGAAGCCAAAGTTTTTAGCAAAGCTCTTCCTGCTTTTAACATCCTGTATTATTATGTCAACAGGAAATCATTTAAGATAAAATAAATTGCTATTAAAATTGATTGACATCCTCACAGCTTAAAAAATCTTCAAGCTATTTTTAATACCTGCGTAGACAGCGGTCCAAACAATTAAACCATTTCGACCCACCTTTCGCTGACAGGTAAAGCCGACCAGCTGGAGATCGAACTCGGGTATCTTGACTCGAAACCCGACTATCTAACCACTTAGCTATCGTCATCAAGAATGTGCAGTGGCACATTCTGAAAGGATACGAAAGATACCACCATTACCAGTTTGGTTTCTTTAAATATTTTACCGCGGGTTCTAACCATCAGCTGTCCGTATGGTAGGCCGCTGATGGTTAGAACCCGCGGCCACGCTGCCACATATTTAAAACAATTTTCACGCCATTCCCAATACGGGGGTTGACAGATGTCCACACAATTAAGTCCTCTCGAGCCACCGAAGACATTTTTTTGAAACAACGTGGTCCTGTCGCCTTCTTTATGTTGAAACCAACGATTTAAAACGTATATAAGGTTTCGAAACTCATTGTAAAAACCTATTGGTTCGAGCCTAATACCTGGGAATCGAACTTTGGTCTCTTGACTTGATATCCGATCGCTCTACCACTCGGCTGTTGTGACTATATTGCGACCATTTCTACATAAATTTCTCTTCATATATGCTTTAAGTTACAACTCAAATACGAACTTCATATAAACCTGCAGTTTATATAAATATTTGTTTGAGTAGGTAGTTTTTGAGTGTTTGTGGTAATATGAAATTTAAGCATGTAACTGGAATTTAAAATTAAAATTGAAATTGAATTTAAATTAAATAATAAAATTGAATAATTTTTTTTTTCAAATTATATTTAATTCCAAATTACATAACATACAATAAGCGCTTATAACAAAGTGAACTAGAGGGCATAGTACTCTCCAGTGTGTGGGTTTTACCATAATCGCCGGACTCGGTACTAGAAATATTACACCTTCGACCGCCTGCCTGTCAATGGTATGCTAATTTTGATCTGGTATTTTTACAAATGTAAATAATAAATATATAAATAGCATATCTGTCAAGGCTAGCAAATAAACGATTAATTGATTGATTGAAGTCTTTTCTCTTAGACTCCTTTTAATACACTCACAAGAAAAGTTACTATTTTCTCGTGAGTGTGGTATTAGAATGGTTTAAGAATGTACAGTGGCACATTCTTAAATGATACAAACGATACCACCATTGCCAGTTTATATTTAATAAGTAATTATGTAATAAATATAATAAAATAAAATCAGTATTTTTATGACGACCTTCGTAAACGAGTGGCATAAACACCACTTTTCAAGGTGTCGCCATCTCGGCGTCCCAAGTTCGATTCCCGGACGGGTCAATGCAGAAAAACTACTTTTTCTGCATTTTCTCGGGTGTGAGATTTTGTGGTGCTTTCGTTGTATTCAATTCCCATAACTCAAGTGTTTGTTACATTGGGATCAGAGCAATGTATGTGATGTTGTCCCTATCTATAATGTCACCTATTCGTTTAATCGATTTCCAAATCACAACAGTGTTAAAGCAGGGTATTAAAAGAAACTTGCTGATTACAAATAAGTTTAAGCACCATCCAGGTATCCAGTTAATATCCGGAATAAAGTACCTACTAATTTTTAAAAGTCATATAAGAAATTAACTATTAAAATCGGACATGCTGTTTAAGAGGTGACGAATTAAAAACACATACGTATCGAAAGTTTGTGAATATAAAGAAAATTACAACAGGGCTATTGTTATCAACATACGGGAGGCATTAGTGATACACGGTGAATTAGTAAGTAACGTGCCGTGAACGCTTAATGTATATTTGAGAAGAAAATATTCCACGATTATTCATACAGTGTTTTTTTTTTATAAATTATAACTTATATCCAGAGTGGAAGGCCAGATCGTGCCACGTTATTCTTCGAAGTCCGCATATAACCGGCTGCACGCATACGCTACCGTTTGACGGCGCAGTAAACAAAAGGACAAGAAATATCTGCAGATAATAATCGCCAATATTAAATAAATATCTTCACGCAATTCCCAATAGATAGAGGTCTAGTCTAGATCTCAATTAAGTCCCTTCGACCCGCCTTCCACCGAAGATATTTTCGGGACAACGTGACAGGTGGTGAACCCGTCGCCGTCTTTGTGTCCAAGCCAACGATATAATTCGTACACAAGTTTTTGAAAAACCTGTGCCTGCCACCTGGGGATCGAACTCGGGTGTCTCAACTCGAAATTTCGACCACTCAACCTCTCGGATATCGTGACATATATATATTGTATATTAAATATTAACATAATTTTGTTTCTAAAGGATTTAAGTATGATCATTACTTTTTTATCAATTTATGATGTCAATAATCTCAAGAACAATATCTTTTGCATATTTCCGTAACTATTTATGGAAATCATCAATTTCGCAGTGGATCTCTCGAAACTCACTTTGAAAGGCCTGATAGATACCTGCCACCTGGGGATAGAACTCGGGTCTGGGTCGGGGCTACCGTGACTTCAATCGCCAATATTGGTAAGCGGATTGGTGATATTGCTGGGAAAACGGCAATGCTATTTTCAAGGCCTTAGTCGTCTCTCGACACCTATCGACGCCTCTGGCCTGTTACAACAACCAGGTCAGAAAGGGCGCCAAGTTTTTATGCTGATCAGTAGTTGAAATTAGAATTTCAATTAATTATTATGTTGCAACGTTTTCAAATTATTTGCTCACAAATTTATTCTGCTTTAATATTTGATAACATACGCGCAGTGTTTATGAACTCTTTGGCCGGCTCTCATAACGTAATGTTTATATACTTTTGTATTTGACTTGTTGACGGTATAAACTTTAACAATGTTTGTATGTGCACAAAGTTTTACTTTATTTAGTTTAATGTATTTTAAACATTCTACGCGTAAATTTTATACATATTTACGTATAAATTTTTAATTAAACCAAGCTTCGTACTTCTCCGTGCCGGTAATTTTATGTTTTAACAGAATTTTTTCTCCATATATTAAAGTAATGAATGAATACAACTTAATTTGCCACGGCAATTCATTTTAATAACTTACTCTTAAATCACTAACATTAACGTCAGTAAAATCTAAGATCGCTCGAATTGTCGAAAGATATACTTTGAACAAAAATAAAGCAATTTTTTTTTTGTTTTCATGCATTTTCCTTTAATTATATTACAATTATACTTGGGTCATTGTGAAAAATCTCTTAAAGTCTGTTCACTCGTCAAAAAATATATAAAACTAAAAATTGATATTATTAAATAATAGTAACACACTTTTTTAAAGGATGTTGAAATATTAAAAGTTTTTTTAAATAAAAACAATTACTACAATTATTATTATTTTTTTAACAGAAACCATCGGAAAAATAAGTGCTTACCAAAAAATATATATTCTGTGACGTTTGAGTCTAATAAGTCACGATAGCCGAGTGGTTGGGTGGTTGGAATTTCGAGTCAAGAGAGCCGAGTTCGATCCCCAGGTGGCAGGCTCGTACCAATGTGCTTTTCATAAACTTAAGTACGAATTATATCGTTGGCTTGGACATTAAGACGGCGACGGACTCACTACCTCTAACATTGTCCCAAAATGTCTTCGGTGGAAAGTGGATCAAAGGGACTTAAGTTGAATTAGGATATCTGATTTTAATAGCTAGTAAGTTGTTTGCAAGAGAATGTTCCGGCCACTACAGTTATTTGTATAGATGCAAAGTGTCAAAACCAGCTAGAGAAGAGAAAATATCTTTTTGGTGGTCCATACAAAAACCTTAATTTTTTTTTAATTCCGTGCATATTTTATTTATTTTATATCTATTTATTAGGAAATTCTGGAAAAATAAACTATAAATTTATTCTGTACGGATTTGAAAAGAAATCAAAAAGCTAGTAATTTAAAACTTATTATTTTTTTTTCGAGGTCGTAAAATGACAATGGTCCTTTTATAATATATTTTAATTAATAATTGTAAACTAGAAATTTACTGTGTGGTAACGGTGTAAGAATATTGCCACTCCCTCTGTTCCCGTGGGTGTCATAAGAGGCGACTTAGGGAAACAGCCTGGAATAAACAACCTCTCTAAAAATATCAGACTAAAATAATCAAACCAAGATGGGCAGCGGCCAGTGGTTTTGGTACTGCGATCGCCAATCCGCCTGCCGAGCGTGGCGATTATGGCAAATCCTCTATGGCAAAGCCTATGTCCTGCAGTGGACTTTAACAGGCCGTTATTATATTTCCTTTAAGTTATTATTTATTTAATTATGCTTAACTATTAATCACCTACATTGCAAATATAACCTAAAAAACAGCATTCCGAATGCTACGGAACTTTGCCCACGCAATTTGGAGTCGCACCTGATGGTTTTTTTAATTCTCGTAGATTGATGATGAGTTCATTCACGGTGAAAGTAAAAACAGAAAATTTTTATATAATTGCAAAACAATTAAGCGTTTATAAAAGCCATTAAATTTATAAAAAGCGTACAACTTCAATATGCTGACCTCCTTTTGTAAATATCTTTATTGCAGGCTGGGCTGCATACATGTGTGTTTGAATTATTGTCTTTAGTAGGATTATTACGTAAATTGTAAGGCAGATGTTTTGTATCCTGCTGATAGTATCCGTAAGCCGAACATTTGTTGTACAAACTTTGCTTTATATAAATAAAAATATACTAGCTTTGCGCTTCCTGGTTTGTTCGCGTGGATTTAGGCTATTTTATTTTTTCACAAACTTGTGAGATATTAAAAAAATTTAAAATCCGTCACATTTATTAAAATAGTTTTTATACCAAGGCCAGGTATAGGCAACTGGACCTAGATACCTGTTCTTGGTATACTATTATACCTACAAACTACTCCAGTGTACATACATTCCTACACATTCCTCCTAATAAAAATGTTTTACCATGATCAATGTCCAGTTCATGCACTTATAGGAGCTTGAATATTTTATTGTTTGCTCTAAAAGTAACAACTTCTTGTATTAGCTTTTTAAATTTGTTCGTTGCTATTCATAGGCAGTTCCTATGAACTACCTACCTATGGGAGACCTTGCCATTATCGTTATGCTTGGCAGGCAGACGCTTCGCGGCCTTCACTTGGCTGTTCGATTGGGGTCAGTAGTTTACTCCTAAGCCACTACCGATCCGTGACGTGCATTTTATATGGTCATAAAGTTAATGCCTACATTACATAATTTATTACAAAGTAAAGCCTAATAGCTATCTTCAGAATCAGAACTTTTTCATGTTCCTTTACACTGATCTGTAATTATCTCTATACTCCGTTGATATCGGTCTGTATGGAGGTCATCAAGACTCTTCTTAAATGCCTTATTTCAATGCCCAAGGGCAATATTGTTTACCCTACGCATAAAACACGAGACTAATTTACTTTTTATTTAAACATTTAAACGGTATTGATGACTAGATAAATTTTTCTGCGGGATTATATAATCATGAGTTTCTAGATCGTCGTTTATTTATGAACTTTGACATTCAACGTCATATTCGTGATCTGCAAGACGCCTCACGTGCCACGGTATACTGACATGTAATTTTTGTTAGTTCTTTTGTTGCGTTTCAAACAAAGCAGTAATTTATAAACAAAATATTATATCACAATTTAACTCTCTAACCTTTATGATCCGTTATTATTTGCAAAAAACATTTGATCAACTCATCAACTTTGTTTTAGCCAGCAAAGAAGTGATTATGTAATTGCATGTGTGTACGTATTGAAGAATTTTCATATAAATTATTTACGTAACCACATAACATATGAATTTACATTTCCTGGATATTTATATACATTAAATCGTAGGAACAAGGCTAGAAGTCAAAGAGCATAACTTTCACTGGAAGTTCATTGCATCGCTCTCGCAAATACGTCTGTGTTGTTTAGTTGAAGTTCTCGTTGGCAGCAATTTGTTGACTCGGGGGGAAATGAATCGCCACGATCCATCCAATTACATTGCATTCAATTTAATAGTGTTCACAGAGCTGTAAAAAAATAAATTAATCTGCCTGTATCATCTTTATTACTAGCTTTTCATTACAAAATTTAAACACTTTTCTTTCTATCATTTTATTTATATTCTTTCTATACGCAACATTTAAAAGCAATAATTTACAAGTAATATCGTTAACATTACTATTTATGCGTTTATATTTCCGAAAAAAAATTGTTATGCTCGCAAATTCTCACGTAACATAATAATCGATAGAATCTAGATCTAATTAGGATTAGGATTAATAGCAATAGCAACACTTCATTTTTTTCTTACTTTTTACTCTAACGGTTTTGTCATACTGTAATCTTAAACCAGTTTTGCTAAATTAAAATAGGCGAAGTGCCACTATCGTTTATCGAATCTGGTTTTTTGTTTATAATTTCTTCACCACTATTCAAACATCTTCGTAATAAAGATCCGCTAGGCATTTCTGTACTGATTCTCAAAACCATACGTAATCAAAAACTAAACCATTAAGTTAATACCAACTCTTACGATTATTGTATGGTAATTAAATTTCATATCGCATTATAAATCTTCAATCCGAAATCCCTTTATTTCTGCTAGGACTCTATGCAACAACTGAGACAATGTATAGACATAGATTATCGTTTTCGTCGTCTTTGATCCGTCCGGGAATAGAACCCTGGAACCCTCTTCAAATGTTTGAAACTTTTAAAATTGGATAATTTTGCAGCGCGTATAAATAGTCACTCAAAACCACACAATTTCTCGGAAGGATGGCCCAATAATATTTCCCACAGGCTCGAATACTTCTCGCACTTGACATGTTTTTTATTTTACTTTTATTGATTTCCTCGTCTCGTCTATTACCCGAGGTCCCTGAAATGTCGCCACACATTTTCAGTAAATATTAACTTTCAAAACATTTAGATTAAAATGAAACTAGATACGATCCATTACTTATGGATTTGCTCACGTCAGGAGTAAAGACTAAATGAGTAAAAATCGACATTTTCAGTATGTAAGCAACGCCGAGCTTTTATTAAATTAGACATTTAACTTTTTTAACTTTTAAACTCTTCTGATATATATATGATTCGATCTCGTTCATGTTTTTGAGAATCTTTAGCATACCATGTTAAATTTATTTTACTTTAGAACAACATACATACATACATATAATCACGCCTCTTTCCCGTAGGGGTAGGCAGAGACCACTTCTTTCCACTTGCTACGATCCTTACATACTTGTTTCGCTTCGTCCACTTTCATTATTCCTTTCATACATTCTCTTCGATTCAGGGTACTCTTGACCTGGCCTTTTTTCAGGACGTCCCTGATTTGGTCTTGAAACGTCCGCCTAGGTCTTCCCCTTCCTACACTTCCATTCACACTCGCCTTATATGCTTTTTTCGTCAATCGTTCTTCATCTTCAAACTTCAAAAGGCGACGAATGACGAGATAAAGGAAGCGAGAAAGAAGTATAAAAGATTCAAATCAGCTGCGAAAGATGTTGTGACTAGAAAGAAAGAAGAACAAAAGGATGATTTTGATAGGAGGCTCACTGAAGATTTCCAGTCAAACATCAAGTTTTTCTGGAAATCCGTCAATACAGCCAGAGGAAAAACCTCTACCTCGGAGCTGAATACAATCAGGAGTCAAGATGGGAGCATTATAAAAGGAGAAGAATATGTGTTAAAGAGATGGAAAGAGTATTTTGAATGTTTATTTGAAAGATAGGAAGTGCAGGTACAACACCCGGCACCTTCCATGGTTAATATAAATGTTGATGACAGTGAGATAAGCGTGGATGAAATAGTAAAAGCGTTGAAAAGTATGAGATTTGGTAAGGCTGCCGGATATGATAGGATTACCGTCGAGATGCTGAGGACTGGACAGGGCTTAGTGGCTAGTCAGCTGTACCGCCTTTTCAATTTGTGCTGGCAAAATGGGCAAGTACCGGGAGACTGGTGCAAAGCCGTAATCGTGCCATTATATAAGGGAAAAGGGTCACGGCAGGACTGCGCAAATTACCGCGGTATAAGCCTTCTCAGCGTCGTCGGTAAATTGTATGCAAAAGTGTTGATTGAAAGGGTTGTGAATGAAACGGACGAAAAAGTATGGGATGCACAAGCGGGATTTAGAAAGGGAATGGGGTGTACGGATCAGGTCTTTTCCTTGCGGTGCATAGCCGAAAAGTGTCTGGCTAAAACCAGAAGGTCTATTGCACGTTCGTGGATTTAGAAAAGGCCTATGATAGAGTGGTGAGGAATGAATTGTGGTCAGCATTGTCCGTGAAAGGTGTCAGCAGTATCCTCATACGAGCATTGCAATCTCTTTATTAATTCCTGTGCTTGTGTAAGAATAAACGGGGCATACACTGAATGGTTTAATATCGAAAAGGTGTTAGACAGGGATGTGTAGCGTCACCGTGGCTGTTTAATCTGTTTATGGACAATTGCTTGACAGATTTAAAAGAGAATGAAAGTGGGTTGAGAATGAATGAGTTACTCGTCAAATGTTTTCTATGCTGATGATCAAGTATTACTTGAGTCTTCAGCCGAGGAGTTGCAGGAGATGGTAACTGCTATGAGTGAAGCTTTTGTTAGAAAGGGGATGAAGATGAATGTAAAGAAGATGAAAGTAATGGTGTTTGAAAGAGATGAGGTCATGACAGACTGCAATATAGTGATTGGAGATGAACAAATTGAACAGGTGAATGAGTTTGTGTATCTGGGTTCAAAGTTCACAAGAGATGGAAAGTGTGAGAGTGATATTGAAAGAAGAGTGAATGCAGGAAACATGTGAATGGAGCTTTGCACTCCTTTATGAGCAGTCGGATGGTGTCTAACAAGGCTCGTTTGGCTGTGCATAGGGGAGTTTTGGTTCCGACACTCATGTACGGAAGTGAAAGTTGGGTATGGCAGAAGAAACATGAAAGCAGAGTAAATGCAGTTGAGATGAGAGCATTAAGAAGTATGTTAGGAGTTAAACTGAGCGACAGGATAAGGAATGGTGAAATAAGGAAACGTTGTGGTCTGAAAGAAGATGTAGTGACTAAAATTGAGAAAGGTATGCTGAGATGGTTTGGCCATGTCGAGAGAATGAATGAAGAACGATTGACGAAAAAAGCATACACCTAGAACAAGAGGACTAAAGATAAAAACTCAATAATAGTTTTCAGCTTACACATATTATATAACGATCTTTAGAAAAAAACAGTTGTCTATGAAACCCTGACTGGATATGAAAACAGTGTAAAATAATATTCACTTCACAACATCTAACGCCACGTAAGTGGTATTACGTGGCATTGACCGATTCCAAATTTGAAAGTAGGTGTTTGTTTTCATTTTCTTCGGTAACGCGTGTAATACACGAGTGATGACAGATAAATTATATAAAAAAAAACCCCACAACCCGGAACGCGTTGTGCAAAGAAGCCTTGAAACTGCGGTATTGTTATCTGACCTGAGGTCAATTAATCAAATTTTCATATTATCTGATCCGTGTTGATACCCTCTACTGTAGCGAGAATAATATAGTAGAGTTATACGTTTTGAAGAAGTTATAATTCATTATCAACCAAAATATCAGAATCATCGTGATATCAGTTTATTTATGTCGTTCATTATATTATTTAAGTATTTAATCTGTGTAAGTGTATTTTTGTGTATTTATATGTATTTTTATGTACGTATGTAAAAATGTAGGTATACATATTTTATACTCATTTATAATACCAATATTTTATTTTACTTAACTGTGTCTCTATCATATTTATCTCCTTCACCTACTTCATCTCATCTCTGCATCAGACTGGTAGAATAGCCTCAGGCGTAAGTCCGCCTACATTAAAGGTATGAAGTTTAATAAATAAATAAATAAATAAAATAAAACTCAATGTTTAGAAACCTCAGACATTTATGAGCAGAATGCAGTCCACTTAAAATTTTATAATAATAGCGACAATCACCAGATAACAAATGAATTATTAATACCCCACACAAAATTACTAATATCAATTTGAATTTGAATTTGAAAATCGTAGCTAAACGCCGTATTTTGCATCAAAGGGGCCAATTAGCCAAACGGCAATACATACGAATAGACCTAATAAACATGCAAAGTTTTGATGTGAAACATCTATAGGCGAGGGTAAATCTGATTTTCGGTGTGGCGAGAGTTGCCGTGGCCACGCTTCGCGATTTCAAACAAATTTAAAAATTTTTACTTTTTGTATTTAATAAAAATTAGTATTAATGTAATAAACAGACGTTATTTTATGAAACAAAATTGTAACACTTTATATTTTCATTATGCCATATCTGATTCCTCTCATAATCTGTTCTTTTAGGCATATAACTTATACGAAACAAGTTCGATGTTTTACATTTGCTGACGTCCCGTGACGGCTCACATATTATTTCAGTGACTGTTAGAAGGACTTAAATTTGTGCGTTGGAAATAATTGTTAGAAGCAGATTCTGCTTATTTCCACAGGCTCAGACTCTTTGCTTAATTGACAGGTTGACAGCAGAAGAATGAGTAAGCATATTCTAAATATACATAGTATATTATCAACCTACTTGTTAAATGTGTGTCATAGGGTTTCCCATCGAGTGATCGTGTCTTCGTTACGTAAATAAAGCATTATATACGCAGAACGTACTGCGCTGTGGTTACGATAGTGTGAACGAAGTTTATCAGGACAAGCGTTTGATGCCTTAATTACGCCTGACCGCGTGACTGAGCGGTTATACTACCCATGCGACTTTTGTTCGTTGTTTTATTTATGAACTGTCATTATTAGCTAACCGAGTTCTGGTGGTGAAGGGGAGTTTTGGATCCGACACTCATGTACGGAAGTGAAAGTTGGGTATGGCAGAAGAAACATGAAAGCAGAGTAAATGCAGGAAACATGTGAATGGAGCTTGCACTCCTTTATGAGCAGTCGGATGGTGTCTAACAAGGCTCGTTTGGCTGTGCATAGGGGAGTTTTGGATCCGACACTCATGTACGGAAGTGAAAGTTGGGTATGGCAGAAGAAACATGAAAGCAGAGTAAATGCAGGAAACATGTGAATGGAGCTTGCACTCCTTTATGAGCAGTCGGATGGTGTCTAACAAGGCTCGTTTGGCTGTGCATAGGGGAGTTTTGGATCCGACACTCATGTACGGAAGTGAAAGTTGGGTATGGCAGAAGAAACATGAAAGCAGAGTAAATGCAGGAAACATGTGAATGGAGCTTGCACTCCTTTATGAGCAGTCGGATGGTGTCTAACAAGGCTCGTTTGGCTGTGCATAGGGGAGTTTTGGATCCGACACTCATGTACGGAAGTGAAAGTTGGGTATGGCAGAAGAAACATGAAAGCAGAGTAAATGCAGGAAACATGTGAATGGAGCTTGCACTCCTTTATGAGCAGTCGGATGGTGTCTAACAAGGCTCGTTTGGCTGTGCATAGGGGAGTTTTGGATCCGACACTCATGTACGGAAGTGAAAGTTGGGTATGGCAGAAGAAACATGAAAGCAGAGTAAATGCAGGAAACATGTGAATGGAGCTTGCACTCCTTTATGAGCAGTCGGATGGTGTCTAACAAGGCTCGTTTGGCTGTGCATAGGGGAGTTTTGGATCCGACACTCATGTACGGAAGTGAAAGTTGGGTATGGCAGAAGAAACATGAAAGCAGAGTAAATGCAGGAAACATGTGAATGGAGCTTGCACTCCTTTATGAGCAGTCGGATGGTGTCTAACAAGGCTCGTTTGGCTGTGCATAGGGGAGTTTTGGATCCGACACTCATGTACGGAAGTGAAAGTTGGGTATGGCAGAAGAAACATGAAAGCAGAGTAAATGCAGTTGAGATGAGAGCATTAAGAAGTATGTTAGAGTTAAACTGAGCGACAGGATAAGGAATGGTGAAATAAGGAAACGTTGTGGTCTGAAAGAAGATGTAGTGACTAAAATTGAGAAAGGTATGCTGAGATGGTTTGGCCATGTCGAGAGAATGAATGAAGAACGATTGACGAAAAAGCATACACCTAGAACAAGAGGACTAAAGATAAAAACTCAATAATAGTTTTCAGCTTACACATATTATATAACGATCTTTAGAAAAACAGTTGTCTATGAAACCCTGACTGGATATGAAAACAGTGTAAAATAATATTCACTTCACAACATCTAACGCCACGTAAGTGGTATTACGTGGCATTGACCGATTCCAAATTTGAAAGTAGGTGTTTGTTTTCATTTTCTTCGGTAACGCGTGTAATACACGAGTGATGACAGATAAATTATATAAAACCCCACAACCCGGAACGCGTTGTGCAAAGAAGCCTTGAAACTGCGGTATTGTTATCTGACCTAAGGTCAATTAATCAAATTTTCATATTATCTGATCCGTGTTGATACCCTCTACTGTAGCGAGAATAATATAGTAGAGTTATACGTTTTGAAGAAGTTATAATTCATTATCAACCAAAATATCAGAATCATCGTGATATCAGTTTATTTATGTCGTTCATTATATTATTTAAGTATTTAATCTGTGTAAGTGTATTTTTGTGTATTTATATGTATTTTTATGTACGTATGTAAAAATGTAGGTATACATATATTTTCTTTTTATTACTGGCGAACGGACCCGCACGATGGTACATTATTTTATTATCATAAATTCAATAATTTACATTTGGGCTTATCTGTTACATTACAAAAGCGAAAGTAACTTTGTATCTTTGTTTTTACGGTTAAATTAATAAACAGAACTTGTCAAATTGTCGTGGCTTACCAAATACTCTCTCTGCCACGTATCAACTTAGTAGACCAACCTGTTTGCATGGAGAAAGAAAAACACAAGTCTCTCCCATATAAAGGACGAAGAGAAAGAGAAAGCGATCGCATTTCCAAATTCACTTTACCTTAATATCATGTAGGCGGTTCTTTCCAAATATCTAAGTATATATTATAAGGTAACGCAAAGTTGCTCAACGGTATATGGAAAAGGCAGTTCTCGTTGTTTCTGTACATGATAGAACCCGCAACACAGCCGCAACAGAACCAGAGTAACCCTGGTTGTGACATTTCATGAACAGAACTGATTAGAAAGTTTCTGGAGTGGCTTGTATAAGCAAATTAAGTGTAGGACAACTCCCAACGTCAGTATTGAATGCCACATAGATTATCTGTGTGCAGCTGTCCACAGCTGCACACAGATAATCTATGTGGCATTCGTTCATTAAGGATGAATAGATGATGAATGATGATAGGATTTAATGATAATGATGCTATAA
Organism: Sericinus montela; assembly: GCA_029286605.1. Lineage (NCBI taxonomy): Eukaryota > Metazoa > Arthropoda > Insecta > Lepidoptera > Papilionidae > Sericinus > Sericinus montela. The sequence goes on along the minus strand of JAGSMR010000028.1, from coordinate 6,359,294 downwards.
TTTACTTATCAAATGACCTGATGATGTTCAGTGCGAATGTTCTATCGCGCAAGGATTGTTGCCATGCCTGGCAAGCGAATTGGCGTTTGCTGTACCAAACATCTCACACCTTTGAAGCTTCTACACGCGAAAAAATATCATACAAAAACTAAATACTGGTGTTTAGTTTTCGTATGATATTTTTTTCCACAAATAGTCGGAGATAATTGCCATTTATATTGCCTCTTGGTACCTCGTACGAAGTACCAAAAATAAAGGGGTGGGTGGTAAATTCTTACGCTGTCACCACACAACGATTTATGTATGTACATTAGTATTTCTGCAAAATGATTTTCAAACGTTAAGTTTCTCTGTCAGGAACAGCAGCATACCTATCGCACGTGAGGGCACGTCAAGTGCGACACCGAAACAAATGGTTCTAACTTCCCGCCTTGTTGCTTCCTGATGTCATTCGCATTCATAGCAATCCAGTGATAACGTTACATAATATGTAATATTACCTCTGGTATAACTTTTTACGTAACAAAAACCTAATAATAATTGTAATAATAGCATGATACTGGCAAGCTAAAAACAATGAGCGCTTTTAAAAGTGATATTTTAATTTTAAAGTGAAAACTTCTTTATCGTTATTTTGTGACAAACGTATAAAATTACAATCTCAAACATCTTAAATGCAGTGATTACATACCTTTGAAACATCTATAAGATTTAGCCTGCGATAATGTGATGGAACATGTGTGTGAATGTCTGAACTGCACTAATGTTTTTTTTTAATTTTGTCTTTCCAACCATCGATGTCGTAAGTGGTGACAAAGTGCCAAAAACAGAAAACATCGTAAATAAATAGTAACAAAACGGCCTAAAAAAGGCTTCCAGTAGACAAAGGCCTCTGCCGTAAAGAACATCTTCCATAATCTCCAAGTTCAGCGTCCAGATTGGCGATCGCAGTACCAGACACTTCGCACCGTTGACTCTGCTGCCCGTCACATGTCTGATTAATTCTAGCCTGGTATTTTATAGTTGGTTATCTTGCTATTTGTCGGTAGCCTTTACCGTTTTTAATATTGTCTCTTAGGCACCTCAAACGACACTTAAGGGAAGAATTGGGGTCTATTCTTAAGACGATTCAAAGGCACTTTACACATGCACTTAAAATATAAAAACGTCTATAGCGAATCATCGGTTGAATATCACCCGCAATCCATTATTATTTTCACCGCAACAAGTTAACAGCATGACAATTTAAAAAAAATGTAATACATATATTTTCTTTTTAATTTGTAATATGTATGTATATGTAATACGCAGTGTATTTTTAAATTTATGTATATGTTTAAAATTTTGTAAAAAGTAATCACGACATGAGACCCGAGTTCGGTCCACAGGTCGTACGTACTCGTACAACGTGTGTACAAAGGGTTTGTTCAAAATTTATGTACGAGTTATATCGTTAGCATGGACATTGAGTGGGCAGACACAGACATGTACAGAATTACGGTCTGTCAACTGGTCCCGAAAAGCGTCTTCTGCGAAAGGTAGGAGCCGAAAAGACTTAATTGTCTAGACCTCTGTCTACCCCTGAAGATGTTTTTTTTTTTAATTTTGTCTTTCCAACCATCGATGTCGTAAGTGGTGACAAAGTGCCAAAAACAGAAAACATCGTAAATAAATAGTAACAAAACGGCCTAAAAAAGGCTTCCAGTAGACAAAGGCCTCTGCCGTAAAGAACATCTTCCATAATCTCCAAGTTCAGCGTCCAGATTGGCGATCGCAGTACCAGACACTTCGCACCGTTGACTCTGCTGCCCGTCACATGTCTGATTAATTCTAGCCTGGTATTTTATAGTTGGTTATCTTGCTATTTGTCGGTAGCCTTTACCGTTTTTAATATTGTCTCTTAGGCACCTCAAACGACACTTAAGGGAAGAATTGGGGTCTATTCTTAAGACGATTCAAAGGCACTTTACACATGCACTTAAAATATAAAAACGTCTATAGCGAATCATCGGTTGAATATCACCCGCAATCCATTATTATTTTCACCGCAACAAGTTAACAGCATGACAATTTAAAAAAAATGTAATACATATATTTTCTTTTTATTACTGGCGAACGGACCCGCACGATGGTACATTATTTTATTATCATAAATTCAATAATTTACATTTGGGCTTATCTGTTACATTACAAAAGCGAAAGTAACTTTGTATCTTTGTTTTTACGGTTAAATTAATAAACAGAACTTGTCAAATTGTCGTGGCTTACCAAATACTCTCTCTGCCACGTATCAACTTAGTAGACCAACCTGTTTGCATGGAGAAAGAAAAACACAAGTCTCTCCCATATAAAGGACGAAGAGAAAGAGAAAGCGATCGCATTTCCAAATTCACTTTACCTTAATATCATGTAGGCGGTTCTTTCCAAATATCTAAGTATATATTATAAGGTAACGCAAAGTTGCTCAACGGTATATGGAAAAGGCAGTTCTCGTTGTTTCTGTACATGATAGAACCCGCAACACAGCCGCAACAGAACCAGAGTAACCCTGGTTGTGACATTTCATGAACAGAACTGATTAGAAAGTTTCTGGAGTGGCTTGTATAAGCAAATTAAGTGTAGGACAACTCCCAACAAAATGCAACAGAATGCCACATAGACTATCTGTGTGCAGCTGTCCACAGCTGCACACAGATAATCTATGTGGCATTCGTTCATTAAGGATGAATAGATGATGAATGATGATAGGATTTAATGATAATGATGCTATAATTTACTTATCAAATGACCTGATGATGTTCAGTGCGAATGTTCTATCGCGCAAGGATTGTTGCCATGCCTGGCAAGCGAATTGGCGTTTGCTGTACCAAACATCTCACACCTTTGAAGCTTCTACACGCGAAAAAATATCATACAAAAACTAAATACTGGTGTTTAGTTTTCGTATGATATTTTTTTCCACAAATAGTCGGAGATAATTGCCATTTATATTGCCTCTGGTACCTCGTACGAAGTACCAAAAATAAAGGGGAGGGTAGGTAAATACTCTTACGCTGTCACCACAAAACGATTTATGTATGTACATTAGTATATCTGCAAAATGATTTTCAAACGTTAAGTTTCTCTGTCAGGAACAGCAGCATACCTATCGCACGTGAGGGCACGTCAAGTGCGACACCGAAACAAATGGTTCTAACTTCCCGCCTTGTTGCTTCCTGATGTCATTCGCATTCATAGCAATCCAGTGATAACGTTACATAATATGTAATATTACCTCTGGTATAACTTTTTACGTAACAAAAACCTAATAATAATTGTAATAATAGCATGATACTGGCAAGCTAAAAACAATGAGCGCTTTTAAAAGTGATATTTTAATTTTAAAGTGAAAACTTCTTTAGCGTTATTTTGTGACAAACGTATAAAAATTACAATCTCAAACATCTTAAATGCAGTGATTACATACTCTTTGATACATCTATAAGATTTAGCCTGCGATAATGTGATGGAACATGTGTGTGAATGTCTGAACGCTGTGAACTGCACTAATGTTTTTTTTTTTTAGTTTTTTGATTTTCTCTGAAGCTCATTTGGGATAACATCACTTCACGTACACGCCAACATTCTTAACGTACGCCAACAGTACTATATAGTTAGATCAATACATGCTTAAAAATATCTTCACGCAATTCCCAATAGACAGAGATAGACAGAGGTCTAGTGTAGACAATTAAGTCATTTCGTCCCACCTTCTACCAAATATATGTTCGGATAACGTGACAGGTGGTAAGCCCGTCGCTGTCTTTATGTCCAAGTCTGCCATCTGGGGATCGAACTCGGGTCTCTCGACTCGAATTCCGATTACCCAACCACTCGGCTATCGTGACTTTTTGATACTTAATACATATACATTCTTTTATTAATGAATGTTTGTGTAACAACTCGAATACAAAAATTTGTAAGCATGACGCAAATGTACCGCATACACCTAGAGATTTAAACTCACAACTCTCAATCAAAGATAGAGTCACTAACAACTAGGCTATAGGGTCGTGGCATAGTCAAGTGGATAAAGATGTAATACAAAAATTTCTTATTAATAGCTTCAAGTCGTGGAGTCCGACTCGATCGTTTGACTCGAGGCTATTTCGTTTGTTAGAGATCTAACAAGAAGTACTCTTAGCAGGTGGGCGTTAGATGTAATCGCAGCGAAAGCCATTGGACTCGTTTGTGTAGGACTCACTGCTTCCGCAAAATGTACTTGTACGCACTCGTACGAAAACCATTAGACATAGCTTTCCGGGACTTGAATGATGAATTATAGATGTGTAACCAAAAACCTGTGTTGCCATGCGTTACTTCATTTTTTTAATTATTTCTTTCTTTTGAACCAATTTTAGTACCAATGAGTTTTTCAAAAACTTATGTACGAATTTCATCGTTGGCTTGGACATAAAGGCGGCGACGGGCTCACCACCTGTCACGTTGTCCCGAAAATATCTTCGGTGGAAGGTGGGTCAAAGGGACTTAATTGTCTAGACTTGACCTCTGTCTACCCCTGTATTGGGAATTGCGTGAAGATATTTTTTTTTCTTTCTTTTGAACCAATTTTAGTACCAATGAGTTTTTCAAAAACTTATGTACGAATTTCATCGTTGGCTTGGACATAAAGGCGGCGACGGGCTCACCACCTGTCACGTTGTCCCGAAAATATCTTCGGTGGAAGGTGGGTCAAAGGGACTTAATTGTCTAGACTTGACCTCTGTCTACCCCTGTATTGGGAATTGCGTGAAGATATTTTTTTTTCTTTCTTTTGAACCAATTTTAGTACCAATGAGTTTTTCAAAAACTTATGTACGAATTATATCGATGGCTTGGACATAAAGGCGGCGACGGGCTCACCACCTGTCACGTTGTCCCGAAAATATCTTCGGTGGAAGGTGGGTCAAAGGGACTTAATTGTCTAGACTTGACCTCTGTCTACCCCTGTATTGGGAATTGCGTGAAGATATTTTTTTTTCTTTCTTTTGAAATAAAACGATTTTCGGATTTTATCGCGTTTTTAACTAGTTTTTACAAACTATTTTTACTTCCCGATATTTCGGATGCTTTACAGCATTTCTCTCTTTATTATTATTTTCTTTATTATTTGATCATGGAAATGAAATCAAATAGTCTATATCATCTACGTAGGTGTACTAATAATAATGGTATGTATAAACCCTATCGCTATCTGTTTTTGCAAGTAGTTGAATTTTAATTCGAAATAGGATGATTTTATTCATACATTGTTATCAACGGGTTAGCTATTTACCAAATATATTCTTATTTGGTTGTAATGATTTGCTTAGTAAAGAGCAGTTCGTCAAGGTCTCAGTACCACGAATATCTCAGAAAACACTGTAACAAATCCGTGAACGGAGAAAACTAAGTTTCGTTGGTTATAAACCGGTGAGAATAAAGGTGACTTCTACATTTATTGACTCCAGCATATAATTTCTACAGGTCACGATAGCCGAGTGGTTGGGTGGTCAGATTTTCGAGTCAAGAGACCCGAGGTCAATTCCCAGGTGGCAGGCACGTACCAATGGGTTTTCCAAAAACTTATGTACGAATTATATCGATGGCTTGGACATAAAAACGACTACCTGTCACGTTGTCCCGAAAATACCTTCGGTGGAAGGTGGGTCGTAGGGACTTAATTGTCTAGACTAGACCTCTGTCTGCTGCTGTATTGGGAATTGCTTGAAGATATTTATTTTATATAATTGGTGAGTGCAGGTAACCGGAAGCCCACGTACCCCCTCCTCCAATTGGAGGGGGGGCACTCTAAGGCCGGCAACGCATCTGCTATGCCTCTGGTGTGGGCGGCGGTAATCACTTACCATCACGTAAGCCACCTGCTCGTTTGCCTCCCTTTTCCATAAAAAAGAAAGAAAGAGTCATCCAACTTCTATTTACATCATAGAGTGAAGTTTATGTACAGTTAGAGAGAAAGTCCTGTTGTTACTAGTACTTTCTTATCATATCGATATGTCTTTTATCGAAGCTATGATGAGTCCAGAAATAATACTAAAATATATTGTAATCTTCTACATTCTTACGCTCGAAGCAGAGGATTCTTCGTGGCAGGGATGCACGACGACAACGAATGAAATATAATCTCGAAAACAAAATTTTCGCGTAGGTGGTGAAATTCAAATATATTTGATTGAAAAACTTTAATTATAAGTTTTGTAAGTTTCATTCATTAACAAAAAAAGAAGGAAATAACAGAACAACTTAGTCCTTCGAAACACATTATGCAAAATAATTTAATCGCGTAATTAATAGTTAATCTTGAAGTACGCAGTATTCTTATAAATACAGGAAATTAAATTGAAGAATTTATTTTATGACTCATCATCTTTATGTTAAAAAAAACGTTCATGCAGTTCACACGCTGTGGTAATTAACCCTTTAGAAAAAGAAGATGGTTCATTATCTGAGGAGCGACAAAATCTTCTTACTCGTTGATGTCTCTTCGAAAGTCCCTTTCTCTCAGCTTCGGCTTCAACGGCTTCATCCGTTTTGTCTTTTTTGTATCGTATGTTTTGTCTTTTTCGTATTGATCGTATAAAAATGATACATCATTTTGAATTTACAACAGTGATAAAAAAGTTACTACTCTATTCTAAGAAATATTTGTTAAAAATATGATCTGAACAAATCCTGAACCGTCCCACACAAGATGGAGACTGTAGCCAGCAATTCGCCATGTCTTGTCGCTAGTTTACTTTATATGTTACGTAGGGCTACCTGTTACAATACAATACACAGCGAACCGGATTTTTAAATTATGAGTGCGATAATGTTCTTTAATTTGATATTATTTTGAATAGGAAAGGGTTATCCATTATGAACCGTTGTCTGACTAAGCCACAGACTTATTAGCTATTTCAGAAAAAATATTTCACAAAAACTCCTTGCTTTTTTATTTATATTTCCTATCAAAATTGTATCGTTTTATTTTCAACTCACAGTTTCATCGAATTATTATCCATATCTTTCTGTTTATATAATTATTACTCTCTCTCTCTCTCTCTCTCTCTCTCTGTCTCTCTCTCTGACCATAATATAAGACCAGATAATAAGATATATGTACGATGTTCGTAAACTACATTCATTTGTAAATCTCTAAAATAACTTTACAAGAAGGAAAGCCAAAAAGCATCTTAAGGGTGAAACTGTATGTGAAGTATTTCTACGCTGAGAAGTACGAAAATTTATAAGAAGACTTTTGATTACAATCATAATTTAATTTGCTCAATAACTTCTGAGTTTAGGAAAATGCCAACCATCAGTATGGGAATTGCCATACCGTAGTTGGTATTTTCCACCGAAAGCTAAAATCTAAATAAATAAAAATCTTCAGGCAATAGACAATTAAATCTCTTTGACCCACCTTCCACCGAACATATTTTCGAGACAACGTGACTGGTGGTGAGTCCGGCTTCGTGTCCAAGCCAACGATATAATTCGTACATAAGTTTTTGAAAAACCCATTGGTACAAGCCTGCCACCTGGGGATCGAACTCAGGTCTCTTGACTCGAAATTCCGACCACCCAACAACTCGGCTATCGTGATTTTTTTTAAAACCTAATAAACCTAATAATGGTCAATTCTCTAACATTTCGGAAATACATCTAGGGACATAAAATGAATGTATGATATGTATAAATTGAAAAATCGTTGTTAATTTGTAAACATCAAAAAAGCTCGTGAATTTTTTGAAATCGATATATGATTCGTGTCTAAAATACTTAGTTTAAAAAAACGTCTGGTTAATCGTGGGTCAAATGAACTAACTCTGTACGTCTTCAACCACTTACAGTATTAGGTACAATATAGCACTAATGGAAGCTATTCCGTCTATCCCGCATCTTATTCTGCGGCTGTTACTTCCGCCAACAATCTACATTGTTTTAATAATTAAAAATTACAATACAACCTCTTGTTTTAATGAATCTTAAATTTTTCGCTTCTTTATATTTATATTAATCTTTAAGCACGTGGCATTGTACAATGTAGGAAAAATATCGCGAATTGTATATGTTATATTACCAGCTATATACATTAACGACACTTTGCATGTGACTTAGAGTGCATTACCGGTTACCTTTCACTCGTAACACTCTTCGCATCACTTGCCTTCCGCATTTGGGTTCCGCAAAGTCAGATGAATATACACGAAATGTATAATTGAACTAAAATTGTGAAATAACATCAGAATCAGACTGATCAAAATTTACATATGACATTGCATTGTTCGGCTGCGAGACGTGGACAGCGATCAAAATGTGAACACGCAACCTGACCGCTACCAGGTCGCGTGAACTTACGTAAACATGATTTAATTTCACATAGTTAAACTTAGCGCAAGTATCGTAAAACGAGTATCGCCTGTGTATCGAACTAAATGCGAATTAATGTGACTGCGCTCGAACCAGTTCGGTTGAAATGATATTTTGAGATGACATAATAAATAACATTTAACAAAATATCTGAGAGACTTTGGTTCATACATAAAGGCCAGTAAAAGTAAGAAAGCGTTTGCCATAACTGCCATGCTAGGCAACGCCTATCATTACTACACATATATATAATAAAATATACCTTCACGCAATTCCCAATAGGGGTAGAGAGAGGTCTAGTCTAGACAATTAAGTCTCTTCGACCCACCTTCCACCGAAGACATTATTGGGACACCGTGACAGGTGGTGAACCCGTCGCCGCTTTTATGTCCAAGCCTACGATATAAATCGTATATAAGTTTTTGAAAAACCCATTGTTACGAGCCTTGGGGATCGAACTCAGGTCTCATGACTCGAATTCCGATCACCCTACCACTCGGCTATCGTGATTTTTTTAAAACCTAATAAACCTAATAATGGTCAATTCTCTAACATTTCGGAAATACATCTAGGGACTTAAAATGAATGTATGATATGTATAATTGAAAATCGTTGTTAATTTGTAAACATCAAAAAGCTCGTGAATTTTTGAAATCGATATATGATTCGTGTCTAAACTACTTAGTTTAAAAAAACGTCTGGTTAATCGTGGGTCAAATGAACTAACTCTGTACGTCTTCAACCACTTACAGTATTAGGTACAATATAGCACTAATGGAAGCTATTCCGTCTATCCCGCATCTTATTCTGTGGCTGTTACTTCCGCCAACAATCTACATTGTTTTAATAATTAAAAATTACAATACAACCTCTTGTTTTAATGAATCTTAAATTTTTCGCTTCTTTATATTTATATTAATCTTTAAGCACGTGGCATTGTACAATGTAGGAAAAATATCGCGAATTGTATATGTTATATTACCAGCTATATACATTAACGACACTTTGCATGTGACTTAGAGTGCATTACCGGTTACCTTTCACTCGTAACACTCTTCGCATCACTTGCCTTCCGCATTTGGGTTCCGCAAAGTCAGATGAATATACACGAAATGTATAATTGAACTAAAATTGTGAAATAACATCAGAATCAGACTGATCAAAATTTACATATGACATTGCATTGTTCGGCTGCGAGACGTGGACAGCGATCAAAATGTGAACACGCAACCTGACCGCTACCAGGTCGCGTGAACTTACGCAAACATGATTTAATTTCACATAGTTAAACTTAGCGCAAGTATCGTAAAACGAGTATCGCCTGTGTATCGAACTAAATGCGAATTAATGTGACTGCGCTCGAACCAGTTCGGTTGAAATGATATTTTGAGATGACATAATAAATAACATTTAACAAAATATCTGAGAGACTTTGGTTCATACATAAAGGCCAGTAAAAGTAAGAAAGCGTTTGCCATAACTGCCATGCTAGGCAACGCCTATCATTACTACACATATATATAATAAAATATACCTTCACGCAATTCCCAATAGGGGTAGAGAGAGGTCTAGTCTAGACAATTAAGTCTCTTCGACCCACCTTCCACCGAAGACATTATTGGGACACCGTGACAGGTGGTGAACCCGTCGCCGCTTTTATGTCCAAGCCTACGATATAAATCGTATATAAGTTTTTGAAAAACCCATTGTTACGAGCCTTGGGGATCGAACTCAGGTCTCATGACTCGAATTCCGATCACCCTACCACTCGGCTATCGTGACTCCTCAAATAAATATTAGTCATAAACATAGTTCTATGTCAAAATGTTTATGAATACACGTGCAAGTGTCAAATGTTACAAATGTATCCCCACTTGGTGCCAACTTCAATTATTCTATATTATTCCGTTTCTTTATACGCTTCTTTTGCTGATCTATAATATGTAATATGATTAAAATTTTGTTTAGTATGAAAATATTTTTGGATTAATTCTTTGGATTTGATCTGCGGTGTGATAACGGTGTAAGAATTTTTATTCCAAAGGGTGTCGTAAGGGGCGAGCAGGGGGAAAAGCCTCAAATATACCGAAAGTGCGAGATAAACATCTCTGAAAATACTGGACCAAAATTCAGCAGAAGGGGATGAGCAGCGACGTCTAAAGAATAAGATGTAGGCCAATTTGCTTGACAAGCGTGGCGTACAACAAATCCTCCCTTACAGGAAAAGTCTATGATATTTTATGAAGTTTAATTGGCCGTTATGTAAGTATTTTTATAAACAATTTCTTTTATGTATTTTTATTTAGGTGTTTTTATGTGTAGAATAAAAATGTAGTCTATGTTTCATGTTCTGTATTGTATTTGTATAATAAAACTATATTGTTCACTGGGGATCCCACTTGAGGCAAGCCAACATATAATTGCCCGTGAGAAGCTCTTTGTTTGCGCCTTAAAATTATTTATTGTGAAGACAAATGACACTTTTACCGGAAACTGCAACCGTTTATATAATAAAGGTAAATCATTGAACCTTCGTATCGTAGAATAATCATAATACGCAGTACCTATACCTTATATCTAGTAGTAGTAGTAGGTGATCAAGTGTGTTATCCATCCTAAATCATTCCTGCAATTATATAAAGCAAGAATTTTTAATACCATTGTTCCAACACATATATACGTGGCTTTAGCTTTGTTAGTAACACGTTGCGATTGCCCATTCATAAGATAAAGTTGTGAGGCAACTAGACCAGACGGGTAGAACTAAATTAAGACGTCTCGTAGGTGATTTATAGCATTTTCAATGTGTTTATTGGCTTGTAATTACACTTTCCAGTTACGTGCATTATAAAATAGCTTAGGTTGTTAATAGCAAAGTTTCTAAGCCAAATTATTGGTTTTGTTAGAGGGCATATATAAGACCCCCTAAACAAATACCAATCCAAGCTAGCATCCAGATAAATAATCTAAGTGCTTACCAATCTCCAACAAAAAACTATGTTTTCTTTTTTATTATTTTAGTATACATAAAGATAATAACGATGTAGATAATTTAATAAAAATTATAAAATAATTTGGTAGGTAGTAGATACAGTTTCCATCCCAGTTCTGGAAAAGGGGGAAGATAAAATATATCAGATAATTAATGATTATTTTTCAAATTAGTAAAAACAGATGAAGCTATACTTAATTGAATAGTGAGCTGACCTGACTGGCTGTCGATACTGACTTATAGTAACTTTGTTTCGCCTTAATTTTCTACACTACTTGAATATAAATGGCACAGGGGTCTTCATAGTAAACAAAATTTTCTGCAAAATCACAAAACGCCAGGGCACCTCTAATGATTACTTTTATAGTAAAATTTTTAATATTTGAATTAACTTATTGTAATTTTTGTAGTTTGTATAAATTATTTATTAAAACAAAATTTAGCGGTTTGGGCCTTACAGCGTAACATTCGAACAAAATCATTTACGCATTTATAATATTAGTCCACCCAGCAGGAACTTTCAATATTTTTAATTTAGTCATGTCCAAATTGAAATACAAAAATTTATTTTTAATATAAGAAAATGTAAATAAATAAAATTTTATATAAATATACCATACATAAGTCTCACAGTACTTAAAAAAATTTATTTCAAGATTATGTATTTTATATGTAAATGAACCCGGTGAAAATGTGTTAAAAATTAAATAAAGCCAATTCCGTGGCCTATTTTAAGCACCAGACGGTGTTTTACAAAAAATTCAGCTTTTACAAAGCTCTATTGTCAGTTATAACAAGGAGGGGGACCGACGCTGGAAATTACATTTCTCTGAAAACGGGATGTACTTTTGAAAGCATTTAAGCTATTTGTAATGGAAAATCTTCTCTTAAATAATGTGACTCTTCCTTTTAAAGTTTTAATGGAAGTGCATTACGAAGGTACTTTGACAATAAAAATGCCTTACAATATGCATTATTTTATAACTAAAATGCTTTTGTTGTGATCCTAAATTGATTAATTACTTTTTTATTTTGATACATTACGTTTTGTGTAACGGATCTTCCGAGTATATTTATCTTAGCGCCATTCCCAATACAGGGGTAGTCAGATCTCGACAATTAAGTCTTAAACCACCACCTTAGACATTTTTTGGGACAAATCTTTGTGTCCGAAAGGGTTTCTTTGGTTGGCTTGGGCCATCTGTACGATCACCCAACCACTCGGCTATTGTGACTACAATATATCTCACGAATAAATTTTCATATATAGTGCGGAGAAAAAATATAATAGCTTTCATTGGAGCCTCCATCATTCCTTCCTTCAATTGTTATGAAAATGCTAATAAAAACTGTACTACAGACTGCACAGCTCAATGAAAGCGGCCTCGCCCGTAAAGAAATAAATAAAATAAATAAAAATAAATAAATATCTTGACGCAATTCCCAATACAGGGGTAGGCAAAGATCTAGTCTAGACAGTTAAGTCCCTTTGGCCCACCTTCCACCGAAGATATTTTCGGGACAACGTCACAGGTGGTGAACCCGTCGCCGTCTTTTTGTCCAAGCCAACGATATATATAATTCGTACATAAGTTTTTCAACGAGTCACGATAGCCGAGTGGTTGGGTGGTCGGAATTTCGAGTCAATAGACCCGAGTTCGATCCCCAGTTGGTAGGCTCGTACCAATGGGTTTTTCAAAAACTTATGTACGAATATCGTTGGCTTGGACATAAAGACGGCGACGGGCTCACCACCTGTCACGTTGTCCCGAAAAGATCTTCGGTGGAAGGTGGGTCGAAGGGACTTAATTGTCTAGACTCGACCTCTGTCTACCCCTGTATTGGGAATTGCGTGAAGATATTTTTTTTTTATATTTTTTTTTATATAGAAAGTTTTTACAATAGCCAGAATGGAAAGATAACTCGACTACCAGGTACGATAGTAGTCTGTTCAAACCAGTTCCGATCGAATCTTTTTATGTAATGTAACTTTTGTTTTTTAAATTAATCGAAACCAGTTTCACTTGTGAATGATATAATTTTAATAAACGATACCTATAAACAATACTCATATAAAAAATAAACGAAATCTAGACGAACATACACTCGGTAGGTCATATTTTATAATGATCATAGAGATTTGGTTTTCAAAGGAAATGGCATAATAGACATGAGAAGGAAACGACAAGAAACTTTAGCATTTGTAAGTTTACGCCACAAAAGCTTTCTTCCAGAGTAAAGGAAATTGGTCAGAATAAAAGAAAAAAATATGTGCTATGGCCGGGAGAAGGTGCTCTAAAATAGTAACAACCATCTCGTCACTTCTCAAAGATTTGCTCTAACATATAATTCAGAATTGATTTCATCCTGCTCAACAGGAGTAAAGTTAAAGGGAGGAATTTGAGGTGACTGCATTATCACGAAAGAGCTAATAGTACAAGCCAATGAATGAATAGAATATTAAAAGATACATGCAAACTAACACCTGGATTCTGTGGATGCCACAGAATCCAGGTGTTAGTTTGCACCACCACAACATGCTTTAGGGATTTCCAAAAGAAATCACAATACATCGGTAGAAATAAGTCATGTTGTTGCAGAACTATCGGCCTTTAGCAGCCGACTATCTGATTGCTCCTGTTCTTATCTGTCTTAAAGGTAGACCAGTTTTGCTCCATGTAATCCTTTTTCTACCGGAGAGATGCAAAATATCGTTGAAATCGTTAGAATATTTTCCTAAATGTCAAAGATGCGCGGCATTTGAGTTTATTGAATTCACTCAGTTTGTAAAACAAGTCTTAAATTAGATAGATATGTCTGGGTATACTGCAATTTAAAAGTCTCTTATGTGTCTTAATTCGAATCGAAAATACTAACTCATCTAAGTAACAAGGATTGAAAAAATTCTCTTCGAATAAATTTAAAAGCTCAGTAATCGAAGTATTTACTTAGAATGATTGTATAATATATGTGAATAATGGTTAATAATTGAAAGTCACGATAGTCGAATGGTTGCGTGATCGGAATTCGAGTCAAGAGATCCGAGTTCGATCCCCAGGAGGCCGGCTAGTTTAAAAACTTATGTACGACTTGTATTGTTGGCTTGGAAATAAAAACGTCGACAGGCTCACCACCTGCCACGTTGCCCCGAAAAATGTCTCCGGTAGAAAGTGAAACACAGATGTTTTCTTTTGCACAACTTTTGCTTAATCATAGTCTAAATTAACAAAGTTATTAATGTATGCTGTTGATACTTTTCCAGACTATGTTGGCTCAACTGGTTGTAGTAAGGTGGCTATAGTTTTAACGATAGAAAATTTATAAGCTATTAGAAATATATTTATACCTAAACGGCTATTATGCCAGACGATTCGAAAGTAGAAGAAAAGGAGAAAGGGAACCATACATATGTACGCTTGATTTCAAGCATACGAATAAACAAACGATATGAATATAAAAACTCTCGGTGGATGGTGTGTCGAAACGACTTAATTGTCTAGACCTCTGTCTACCCATGTATTGGGAATGGCGTGAAGATATTTTTTTTATTTCTATGTACAATCGTGAATATGTGGAGGTGTGCGTATGCTCTCTAGCGCCTGTCTTTGTTAATTATCTATTATATATAACTCGCGTGTTACGTTTTTAGTATTTAGTGTGTATTTTTTTATTAATTAATATGAAAATCATCTATTTTTATATTCCATATACATCGACGTATTATGCAGTTGTTATATAGAATGCCATGGCAACCGTTGTTATCTTGTCATATCATTACTATCTTCAAATATAAACAATATTTCCACTAATTTTTATAACAGATTGCCACAGCTAGTCGAGGCGGATAGGAAGTATGAAAACCCGAAACCGGCTGTGGAAGGCTGGTATATGGCGCAAAGGTATCTCTACGACTCGAACACTCCCTCCACAGGTCGCCAATACGTATCTGTACTGGGCCAAACAATTCTAATGACAGCGACTTACTCAGGCCGGCAATTTCCCTTCGGTAATAAGTTAGATTATATTTTTCATTTACTTGGTTCACCATGAGTGACTTTTCTATACCAACCGCCACAACAAGGCATACGGAGTATCTTCGAAACCTTACTAATCCATTTTTCAATAGAGGTTGCAAATCATCCTAAATCTTATAACGTATGGGATGTTGTCCATATTTTGAAAAATATTGAAAAAGTAAGTTGTAACTTGGAAAAATTTTCTTGTATCTAGTTAGTGGAATTCTACACATAAAATAATTACAATATCTCGTAACATCTCTAAGTTTTATAGGCAACGTTACGCAAACTTATCTGTGCTAGCTCTGGGCGGACGTTTGGCGCTAAAAATGAAATTAATTTCTTGCTTATTGTCTTATACTAACATCCGCGCAATTATTCGAATCGAAATTTACCGGAGTTGAGTTACATAATGCGATAATATCATGTAATTTAACTCACGCGGCATAAACAACGTTACGAAATCTCTAAGATTACCGCATATCAAAACGCGTTTCGTATACCCTAATTATATATAGAGTTTGAATTTAGAAAAATTTATTTACATCCTTTTGTTTAAAAAAACAACCAAAGGAGAAGAAATGGTTGTTATTATTTTTTTATCTTCACGCATTTTCCAATATAGGGTAGCCAAAGGTGTAAACAATTTAGTCCTTTCCATCCACTTTTCACTGGAGCTTAATTTGTGTCAATGTGACAAGACGTGAGGCTGTCACCGTCTTTGTGTCCAAGCTGACGATATAAATCGAACATAAGTTTTTGAAAGACACGATTGGTACGAGCCTATACACTGGGGATCAAATTCGGGTCTCTTGACTCGAATTCCAATCACCAACAGCTCGAGTGTCGTGGCACTTGTTGATGTGCTTTAGGAAAAGGTCAGCTACCTGCCAGGTTGGTGTGCGTGACCTGGACGTCTTTGTTGTTGTGTTTTCTTATTTATACCATCGTTAAATATTTTGATGTATTTTGCATTCTCGACACAATTATCAAACGGATTTGCAAACGCAGCACGAACTTTTATTATACGAGTATACGGACGTTAAATCTTAAAAGTTTTAATCTACTACGCATTTAACATCCTGGACGTCAAATGACAATTATTGTGAATTTTTATGACATTTGAAAGTCTCTATATTTATATAGATGCCTAAATAATTGTAAACAGCACAAGTGATTAGTTTAAGGTCTCCTAGACTAAAAAAATCTAACCTACACGGTTAGTGCCATTGCCATGTGGTGAACATGAAAATGTGGGATTAAACATTTTCATGTTTAGGTTAGCAATACTCTTAAATATACATATTAGAGTAGTCAAGGGATTGATGATGGACGGGGTATTAATTTTTAGCCACGAAATAAAAAAGAAAACCTTAATGATTTCTTGTATTTACGCGAATACTATACATTTAAAATAAAACTATTTTCGGATTTTATCGCGTTTTTTAATTAGTTTTTACAAACTATTTTTATTTCCCGACGTTTCGGATGCTTTACAGCATCCGTGGTCACGGGGAGACGAAACGTCGGGAAATAAAAATAGTTTGTAAAAACTAATTAAAAAACGCGATAAAATCCGAAAATCGTTTTATTTTAAAAGAAGAAAACCTAGTTTGTCTTTTTTCGCACATGACAATATCAAATATATACATATATACATACATACATAGTCATGACAATATTTCTGGTAAGTCCTTGATTAATAAAATAATTGTGTTAATCAAGGACTTATGAATAGCTTCTCCGTTCATTACTCCGTTAAAGTGAATTGTTACGAGAAGACAAACAGATAGAGTTACTTTCGCTTTTAAATTATTCGAAAAGGTTGTTTTACCTATTTGACTTCTCATTTCATTAATTGATTTGACCTCCTTACGGTTCATTAATATTAGGACATTATAGAATAGCAAAGAATTGTTAAATAAGCACTTTTTAAGATAACATGATTTTGATACTATGTTTTCGTAACATTTATTATGTATACTTAATACGTTCTTGATAATTATTCCGGCCATAAACTCTGTTACAAATGAAAATGCATTTTTTATTAAAGTAAATAATATTATTGAAATTTATCCCTGCATATTTATTAGACTCAGCCAAAAATAAAAAAAATATTCTATTCGAAATGGCAACCTTAGGCTTTTATACAGGCCGTTAATCTGTTTGACCACGAATCTTTGGGTTTACGCACTGTTTCCAAGGGAAATTTCGCCACCGCGAGCTCCAAAAATTTTTTTAGAGACTAAATATCGCGGTGTCGTTTAGAGCAGGCCCAGTTTGAGGGGGACAGAGTTGAAGTCTGTGCTAGATGTAGGCGAGTCTTCAGCTCTTATAAAGTCCGGAAGTTGGTTTCAAGCGCAGATACCTGCTGGAAAGTCCACGATGTTTTTAAAAAGTGTATTGCTGAGAGGTTTTACAATGTGATCCTTGACAGTAACAGCGTTTTGAACGATCTCCTCTCCTTCATTGTATAGATTGATTTAGGGCCTATCCTAAATAACGACAATAAGCACCAAGCTTTAGGTCTTGTATCATAATACGCGACAGAGTCCTGGCGGGAATCTTCATTTCTCGCAATAAGATTTTTTTTTATTCCTAATGGAGTTTCGACGAATCCTGGCTTTCTTCACAGCACCAGCACGCGGCCCCCCTGAAGTTTCTGGTCTTCTATAGATGAAGTATTTTTTATCTGGTGATAGTACGATATACGAACACACGGCTGATACCAAGCCTTTGGAATGTCTGGAATATGACCGACGGCTCGATATATATACTATAACACAGTTTCACATGTTTCTCTACGTTTCATCGGACAGTTTTCATGTAATATACTTAACTACATATATAGGTGCAAATGAATACAAACTACCAAATAGTTGTGTAACTGAAATTTGCCGGGTTCTCGCCGAAACGCAGCGCATTGGAAACTTTGTCCGTGTAATCTAAAAATTATCACCTTTTATTATCATAAACCGTTTTTAAAATTATAACGGGTTGTTTTATATTGTGTACTATTTGTTTACTGTGAATTTCCTAGTTCAAAAGAATACTAAAGTTGGAGATTTGTTTTCTATGTAGCCTGAGATTTGTTTTAAATATGAAATATATTTAAAACAAATCAATTACTAACACACCAACATGAGATCTAGAATGAAGTTTTAAGAACCTTAACTTCTCTTATGAAGAGGAATTTGATATGATCACCTGATCAATCACCACGCCTTAAAACTGAACCAACTAACGCAACAACTAACCATGTATTGTGATTCACATTTAATTTTTTGTCTTAGTCACATCTAACAAAGATTATTGTGGATCTTTAATTGGTACTAATTACATATAATATTCAATTATTACATACTCTGTTTAAAAATGTAAGCAAAATAACACTTATCCCGAGATCTTTAAAACTGTACCCCCGATGGACTTGAAATTGTACTGTTACTCATTTACTTAGAACGTATTTTACGCATATCCTCTCAATAATGAACTTTTCATTATCATACGTCATACATAAGGGAGTTGGCTATTAGGCTTTTGCCATCTATAGTGGCCAACGCGTGCAAAGACGCAGACCGAAAACTAGTATGCAAATATGTCGTTATATTTGTAAGATTCCACTGCAATATATAAGCTTATATATTCTTAAATAAGGGAGGGTATACCATTATCGCCTCGCTTGGGAAACAGTATGAATATCATTGTGATTATCGCGCCAACTGACATCAGCTAATTGTATTTTTGGAAATGTTCGTAGTTTGAATGGTCGAACTTCTCTTTTCATAATAGCTGAATGTTGTTATTAATTTTATTGTTATACAAATCTCGTTTTCATCATTAAATGTCTCTAATATTATTAGTATTACGCAAATTTTTTTATTGATTTCGAAGCATATAAGTTATGCTGAACTTTTTGTTATTAAATTAAAGAGCTACATTTTAAATTATTATTATATTATTTTTAAAGCCTTTCTGTCACTAACTTCTCGCTTCTTGGTACCGACGGAGTGAATGATATTTCCAAACGCTGATTCCTCGCGGCGCTTTACGCTTTCCTTCCAATTTTAGATTATTCTAGGCCTTTGACCCTGACCATGATCAATATTTTTTTATCTTCACACACATCTCTACAGGAATAGCCAGTGGTCTAGACTTTGGATCCACACTAAAACAGTTTAGTATTGGTGCTGGTATAGTTAAAACGTGGTTATAAAACTCCACGTCAATATGACAAATATTCCATCAAGTGCAAGGCAAGGCTTGTTGCAAAACATGTTTATTTTATATAATGTGAAAACAAGCTGACAGACCACCTAATGGAATGGCAAGCGGCCACTAAACCACATGCACTTCCGCAAACAATGTCATTAGCTATCATATAGCTTATGTGCAACATGTACAATTTAAACCTGAAATGACATTCCGTCTAGCGATGATGAAATAATTTAGCTTAGAGAGGTATTATCCTAGAATTAGAATTATTGAAAACGAGAACCACATTAGGTAGTTAATGTGATTCGTCCTTATGGTTCTTGACTGTGCCTGAAAATTTTAAAATGACGGGTGGTGCATGATGACCAAAAAAATTACTACCATGGAACTTGGGTCGAAAGAACTTAGTTATCTAGACCTCTGTCTATCCCTGTATTGGGAATGGTGTGAAGCTATTTATTTATTTTATCATATCCTACCATGTCTGTAGTTTGTGGTGTTACCATTAAGTAGATGCTTTGATATAAAGCCTTTATAATTCGTATCAACTGCTTCACACAGATCTGTCTTACACTGATTAACCTTAATCGGTTGCACAACCAACTACATGTAAAAACGTATCTATGGTACAAGATCTGTTGACTTGATGTTGTATTTTTTAAGATGGTTACCCTGCCATAGTATTTTGGGTGAATCTATTTGAAAGCGAAAACAAATAGAAAAATTTCTCGTTTCACATTCCCCTTCAAGACTTTCTAAATAAAAGAACTTGTAAAGAAATGTACCAGAACCAATGTACATGTGTAAAAAGACTGACCTAAGTAGAAGAAGCAAGAGAATGAGATAGTATAAATTAAAAGGATGTTACCAGCCTATCCCTGCGGCAAATATACAAAATATTTCTATTACAATTATTTGTGCGTAGGTGCCTTTGATAGCTGACGAAATTGACATCAGTCCATGGAAGAATCTCCTCATGAAGTTTGCCCAGGTTCACGTGTGTTTAGAGCATCTCTATCGCGCGGAGACTTGTTTGAGGGCTGACTTTGGTAAATATATCATTTATGTATTTATTGATTTATGTTGTGTTTAAAATTGGCACTAAACAACTAACCCTGGTTTGACCACTGGTCCAGTCACAAAAATAGGTAATAATAATTTTAAGTAAGCAGCTGAAGCACTTGTGTTATGGCCTCAGAAACCACAAACACGCTGACCCGAGAAAGTGTAAAAAGTGTTTTCTACATTCACCCGACCGCGATTCGAACCCGAGACCCCAGAACTGGCGACGCCTTGAAAACCGGCGTGTAAGCCTCTCGTCCACGAAGGTCGTCAAGTAATCATGAAAATACAATAAGCCTGTCGGTGGACAAAAACATAGTAAGATTACTTAGACATTTAGGACATAATAATAAAAAAAATAAATGAAGAATGAAGTCTGCCAACACTGGCAGCAATACATAATACAACATTATTATAGGTTGTAAATATTACAACCTAAGACACATACATAATAAGTATACATATAATTATTGTCCAATTAGCAGATCACACATTATAGTTTCTCACGAAATTTTATAAATTGAACAAGCAAAAACGAAATATCCTCCTCACAATAAACTTTAGAAAGAGATGAAAAAATTTTAAGTAATGGGTCTTTCAAAACACTTCTCAATTATCTCCGAGTTATTTTTGTTTTTTGTTTTAAAAAGTTACAAGCAAATTTATACCTGCTTATAAAACTATTATATTTTGGCAGGCGTTTCACATACTAGAAAGAAGAATGAAAACAAGAAACACCTTAATTCGCGGTCTGAGTAATGACAACATATAATAATACAAAAAACACGATACCAAAAACAATTAATACAAAAAACACAAAACACAATTTAACAAAAAACATACATAACACACATACAAAAAACAATTTGACTAGAAAACAAATATTAAAAAAACTGTTAAATTTTATACTTCAATTAGTAGAGCCAGGGTAACCGTATAGCCATAAGGATCAGCACGTTCAAATGTCAATGGGCCGGCCACATAGCTCGTAAAACTGACAACCGTTGAGGAAGAAAGGTTCTCGAGTGGCAACTTCATACAGGCAAACACAGTGTAGGACGACCCCCCTCAAGATGGAGCGACGACCTGCATAGTGTTGCGGGGAGTCGATGAATGCTGATGGCACAGGACCGCTCTATGTGGTAGTCTTTGGGGGAGGCCTATGTTCAGCAGTGGACTTCGAATAGGCTGAAATGATGACGTTCTCCGTGGACGAGTGGCATAAACACCGGGTTTCAAGGTGTCGCCATCTAGAGGTCCCAGGTTCGATTCCCGTTCGGGTAAATGTAGAAAAACCAATTTTTCTACATTTTCTCGGGTCTGGGTATTTGTGGTGCCTTCGTTGTTTCCGATTCCTATACCGCAAGTGCATTAGCATCTTACATTGGGATACGTATTTATTTAAAAAAAAAATGATGATGAATTCGTTTTAATCTTCTCGTCATACATACATACTCTAATTTCTTTATATCTTTAAAACATCTATCGTGTCATGTTAATGTGTTGTCATATTAGGAAGTTGTTTTATTAACATACATGATCGCTATGGAATAAGGACGTGAAGCAAATGACTTCACAAATGCAGATATTTCAGAAAAATCCGCCGATCGCATGAGAAAGCGTCGCCGTAAATAATACGTACTTACGTATTATTTACGGCGACGCTGGCACTTGCCATAGCGAATTTTAGAGTTCCCGTGAAGAATATTTGCTATAATCGTCAATAAGCACTATTTTCCTACCATTGATATCTAATAAATTTTGATGGCTCCTATGACGATATTTTTATAGCATTTTTTTTAGTTATCTCTTACAACTGCGATGTTCATCCACAGTCTAAGAAGCGTCCTATAACTGCCTTTCAAAAAATAATAATAAATAAATAAATATCTTCACGCAATTCCCAATACCGGGGTAGACAGAGGTATAACCAAAACAATTAAGGCCCTTCCACCCACCTTCCATCGAAGATATTTTCGGGATAACGTGACAGGTGGTGAGCTCGTCGCCGTCTTTATATCCAAGCCAACGACATAATTCGTACATAATTTTTTGAAAAACCCATTGGTACGAGCCTGCCACTTGGGGATCGAACTCGGGTCTCTCGACTCGAAGTTCCGACTACCCTACCACTCGGCTATCGTGTCTTTCCAAAAAGAATTGGTAATATTATTAGGGCTTGAATTCTTATTGTGTAGTATAAATTAAGCTTAAATTATGTATGAAATATGTATTTATTTGTCGTGACTGGCTGAATTCATTAAAGCAGAGTTTAAATCACGAGACTGCAAAATTTAAATATTGATAATAGACGCTCTTTACCTTAGTAGTCCCGTCTATTCTTTGACGAATTTGAGAAATTTCAATGTCAAGCGTACCTAGACAGACAGAGTGTCAAATGTCAAAGGATGACATTGACAATGTCAGTATTCGGTATTTCTATTCTGTTTGAAAATGAGAATACCTATTTAATTACTACGCTATATTATATTGCACTAGGATTTTGGATTAGAATATACTTTACTTGTAGGTTATGTAATATGAAGAGCTTGTGACTTTCGTGCTATAAAATGTGTGATAAAGCGGCAAAGATTGCTGATTTATTTACAAAAACAATAGCAACTACAAAATGTTTTGATCACAATCTTCGGAAGGTAATATAGTGGTTTAAACTTATGTATGATTTCACGAGGTTTCGGTAAATACTAATTGAAACTGGCTTTAAATGATGATAATTTTTGAAAACAAGTCTGTTTTTGTGTATTATGATCTAAAAGTGATCTAGTGTTTTTTTTTTAGTTTCTGTCGTTATATTGTAGTTAATTCATTATGCCTATTTTTTACTGATATCTTAAAAGGAAATTTTATCGGGTTTATATATATTTAATTATTTTTTATATAGTAGTTAGCACGAAATTCGGCCGCAGTCACTTTCCACCTCACCGTTACGCCACTAGTCTTCGCTGGAAATTTGCAAAAGCAGTGGTTGTAAATCTTAACTTTATGCAATTGCATATTTTTTTCTCATATAAATTAAGCTTCTCCTTATACAGTTATGATTGTTGATATATATTGTTGTCTAAGGTAAACTTTGGTGAATGAAAATTATGAGAGATCATAATATCTGTTTCATGACTTCCAGCCATAAGCTATCATTTTTATATTTACTAATTGCACTCAGGTAAATAGAAAGTCAGGAAGTAGTCATTAAGTAGAAACCACTATGCATACTTCAAAAAGACTAGAATAAGCTAAATCATATTATAATTTATCATTCTCAATCTTTCTGTTGTATGGCAAGTCAGTCAAGTGTAGCTTCTATGTTTGTTTATTGTCAGGTAAAGGTGATATGTTGCTCTAATGGCAGGATGCTAACTGAGTTCCAAGTAGCACCAGAGCATTTGAACCAAAGAGGAACACTGCATGGTGGTTTTATTGCTCACTTGGTGGATGCTATATCAACATATGCTCTTACAGCCAATGAGAATGTGGACACCCGAGGAGTGTCAATTGATCTAAGTGTTAGGTAATTATCATAGTAGTAATATTATCATCCTGTAATAGTTGTGACAGCTGAGTAGCTGAGTGATCAGAATTCAATACATTAGACCTAAGTTTGATCCCCAGGAGGTAGGCAGATACCTGAGTAAGAGTACACTGCATACTCTTACTGGCTGTCAGTATCAACGAACAGATTGTCATCAATCATTGCTTTCTTAGCTGTCTTGTAGAATTCTCAAAAGAAAAAAAGTGTAAAAGTAATTTAACTTTTTTTATCTATCCATAAAATAAAATAATGAATATCTTCATGTCATTCCCAATACACCAGTAGACAGAGGTCTAGTCTAGACAATTAAGTCTCTTTGACCCACCTTCTGGAGACATTTTCAGAAGGTGGGTCAAAGATATTATGGATATTGGACCACCAACTGGATATATTTTGGGACAATGTGACAGGTGTTGAGACCATCACCGTCTTTTATGTCCAAGCCAGCGATATGAATCGAACATAGGTTTTCATAAAACCAATTGATACAAGCTGTCCTCCTTGGGTCTCTCTACTCAAATTCCGATTACTTACTTCAATATTCATTGCATGAATATTAAAGCAAATGCTCTTTTTACTGGCACAGCAAGGTATTGATGCAGTGCTATATGAATAATGTCAATATTACAGTTACCTAAGTGCGGCAAGAGAAGGAGACAATGTAGAAGTAGAAGCTATTACTAGGAAAGTAGGAAAGAAAATAGCATTTCTTGAAGTTGAGGTACGTAATAAGGATAACAAGCAAATCCTTGCCACTGGCAGGCATACAAAGTATGTTGGTGTGTAAATTTGATAATTTACTTAGTTTTATTAGTTATTAAAAGGATTTTAACTGATGAAGTTTTTCATTTTGAAACTGTAAGCTACTGTATTTTTATATTACTGTACTGTATGATATTTTTAACTAATTGGTTCTTTTTTCAGTAAATTACCACTGTAAAGGGAAGGGAGTATTTTAAATAAAATATTACTTACTTTTTTATTATTTTATTGATAGATAAATTCATTGAACATCAATAATGAGTAAATGTGTTACAGATATATTGACTTGCAAATATTTACTAGATTATGTAAATTATATAGTATCAAATGTTCTGTATTCTTAAGATAAGACATCTATAGTGCCAACAATTTATCATGTCTGCAAAAAACATCAAAATGTTTCCAAATAAGATTTAACAAAGTTTTTCTACTTAATGTAAAGGAATGTAATTTGGTATCATTTTAATAAATTTTTTATATAAATAAAAACAAGATAATGCACCAAAATGATTAATTCAATAATTTTGTATCAGATATAACTAACTTAGGAAAATTGTCGGCACTTCACACTGTTACTTTATATTATGGTTTAACATATGCAAATCATATTGCTAAATATAAGAACCTAAGTTAAACTAAGTCCAATTTTTGCATAAAAACATAGAACTTGACACTGGTTGCATGTATATAGATTTATGGCTTTATCTTGCAATATTATTACTTTAATATTAAAAAAAACCAAGGTCTTAATGTAATCCTGGGATGCTTATGGATCAATCAACCTGACCAAAACAGCAATGGATTCTAGTGTCTCAGTGATGTGTGTTGAAGCAGGAAATGACTAAATTTTTAAACAAAATTTTTGTCATCACTTTGCTGGAGGTTCTAAAATGTGGCTATGTACTTTCTTTTGTGATTCTTTTATTAGATTTTTAAAAAGCTGAGTAGCTGAAATGGACATGTAACTTGTATTAAAACAGATTTTTGTAATTATATGTTTCATCATTCCATGAATTTGTGGGACAATATTTAAAAATATGATATTAATATTATGCAGGTTTGCGATCCATAAGATCCAAAATTTATTAATATTGGCTCATTTACGCATTGTTGATTATCAATATCACATTTAACACCAAATATGGATAAATACACATTTATATATTCACGACATCAATTGGTAGACAATATTTTGAAAATACATAAAATGATTAGGCAAAGTAAATTCTATTGTTACAAGTTCGATCGGAACATAAAATATGTTTTATTTTTTTTAAAGCTTCCAAGTCATTAAACTATAATGGACACCTATTGAGAATAATAGTAACATCAAAGACAATAGTAAGCGGATAAAGTTTCAGACAATGTTATTTCAATTGCATACCTAAATCAATTGTTACATGTCAAAGAATTGTTCCACTTACATTACACAATAACACCAAAGAGCAAACATTTACCAAATAGCGGTTGATTTTTCAGTCATGAGACAAAATTTATTCATACAATTCAAAGTAATTATTATAAGCATTGAATGGGTTGTAAAGATTTTATTAATAATATCGGTCTCATGTATCTTTGTCAAAATTGGTTCAGCAGTGAAAGCATAACAAACAAAGACCTCTCAATAATTAGTTTCAAAGAAAAAGTTTATGGTTTATGTTACACAGTGCCCATGTTAATTTGCAATACAAGAGAAACTGTAGAGTGCAGATATAAAAACGATGACCGAAAACCAAAATAAAAATAATGAACAAAAACAAGAGAGACATTGATTTTGGCCTCCGTTTAACACTTGGTAGTCAATTACTTTCTGTTGTCAGTTAATATTATTTAAAATGTAAAAAAGTTCAATTAATTATATATATCAATTAATCAATACGGTTTTTAGTAAATATTCCAGTACAATAACTATCCAATTGAAGGATTTGTAAACCAATTACTATTCTATTGAATAACTTTTATTCCATGACTGCATCAATCCTAAGAAATATATTATAAGTAGGTATAACCTGCATCTAATTAATCTTTCCGTTACCTATTCCATGTATAAGGCCCAGTTTTCACAGCGCATTTCGTTCTTTTAAAGTAATTCTATTACCATTGATTCAGTACACATTTTGATCATAAAATCTGATTATACGGTACGGTTTTTTTGAACAGTAAATAGTTCATGCCTTAATTTGTTACTCCTTAGGTCACCTATTAAATAAAATGTCGCTATGATAACGGACTTACACGCATTCCAAGCACCATTCCATTAATAATTCATTAAAGAATTAATATGATTGCATAATATTTAAAGAAATATATTAAAATAATATATTTACCGCATTAATGCTGATAAATATAAGGACCAGGACAAATAGCCCTTACCCCTCAGCCGCAGGCGACACGAATTGCGACGCGGATGACGTATCAGTAAAATACATATGCCAGTTACAGGCGGCGCGTTTTATGAAGCGAACAGCAGGGTGTCAACTTTCAAAAGACTTGCGAGTTGACATGCAGCAAATTGGCCTCAGCCGTAAGCGATAGAAGATGTATTCAGCTGTCGCAAATAGTGGATCACGACAGAACGTTACCACGCACCTCCGTAATCTATGGCTTACAATGTTGTAATATATGTATACATAAGATTGAAGTTATTATGTTTCTTGAATAAGGGGAAGCCTTACAATCAATTCGTATACGTAATTTAATCGATAAATAGATTTCTATATCTTGTCTAAATTCTGTTTTGTTTACGATAAATATCTTTCTTTATTATGGAAACGAGCTGTAGATGGAATGGAGCAAATCGGCCTCTAATTATCTTACTCTTAAAGATCCATTCCTCTGTCACTTTTAATATAGCATGTTAGTAGTAAATATGATTAAATATTTCACGATAATTTTAAGTGTGGCTACACTCACTTAAAATTTTTATTACATCTTTAAAGAATTTAAAATTACACTTACATTCTATAAAGTTCTGAAATAAGTTGGATTAAAATACATACTTTCTATACTTCCTGCAATGTTCTTTTACATTATCCATTCCACATGTTGCACTTTTTTAAAGCCTTTCCCCATTTACTTTTAGTCTTAAATATTAAACAGTAATTATCAAGGTTAAATATTTACCACGTCAATAATTAGTTTATTTCTCTGTTGTTTATAATTAAAGCCTTAACACTCAAATTACATTTGTAATTGGGTTAAACATTGAACATCAATTATTTATAACAAATTATTCATTCAATTTAGCATGGTATTAGCAGATATGTGATGATAGATCACATTTAATATGTGCGTAATTTTAAAACTCAATATTTAGACTCCAATTGTAATTAACTACGTATTGAAGAAGTAAATATTTAACAACACTAAGTTTAGATGAATTAAGCTTTATCTTAATTTTACCTTATAACTATTTTTTTTTTGCTTTTTATTTTTTTAATTTTTTTTGGATTTTCTATACCCCTTTTTTGGGATCCGTGCATATTATGTACTAATTATTATTATATTCAAGCAATTACTTATTAATATTATAAAGAGCCCCTAAAGGCATTCGCCTCCTCATTTCATAATGCGGCCTTTCGTCAAGTTTAGGTTAAGGACGGAACCTGATTTTTTTATTCATCAATATTTATAAGTGTTACATAATTTAGATCGAAATGCTTGTCACAAATAAATTTCACCTGCAAATTATCAAGTCTGCATATAGCAGAAACAGGCATTAGCAGGGAAAACAGCATAAATATTGTATTGGATTTGGGAATTTATTCGTAACATAGCAGATAAAGGTTTTCGCGCCCGGCTATAAATCTCTACCTGTTTCTATTACCTTGCTATTACAACTGTTCAGACTAGAGCTCTTTATTTATATTATTATAAGTGTATGCATAATTATTATAATTACATTAGTTACTAATAGAATATAATAAAGTTACATTTAATAAATACAATATCAAGAACCCTGCAACGAGCAGTCGAGAAGTAGCGTTGAAAATTTATGAGAAAATGTTTAGAAATAAATTCATATTGAGTTGGACCACATAGAAAATAACTTACACGCTATGTTAAAGTTTCTTAAACCTACTTTATTAATAACATTTATGAATATAGTCCCCCAAGATACGCCGATAATATATTCAGTTTTCGATGCCGTGATTTTTCTCTGCGTCTTAGCCAGATTTGCAGGTGTCTTCGAGGTGCTGAATGCGATTTTTTAGCATATTAATAGTTTTTTTCATATTATCATGTGATTTTTCTAAATGATTCATACGATCCTCATAGTCAGCAAAGTGGTTATAAACATCATCTACGGAGGAAACATCTCTGCGGGATCGATTTTTTTCGATATCATCATCCTCTCCACAGCTCTCGCAATCGGCCCAGTAACGCAAGTCTATTGATGGCAAATCATCGCACGAAATAAGACCGTCCTGCAATTCTGGCAATAAGAAAACGTTCTCTCCAATTGTATCAATGTTATCTCCGTTATCACAGAGGATCCTTGCCAAAGTGGTTTCTTTTATTTGTTGAAGTTGTTGTTGTTTAAATGTGGTAGGGTTCTCAAACCAAAAACGATCACCATCCCTTAAGCGTTTAAACTGTTCTACCAAAATGCATCTGAACAAAGGTCCAATTTTTCCGCCTTCAACTTGATCTTCCAGTATACCCCCAACCCAAACATCAATATTATGAACAGATCCATAAAGTTCCTGAAGCTTGTCTCTGACATTCTTATCCGTTATTTCATTTGCCAAATCATCAAAACTGTCGACTTCAGTCATATTACAGAAATCTCGCCATTTTGTATACGGAGGAATACCATGATCGCGCCCTCTTTGTATGTTAATTGCTGCTAAATCAAGAGCCACAGCATGAGATGTGTGGAACAGTTTTTCTGTCAATTCGGAATTAAGATTTTGTGTAGGCGTCTTCAATTTGGCTGGAGTTGTAAACATACCCCTTAGTAGTGGGTCTACTCCACCTTCGTCGACAAGCCTCCATGGTGAAAAGAACGCATTTCGTAGTAATAAATGCCCTTGAGGTATAGGTTCGAAATTTTCATCGTAGCGATGTAATAGAGGGTTAATCATCGAATGGCCAAATCTAAGAGCTGCAGTAGCAAACACGTTCGAAATTGAAGGATTAATTTTGGAGTTATAACCCGTGTATTTACCAAGTTGCTGAAAACCTTCAGGGCCAAGAATCAATGGTAACCAGTGTTCATAAGTAATGTATTGTATTTGGGCACCTACAATTTTGCGTGCCTCATGGTAAACCTTGTCACCATCCCAGAAAGGATTTATGGTTTTTAGTTGAGTAGCAATTCGATTGTGTTCTCTCACCCAAATTGTATGCATAGCCAACAATCCAATCTGTTCATTAGCTCTGATGTCACCAGCTACAAAACAATTACGGTTACTCTCTTCTAAATTAAGCCTGCAGTCCATGCCATTTATACCAATCGTGGGCAGTAATGGTTTTCTACCAGGGAAAGTTGCACCCACACGCAATAAGCCACTTTCATTAGTGAAATCCCGCAAATCTTCAGCTACAGCTTTTTCAAAACCATATACTTGAGAAGCATCAATATAAGACGTAAGTTGGTTTATTTGTTCTCTTGGTTGCAGTTTTCCGAACAACACGGAAGTCATACCTGAACCGCAAACTGAACTTGTTCTGATGAAATCAATACAACGTCGGTTATTAATACGGGGATCGCCATTAGGTACATCTATAGGAAAGCATGGTGCGGCATAATCACAAGTTTTTTTACAATCCACACCATCCCAAGTTTGTGAACTAACTGAAGGTAATCCATGGTCTAAGTCGTGGTCTAACCATTGGCCCCATTGCATAACCATATGTGTAATTTCTATATCCTCCGATATTTCTGTTGTAGTAATGATGGTTGTAGATATAAGTCGGGCGCTTGGCAACGTAAAACCGTTATATTTAATATTTTTATTCCATCCCAGCGGTTGGCTAAAGCCATTTTCATATATAGGGAAAAGTATTCTTCGAAAAGCACTAAGTGATGTACCCCAAGTAGGATGTGCTAAGTTGTTGCAGCTTCCGTCTATACTTCGATATTTTAAATGGAAGCACATGTCTGAACAGTCTCTCTCTTCTCTATGTGCAACACAGCCAGAAAGACGTGCTATTACTTCTAAATGTTGCCCCGAAAGTACTTGTTCGTAATTAAATGGTTCGGCCGAAGTTACCTTTAAGCCGGACTGAATAAACCCTTTAACTTTATCTAATGTTCTCTCGTATATTTCAGCAGCGCGGGCAACTTCTCGCGCGGGAGCATTGGGGAAACGAGTGATTCTATATAAATCGTGCAAGTTAGCTTTAGAGCTATCATTTTTAAATAATTTCTCCATTGTTTTAGCTATAGCTTGATCCACGTCTCGTGTTGCCTCCGTTAATGCTATATTGACATACTCATCGCCTGGCAGTACGCGATCTTTCACTGTCAAAAACACAGAGACGGTATCCCGGCCATACTCATTAAAAGCAGAACATTCGTACCGACCTGCATCTGCAATTGTTATATTGTTAATTATCAAGCTCCCGATTATAGAAATAAAAATTCTCTCATTTGAATCTATCCGCGATCCATCTTTCCTCCATTCTATATCCGCCGGCGGTTCACTTTCTACTTCACATGGCATTTGAACTGAAGTCTCTTTAAAGGCATCTGTATCTTCCGGTTTCAATACAATCTTTGGTGGTATAATTTGCGGTTCCTCGACTTTAAGAATAGCAGAGATTTCAGTAAGGCCTTCAGAGTTTTCAGCCCTACAGTGGTATAATCCATCATCGTCGGTCGTTACTTGAACTATTGTTAAGTTTTGGTTCTCATCAGAGTAAACGATGTTTTCACTAGGCGGCAGTACCATTGTGTTTCTGTACCAAGTAATCACAGGTTTTGGTGATCCTCTAGCAGTGCATGTAAATTCTGCGCTCTCGCCCACAATAACAACTTGATCTTTTGGTACAGTTATGAATGCGGGTGCAACTGAAATGGATAGATTGTTTAAATAATGACTTTTAACTAAAAGATAATCAAAAGAAAAAAGTGAACCAAACTTATTATATTTGTTATAATCTAGTAATGTAGAAATTATGTATTACCCATGACCTCAAGTTTAGCCTCGGCTGTAATTTCTCCTTTTAAATTTTCGGCCTGGCAAATGTATTGTCCTGCATCACTATTCTGTATTTTTTCAATTACAATGGATCCATTGTGGCGCATTGTAATACGGTCTGTCAACAAAATCCTTTCGCGGTTAAAGTACCATATTAAATGAGGTGTTGGATTTCCTTTAGCCACACAGTCAAATCGTACATTTTCGTTAAGTCTTACAATTTGATCGCGAGGCAGAATAGTAAAAACAGGATAACCTAAAACAGAAATAAATATACCACTTATTGCGCTCTTAAAATATTTCTTAGAGAAAATATACAATATTTAGAAAGTTACCATTTTCGGTCGGTGTGCTGTGGACAATCATTCTCGCTGGCTTTGACACAACCTCTCCGGCAGGGTTTTTTGCTTTGCATTCAAAAACTCCAACGTCATTCTCATCAGCAGCATGAACCATCAAAGTACCATTTTCTATGACTTCATAACGGTGTGTATCAAGTGGAATTTTGGCAGAATCTCGTAACCATACAATTTCTGGAGCTGGTTCTCCAGACACGACGCAAGTAAAAACGGCATCATCTCCGAAATTTACAATTACATCTTGGGGGTCTTCCATAATTTCTGGGCGTTCTACAATTTAAAAGAAACCGTTAGTAATAATTTGTAATGTTAAAACAAGATGAACCTATGAAACCTAGTACTATTATTTAAAATCCTAATGAACAACTGGATTATTAAAAAAAGCATTAACCCTACACTATGGACCCCAGAGCGGTTAATAAACGAAAAATAGACCATGTGACGCAAGATCCAATTACCAAGACCGTATTAACAGATAGGCTATACAAGAAGCGATCTGCTCATTTATATAATATATATATATTAAATAAAGAATTGCAAAACTATGTTAAATTGTACAGAGAATGCAAAAAAAAAATATTCCTAAATGGCTGCTGGGAAAAACACGAGGAAATCGTGGCTTTTCTTATTTAGAATCAGCAAATTATACAAGTAATATACTCGTAAATAAAAGTTGTAACGTTATCTGTATTTAAAATGTACTATCGTACAGAAAACATTCCAAAATATAAAAAAAAATACAAATGATTGAACGAATAACGAATAAATTAACGGCAACCCTAGGCGGTGCCGTGAGTAAGTATGTTTTACACCTTCGGAAGCTTCGCACCAGATGGCTTCCACATACTTTATCCGAAGTCCAGAAACGTCTTAGCAGAGACTGGGGTCACGAAATGTTAGAAAAGGTGACTCGAAATTCATTCATTAATTCATTACCAAGAACCAAAGATAAATTTCAAACGCTTTACGACCCCTTTAGATGTGGTGAGTAAGTTCGCAAAGGCCGCAGAATGGAGCCCTAAGGAAGGGCAATAATTTTCGCAGTGGTTTCATCGAATGTGAAGATGTATAGAGAGTAGCGAACACTACTTTGAAAAATATTAAGAGTTGGCAACTTTCTACATTGAGCCGTTTTTATTTTTTAAGGTTTTCCTATGTGACACAAATATGTACACAATACTCAATATTTCATTTTATTTTCTAATTATAAAAAATCTCATAGTGAGCAGCAGCGTCTAAGATGATAGGTGTCCAAAAAAAACCTCAAAAATTTACTTCATTCAACAGTGGACAAACAAAATTACAATAGCATCTGTATTTGTCGAAATAGAATGTTTACCATTGTGCAGGTCCTGGTCGATTTTGCCGCGCGAAATATTAAAAATTAGAAATTACTTACGACAGTGAAAGTCGTTTTCTTTCATTGTTGCCAAAGAAGCACCTGTGGCGCTTGCGGGCTCATAGCAAGTAGCGGCAATTTCCATTTCACTGTGCTCAGATAACATGCGAACAAACCAGAGCATAGCACAATCGCACACAAGCGCATTGCTGTCTAAGCGCAGTTTTCGCAAGTTAGGCAAGCCACGGAATGAACCGGGAGGTATACTCTTCAAGTGGTTGTTATGCAAATACCTAAAACAAATTATTTTTCTTCAGGTTGTTAATCATACAAACGTTATTTGTTCATCTGGAGATCTATCACTATCCTTCTCCCTGTTCATTAGTAAAAACTACCAAAGCAACCTTAAGATATGCTAAACATATTTTTTTAACCAAGTATAATTTGTTAAATAAAAAAAATATATCTTCACGCAATTCCCAATACAGGGGTAGACAGTGGTCAAGTCTAGACAATTAAGTCCCCTTGACCCACCTTCCACCGAAGATATTTTCGGGACAACGTGACAGGGGTGAGCCCGTCGCCGTCTTTATGTCCAAGCCAACGATGAAATTCGTAATAATTTTTTGAAAAACTCATTGGTACTGCCACCTGGGGATCGAACTTGGGTCTCTTGACTCGAAATTCCGACCACCCAACAACTCGGCTATCGTGACTTTTAATATAATTTGTAAATTAACATATAAATGCATTACTCACAATCGCTCTAGTCGAGGCAGATTTGAAAAAGTCTCCGGTTCTATTTGATGTATTTCGTTGACATGTAAGTATCTGAAAATGTATCTTTATTTATTACCTTTGAAAACTGTTATATTAATAACATCTAACACTTAACAAAAATCACTCTTTAACAGAAATACTGAAACATCTGAAACAGTGATAAACATAGATGTACTTAGAGTGAGATAGAGTTTTAAATGTTTAAATTTGTGATGAAATAAATGTTTCAAATGTGCGAACTTATGATATATACATGTAACATTTCAGAGGAAATAATTAAAACATTCCTAGAATAATACTATGAAGTCATTGAAGTAGAAGGAATGCACCGTTTTGAGGAGACAAAGGTAGACAGGAGTAATGTAAACAAAAGACAGTACGTCGATATAGGACTTTCGAGAGTAGTAACCCCCGGGATCGACTCGTATATTCAAAAGAGCAATGCCGTATGTCTCGTTGAATCAGTTTCCGGAATAAATATAGCTGGTTCAGTTGTTAGAAACTGACATATCTCTCCCGAACTTTTTCTTCGTTATTGAAATTCACCTTTGACTCATGTGCTAGCTCTAATTGATAAAATCATCCACTTTTTATGCACTGAGTAGTATACACGTTCTAAAAATTTGTGGATCCGTGAGTATTTGGATTATTTATGGATGTTGTTGGTATTACTACTTTGAATAATTATTAATGTAATTTAAATCAATTACTGATATTTTTTTGGAAATTTCATTATTAGACATGACATTAAGGCAATTTTTTTATACTTTTTATCTAAAAAGATAAGGAAATAGCCTTCAAAGTTGTTAATATTACTGTTTCTAAAAACACAACTAGATTTGATATTATGGACTAATATTGTTCTGGTGTTGATGGTTATCAAATTAATTAATAAGGGGGTGAGTCCCTACTTGTTATTGGCCATTTTTGTTTCCAGTACCTTATCATTTACAATACTCTATAGTATATTACTTTAAACTTAAAACTTATAACTTTAAAATGGTCTGTCTAAAATGAAATAAGGATTTTAATGCGATCTCAATAAACACCATAAAATTATTGCTAGTATTACGGTTAGTTCAAAACTAAAAGAAACTTTGATTATTGTTAAAATATTGAAATGAGATATTACGGTGATATAAATTTTCTGCAAATGTGATTTATATTATTAGGTTACGGTTGACAATATCGATAAACAAAGTATTAATGGGTAAGGAAAACAAGACATAAGGATGAAGATGATGATAATGTATGATCTTAGAAGAGATGTGAGAGATGTGTTACGACAACCAGCGTGTTTTTGTGCATAACACCAATAGTTAGTGCTTTTGAGTGATGGTGAGTACACAAGACAACAACAATATATTAATTGGTTAAATAGCTACAATATACATCAAAGCAATTAGCAAATAGTGAATTTTGGAGTTTTTGATACATTTTCATCGTCTCTCAATTACACGTGTATTGTACGAGTGTGCACGTGTATATGTATGTCCATATATACATATATAGATAACATGTTCAGCATAACCATTCACCGCGAAATGTTTATTACGTAGAACTGTTGGACTACTTTAACGGTATTATTGGAAAACGCACTGTTGAATATAATTTGGTAGTGTTATGATAGCTGTCCATGGTAGCTTCTGTAGCATTAGAACCCCATTATAATATCAATGACAATTTTCATAAAAAATTCCGTACTATTTCTATTTCCATCTATTTCAAAAAAATTTAGCGTCTTACCGAGGCTTCGTAGCTGTGGCGTGCAGCGGATTTCGGTAAAGTGAATACGGAGACAAATTTATCTTGAATTAATTTTTATTTTATAGTCCATAATAATCAAGGTTAGACATTTCTTTATGTCTTTATGAAAGGCACACACTGCCTGACGTTAAGCTGAGATGACAACTGATGATGTACACTAGAGTTTTTTCGATAGCAGTGGGCATAATGTTACAAAAGCCAGCAGCGAAGTGATGGGATTACACCGCTCGAGGGTTATCACCCTTTCTAAAGGGTTTACAAGTTATATTACGAACTTACTTTAGGTTCTACAAACGCAATCAATAATGCGGTTTCATGTAAATCTACATGATTAAGAGATTATTTTTCCGATTAATTGTGATGAAACTATAATCATCGAAGATATTTTAACATAATATGCTAGTATACGCAACTACATGCAAACCCCAGTAGTTTTACTGTCATCTATGCCTCATATGCCAGGTCTAAAGTCACTCGTTGAGTAGATTCCGTGTGGTATGCTTGCTGCCGACGTAAATATGTTTTTTTTCCCGCTCTACTCACCGACTCGCCTCCACATCGTTATAACTGTCGTCGGAAGCCTAATGATCAAAGACTTGATGTTTCTCTTTAAAAAAAATCTGCATATAATTTTTTATAATAATTATAAAAAAATTATTTTAAATTTATATAAATATTTTAATCGTTATTACATTTTAATACCCTAATATTATTTAAAATAAATTAACAGATAAATGTAATGCACATATATATTTATGTTTTTTATATTCATTAATACAATAAACAATATTTCAGTTATGAATATTGAATGTATAGAGTAATGAGTAAGTAATAGTAACTGAAAAGAGGGAGAGTGTGATTGACAAAACTTCATTCCCTCACAATGCAACAATGACAAACAAGTATTAGCTTTAAGCAACACAACATATATATAACAAAGCAAGATATAGACCTCACACAGTGCAGTAGGTATACTATTGAAAGTTATGAAGTTATTAAAACCTCTTTTTATGTGGGTGTCGTAAGATACAATAACGAATAGTGCTTAGCTGCTGCGATCACTAATAAGAAATCCCAATGTTATGCAGTAAGTGCATCAATATTCCAAATATTCAGCAAATAAGTAAGGCCGTTAAATAAGTGAATCAGATAGTTAGCGATCGTAGAAATCATTCCAGATGATAGTTATTTAACAATCTGCTGCTAAACAAAAGCCTTTTCAAAAATATTTCTCTAATGGTTTCTACGATATCCGCTGGATAGAAATAGTTTATTCCATGCTCTTAAAACTTGGCAAATACATATACATAGAT
The DNA here is from genome assembly GCA_029286605.1 of Sericinus montela. Taxonomy (NCBI): domain Eukaryota; kingdom Metazoa; phylum Arthropoda; class Insecta; order Lepidoptera; family Papilionidae; genus Sericinus; species Sericinus montela. The sequence goes on along the minus strand of JAGSMR010000028.1, from coordinate 6,321,600 downwards.
ATATATACATGGCCACAACAAAAACGCCAGATTGCCTTAATAAACTCACCAAAATTAAAATAACTCATTTGAGTAATTTTGAAATTAATCTCACATGGCAGCTGTAATGCCTGATAATAAATCCGCTTGCAAGTGTAACTGCTCTTTTCAGTCGTTCTTTAACTTGGTTACTTATAATTATATTATAATATTAAGGAACTATAAATAGGCATATCTTAAAGGTTATTATCTATGTAGTCCAGAAGCCTTAGTTATGTAAGCGGAGATATGATTAAACAGTTTTTAAGTTTTAATCCGTCTTCTTAGCAAGATTAAAGAAGTTTCTTGCTAACTCTTTTTTCATTTCCTCTATATAATTTAAGAGAACTTTTGCTACAAGCCTTCTACTATTGAGTCTAAAAAACAAGAACAAAAATTTTTAATATGTTTCTGATTAAAAAAAACTTAAAAACAAACAAACAATTGCATTTTTAAGATGCAATTTTTATTGATTTTTTTAGCATAATAGTCATGCAATCTTTTTAATTAAATTAAAGTGAAATTTAATAACTGACACAGGTGAGATTCGAATCCGCGACCTCTGCCTCTTACCTCCGAATCACCGTGTCCTACACCTTATAGAAAAAATCAGCAGATTACGTAACCTTAGCAACATATTATGAAATTAATCTCCGCTATTTTTTTCAAAATCATAAAGAAATATGATAATGAATCTATTCAAATCTTGTTGATATAATTCATAATAAAAAATGTTTACCTAATTTAATAATTAAAAATCAAAATATATTTTTACCTAATATTTAGTTATAAATATATAAATATAAACCCTTCGTCGTATCACCTTGTTTCGAGAGCACTCCCCTAGTTGCCTCAGCCAGCATCGGCTGAGGCAACTAGGGGCGTCGACATATCGAGCAACGTTCAGTTTCACGGTCATTTGGAAAGGAAGGCTAAATTGGCCTCTAAAAAGCTTGGCGTGCTCAGTAGAGCACGACAGTACTTCATGCCGATCCACCGCTTACGACTTTATAAGGCGCAGGTTCGGCCGCACATGGAGTGCTGTTCTCATGTCTGGGCGGGGGCACCTCAGTGTCAGCTCCTTCCATTTGACCGCATCCAAAGAGGAGCGGCTCGAATTGCTGACGACCATACACTATCCGATCGGCTAGACCCCCTGGCTTTGCGAAGAGATGTTGCATCTCTTTGCATTTTCTACAAGATCTACTATGGGGAGTGCTCCGAGGAATTGTTCGGATTAATCCCAGCCGCTGAATTTCACCATCGTGCCTTACGGCATAGTCAAAAATTTCATCAACACCACCTTGATGCTTGGCATTCCACCACAGTGCATTTTTCGCGGAATTTTCTGCCACGCACTTGCACTTTATGGAATGTGCTGCCGTCAGCGGTTTTTCGGACCGATACGACTTAGGGACCTTCAAGAAAAAAGTCCTATACCTTTCTCAAAGGCCGGCAACGCATCTGCGATTCCTCCGGTATTGCAGATGTTCATGGGCGGCGGTAATCACCTACCATCACGTGTGCCACCTGCTCGTTTGCCACCCATTTCTATAAAAAAATATATACATTACATTTCGATTTTATGGATAATGTAATTTATACGAACTTACAAATTCATTTCATGCGTAAGCATCCGCACAATGAAAGCATATCTCATCAGGTTCACCAAGTTAGCATATTTAAATGCGAAACAATGGGTTACTTTAAAAATAATTAAAAGTATTAACAGAGTGGACATAATAAAAATTGCAAGATAGTTTATGCGATAATCATAATAATTATATATACAATTTGAATGTAAACATTAAAATATAAATATTCAAATCGTCCTTAACACTTTATAATTGTTTGTGTATTAATCTATTAATATAGGCGTCATGAATAACGGGCACCTTATATCAGCCTTTGTTTTTATTGACGCAAACATTTTCGACGTTGGCTAGTACTGAAAACTGAAAAGAATTATAATCAAATCCAAATTAAATGAACTAGACAATAAGAAAATGACATTAGATAAGAAGCAGGCTAATCAAGCCTTTTTCGTTGACTGACGTCTGGACGGTATTCCTTCAAGAACTGTTGAACAACAGCTGCAAAAACTTATTTACTTAAAACACTCTATATAATCCGATTTAAAATTCATTATAGAGGAAACAGCAATTTCAATAACTATAAACATGTTTTTACAATATAGGTTTTATTAGGCTAGTGATGACTTTGAATTTGTTGAACTTGTAGTGAACGTAACATACACGATCGAATCTCATGAAATGTTTCATTTAGTTCCTTATAGAGTTAAGACTTTATGATTTAAATTTACATAATTAGTGGAAGCGGAAATATTGTTAGATAAGTATGTTAGTAGGCAGCACGCAGTAATGTTAGTACGCAGCATACCGCCCGTTTCATTATTTCTTGATAATCTTAATAAATGTAGAATACTTACAGCTGTTCCAGATGTACCATGTCTTGGAACACATCAGAGTCGACGTGTTGGACACGATTACGATATAGGTAAAGGTACTTAAGCCTTCGAAGACCGTGAAACGATCCTGAACGCAGCGCCCTTAACTGATTGTCGTTGAGTAGTAAAGAACGCAAGCGGTGCAGATTGCTGAATATTCCTGGTGCTATATCGAAGATCTTGTTGAAGCGAAGATCCCTGAAAATAAAAAATAAATCAATAATCTAATAAACATTACATTATTACGTTAAACTTAAAATTTATTTTAGGTACATTGCAATACAAAATTGACAATTCTGATGTTTTCCTAGACAGCCCGAGATTAAAGCGAACAAAAAAAATTTATTTCGGTTTCGCACTAACGCGGACCTATTGTGGTTTCTATTTTGGTGTTCTTGGTGCTTCCTTGGTGCTTCGCTTATTCAGAAACGAACAGCGCGACAGTAAATATTAAGTAATTATAGTTTAATGTACATCTGTTTAGATTTTAAATGTGTGTGTGTGTGTTCTCAAATTTTTTTGGCTGTTAATGATAAAAGGTATCTTTTTCGGCCATTTAACTTAATTTAATATACGAACGAGCTTAACAGATCCTTTGTCATGCGGCATAAAGAATTCCCTAGAAAAAGAAGTAAAACGACCACAATGAGCTTAAATTTGGTAAATGGAACCGTAGTAAACGTAGCAAATTAGAGTTCAGCTATTGCATGATTTAATAGTGAATGGAAACAAAATGGAATATTACAAAAAACAATTGTTACATTTTGTTACTTATACAACGGTATTTTATACAAGGTGTTAAGAACTCTCGTTGAGTGAAAACTCGTTCACTCAAAGTCGTAGTAATAAGTTTTTTGCACACCTATGTATACTCTTCCAGGATCGATTATTAAATCGAGGACAAGCAGAGCTTATATGAGAATACGTGACATATGGTGAAAAAAATAACAAGCTCTGCTTGTCACCGTCTTACTATCCTAGTTTTTTTTCATTATAAGCGGGACCAGTTCAATATTAAAAAATCTTCACGTCATTCCTAATACTGGGGTTCTGTACTGGGGCAGAGATCCAGTCCAGACTTAAATCTTTTTGAATCACCTTTCACGGAAGACAAATTTTGAAACAACTAAAGTGAGCCTGTCGTAGCCTTTATGTCCTTGGGTTGGACATAAAGGCTACGACAGGCTCACTTTATCACTATTTTACTCCCTTTGAAGCGAGTCTATCACCTGGGAATCGAACTTGTGTCGCTTGTCTCGAATTCCAACTTTTAATTTCATATTCCGAATTTAATATTTTAAGCATTTACATAGAGTAATTTAATAACGTAAATAAATACATACACAGATAGGGTAACAACATTTCATACATTGATTGCTCGCAAATTAAGTAGTTAAATCACTCGTGCTATGAAATCAGCAACAACAAAGGCACACCCAGATTCAAATTGTAATAAAAGAGGTTTTTCTACCTTCAACCGTCCGAGAATTAAAATCGTGACCTCGAAAATAGCGATAGTCAGTCATAGAGGTAGTTAAACTGTTAACATTACAATGGTACATAAGTTTTTGCCATTATCTTTACGAAAAGAGTACGAATTCGAGTGTACTGATAAGAACTCAGATTCTTTATTTTGGATACGATTAAGCATTCTTCTTCTTTACGGCCAAAAGACACGACAGAGTCCACTGCTGAAAAGAGGCTTCCCCTAAAACTTTCCGCAGTGAACGGTCCTCAGCCACCTGCATCCATTGACTTCCGCAATTTTCCTGAAAATTCCGGTCTCAGGTTCATACACCGCTACCAAACAGTAAAAAGGTTATAAATTACTTCATTAAATCCTTGCAGCTGAGATTCCAAATAAGGATTCCTATTTCAACACTCGGATAATGACGAGCGTGTGTTAAAAAATATTAAAATTATTCAACTTCTCAGTTTTCAAAAATACAAATTTTCCTTTGACGACGGTGGCCTATTATTAAATATTTTTGCCTTTGTCACCTCATGAAGTTTTGTTACGTTCGAAAATAGCGAATCGTGTTGTAGTTTTAATTTTGTTCGAACGGCGAATGTGAATCCTGTTTTATCTTCCACCGGTTCGTTAGATTCTCTAATATACGAACGGTGAAAATTTTTACGTTAATTATCTTTAGCCTCTCGTCGAAACGGTTAGTCAGTGTTAGCAGAGTCAAAGGATTCGAATGGACTGAATGGTTCAGCTCTATAAATTGATTGAAATTCTAACAGTGTATGTCCGTCCCTCCCTGTTTTTTGACTGTCGTGGGTGTAATAAATTTAAATATTCATTCGATACTTTTATTAAACAGTAATCGTATGAAATATTTAACATTAACTAGTATAAAATACTTATATTTTATAAATACCATTCTTTAAAATTTAAATAAATTAGAAAAACTACTCATATGTATATATAGAATAGTATTGTTGATTGTTGTAGATGTAAATACTGCATCTGTATGACCGTAAAGCTCAACTATTATCAATACATTTGGCTAATAACAGTTGGAGAGATGACCAGTCCGATACATCTGATATAACAAAATTCAACAGAATGGTGACGGGCAACAACGCTCATGGTAGTACTGTGATAACCAATTTGTTTATAGTAGAGCACGGCGTTTGTGACAGACCCTCCCTTACGTGAAAGGCCCATGTCCTGCAGTGGACTTTTACAGACCGTTATAACGATGAATATAATGATGAGTGAATATAAACTTAATACATTTATTTATTTATTTGACTTAATATGATGATATAATATAACATATTTTCGTCACTTATGTAGATCAACCATCAAAGATTATAACGAATTGACATTTCAAAAAGTAAAGATTCTAGGCTAATGATATTGTACGGATAATTTAAGCTAATTTTATATTTTTCATTTAATTCACCTTCCCAAAATATTGTTGAAACAAACAACACATAGATGAAAACAAAAAACACATAGATTTTGTTTATTGCTTTTTCGATTGTTACGTTAAATGTTTTTGTTCTTTATGGAAGAGAAGATATGCCTCGATCTATTTATATGGTTAGTTTGTATTGTAAGAATACCCATTTTATACGGTAATTCGCCTTAGTGTGTTTATAATACGCTTGTATCTTATTTATAATATTTTGATCCATGACACGTGATATGGAATAATAATGAGTCATACGAGTACGTACTCATCTTCATACGTCATTCCCGACGGGGTATCAAGACAGCAAAGATTGCAACAAAATTTTCGTACCTACTTCTCTTTGAGCAGATTTCTTTGTCCACACACACGCGTTAAAGTATTCAGCATTTTAAAATTTCCCTTTTACGAACAACTTACAGGCCTGGCTTTACATTCACACCGTATATTATGGAATGAGTAAAATATTAGTAATTCCTTCAACCTGCCCTAAAAATCTTTGTAAAATTTTAGCAATCCATAAATAAACACGAGATAAATTAGCCTGGAGGACCCCGTACGATATTTTTTTATAGAAAAGGGAGGCAAACGAGCAGGTGGCTCACGTGATGGTAAGTGATTACCGCCACTCGCAATACCAGAGGCATAGCAGATGCGTTGCCGGCCTTAGAGTGCCCCCCCTCCCCAGAATTGGGGGAGGGGGATGTGTGGGCCTCCGGTTACCTGCACTCACCAGACGAAACGCATAAGTTTGTTAGACTTCTACTTCACGCCGGTATTCTGTGAGGTCGTGGTATTCTGTGAGACCGGCCCATTCATGCAAAAACAAAAGCTGATGCGTGGCTCTACCACTGTTAAATATTTAATAATAATACCACTGTTAATATGCAAAGGGTAGCATTTCAATTGCATTTATATTACCTTTATGCTTTAGACGTACTCGGGTTTTGTTACTATATAGCGAATACAGTAATTATAACCTTTATTATATTTATTACTGTAAACTTCTTACATAGGGTATTACCTTGGAAAATCTCTTATAATAAGGTCGAAAGTTTAATTTTTCCTTGATTAAATTAATCGTTCAAGGTATATTTTGATATTCCTATAAGTACTTGTTTAAATTACTAAATAGAAAAGCTTACATAGTACACCGTAAAAAGAGTACTTTCATACTAACTTGTTTAAATATCTAAACTACAATGACAACTCTAGCCTCTCACTATTAGATAAGGTGTCGCCATATTACTGGCTCTATTATACCTACATTTGTAACTTTTCCCTTGCCTAGAGTATATGAGGCTCAGCTCTTTGACAATGCTATTGTAAAGGGATATATAAAGGCATCCTTTATATGAAATATCTCGTTTAGAATTTTCTGTTGTGCTACAGAAAAGACATCAATTGAGCCGAAAATCATTAGAATTGAGAGGTCCCTGAAAGCTTTTATTCTTGAAACATGATAACTTGACTGACTGACGATAAGTTATTGCTCAAAATATAAAAACAAATTATTTTTATAGCACATGCCACATCTTAAAGAAGTAATTCTTGTGGTGTGTAGAATACGTTTCGAACAGTTTGGAACTGAATAAATCATTCGCATAAACAAAATGTCCCGATCCTTACATACCTCTTTGAAAGAAGCGAAATAAATGTATGCAAGGATCGTGACATTTTCCGATCTGCCATCTCTGGTTATCCCGCCAGGAACTGTAATCTGAAGATAAGTATGTCGTTCTTACCCTTGTCATACTGTTTTTGTCTACAGTTCCAACTTAGTAAACAGGTTCGCTGACCGTGTGCAAGTAATAAGTTATATCTAGAAAAAGATCTCGTGGGAAATCTCACGTAGTGTTAGCTAGAAACTAATTATTTGTTCAGAACACTCTAAATCTCAAAAGGGTTTCTAAACTAATTTACGATCAAAGTCCAATTATCTTAAATTATAACATGTAATTATAAACTGAGTAACTTCAAAGAGTAAATGTAAGGAATATAGAAAATATGAATATAACTATGGCGTAAATTTAATCGAATACAAAGAGATAGAATTGAGAGAGAGAGGTATTGATTGTAGTGAAATCCGTTTCATGTTACTTAACGAAAAGTAAAACTATATTCTCGTGAATCGAATTAAATCAGATAGCACCCACCTACTTTACATATACTGCTGCCCCACACCTATTTACTCAATTTTTTATGGTATTAAGTCACGATAGCCGAGTAGTTGGATGGTCGGAATATCGAGTCTAAAGACCCGAATTTGATCCCCAGGAGGCAGGCTCGTACCAATGGGTTTTTCATAACTTATGTACGATTTATATCGTTGGCTTGGACATAAAGACAGCGCGGGGCTCGCCACCTGTCACGTTTTTCCCGAAAATGTTTTCGGTGGAAGGTGGGTTGAAGGGACTTAAGTGTCTAGACTAGACCTCTGTCTACCCCTGTGTTGGGAATTGCGTGAACTTATTTTTATTCTATGGTATTTTGTAGATGCTTATTGCTAAGTGTACATACATACATACATACATACACAATCGCTTGTTAAAGTCTACTGCAGGACATGAACCTCCCCCGTGAGACAGATATGAGACACCTCAAAATTTATACTTGCTTCATGCAACAAGTCTTCTCCATTTTTAACTGAATTCGAAAAAGAAAAAGGTTTTCAATTCGGTTATACGTTCTTCCTTTGATGATGGAGTGACAGAAATACAATCAATTAACTTCATCAAATTGAAACTAAAATTGTTTAACATTTTGAGTATTTCACATGGTTTGTGATGGAATTAAGATTTGCACGTCTATATGTCGTCATATAAGGATGTCGAGCTAATGATAGAAACTGGTGCACTCCTTGACGATTATAAGTTGGTTGTATAGACACAACGGAGTTGTAAGTGTTGGTTATACAACAGAGTTGTATACTTGGGAAGCGCTTTTGATGTGAATAGGCCTGGAACTAAGCCAATGGTGCCCTCTGGTGGTCTGCGTTAGGTTACAGGCAGGGTGTACTAAAAAGTGCACACCTTGCGATACATGTATAACGCAGTGCTGATACCGGCTTTGTTATATAACAGCGAAACCTGTGTCTATCAGATAAAGCATAAAAGCAAATTAATATTTGGAATGCGTTCTTTTTGTACATTGTGCGGCATTTAATTTCGTAGACACGAGTACTCGGATACCCAGTTGTGCGAGTATGAAGAAAATTATCAATTTGAAAGAAGCGATCTGTTCTCTCAGGCTACCTCGTGAGGGACTGCGTGAAAATATTTATTATTAAACCGCTATTAGATGCTTAAGCAGATGTGGATGTATGTTATCCTTAAATCAATCTGAGTGACAGTGGCTATGTTTTTCAATGCAACGTGCAGTACCGCTCCATATCGATTTAAATTTACTTAAAAGCCTTAAGGAATAACTAAGAAATGAAAATGACTAACTAAATAATATTACTTTTATAGTTAAAGCACTTGAAATTTCAATACACACTACAGATTATAAATACACAAAATACAACTCACGAAACAGAGGTAACTCCTTTGTTTAGCTGATAGTTATTCCGTTAAAGCAACGTGCTACATCGACAGGCATGTAACCGCATGATCTGAACTGTAACATTATTTACATGTTCGTTAGTCTCACTAACACTACTCCGGAATAAGCTTCAAACTCCGTAACTCCTCGCTACTTCTGCACGTCATTTATTATACTCGGTATTGTAAGTTGAATGATACAAGCAGAGACAAAGCTCTTTTTTACTGCGGTTATTTGATATATTAGAATTTCTGAGTACTTCAAGATATTCCTCTACATGAGGGTTTAGGGTCATAATGCCACGCTATATACACCAAAGCCACGCTATATATTACGACCACCTAAAATTGGTGAAAACATTGATGAAAATACTGGAAAAACTATGCATTTTTATTTATATACATAAATATGGTCCCTTTTATATACAAAAACACAACAAGAAAGAAAGAAAAACATTTTTTCAATCGCTGCAACCGATAACTAACAACATACTTAATCATAAGTATTACTTATAATACAATAAAACAAAAAATTGTTATAATTTTGAGATTACATATTGTGTTGCATCAATAAAATAGCCTAGGTGGCTATTACTCAGTGTGACAATCAAACTCATGGTAACATAGCAAACAAAAAAATAAATAAATTAGCGGATTAGTTTTTTAGTACTACTACTACTAATGCTTTATTGATATGATGAGTTATGCCCCGAGTATCGACCGTACGGTAATGACGAAATACTGTGATAGGAATTTTCCCGCGTATAAAATTAGGCAGACAAGGAGTGTACTATATATGCATACACGTAATGGTTGCTAGTATAAAACGTCTTACAACAAAGTAACAAAGTAAATTCAATTGTTTTGATAAACATTCTAAGTACCTACTTAAGAATAATGCGTAGCTAGAAAGAGGTCGTGATTTCAATAAATATTAAATTGGCAGAATGAGGTCCTCATTCTGTGCATGATTGATAACAGATAATTCGAGTAAACAATTATATTAACACATGTCAAGACTCCGTTATGCAATATAATTAATTAGTTTGTTGATTAGCTGTCGATACAATTGGAATTTTGGTAATTAGATAGTAAAAAGTAAAGTTGTAAATTTAAAACCTGTTTCTTCATAATTAGGTAATTACTCAAAATATTATGAAGACTGCGAAGTCGATTGTATTATGCACATACACTAAATTTATATTGCACTAATTTATATTTCAAAATGTCAGATACAGTTTCGTATTCAGGCGTGTATATAATATAAACTCTAATATAAAATATATTTTAGAGAATCACGTCATATACTATCCAATGAAGCTTTTCCGTATTCCGTTCATGATATTAATGCCAAATTATATAAAAGTACTTGTATCTAATCTCAATGTTTAAACTGTCTATAAATGTCTAAACTGAAAATATTTAGAACTTTCGAGAGGCAATAATTTAAATAATAGCATTTAAGTTTTCTGCGCAAGATACACTAACGTATTATGTTCATACGCCTTAATTTGGATTCTCCACCAAATTTCCAAATTTTCTATTAAGATAAGTTGAAATTAGTAATAGTACATATATAATAGCAAGCCGAGCACAGAGCACCGGTGTCCTAAAATCGCATAAATACCAGTAAATGTTAGTTACATTTAGAAAGTTGTGGTGCCTGCAACAGCTTCTGCCGATGCACGTAAGGGCCGGCTGGACCGGTTCATAATCCGAGCTTCATGGAATACCGGCGTTGAGTATTTGCTACGAATACAGTATATATGTAACAGGTGTACCACTCAAATTTCCCCACCCTTCTCCCCTGTTACTTTGTTAAAAGCTAGCAACACAACTACAGCTCCAATGGTTTCATGGGTAAGCACCGGCGTAACACTGTTGCTTCATAACAGTAAACGAAACATACATTGACACAGAGATTTTATGTTTTTTCATTATGATACACATTACATATATGGTACATAACATGTGTGTATGTATGCACTAGATTATTTTCATAGATACATACATAATTATAACTCCTAAAGGCTCTGCCGTAAGTGTTGATTTCCCATAGTCGCCACTAGGCGATCACAGTATCAGACACCTCACCCTAACCCGTCACCGGTTAAATTTCGGTTTGATATTTTTGGAGATGGTTACACCGCTATCTTTCAGTAGCTAATGATATCCGAGGCGTTTCCCTTAGTCACCTCCAACGACACCCACGGGTAGAAAGTGGTTGGCATATTCTTAAGCCACACGGCAATTATATTTGTACTGATTTGCAATTGTACTACTAGACAACAAACAGTCACGGTAGCCCAGTGGTTGGATGGTCGGAATATCGAGTCAAGAGACCCGAGTTCGATCCCCAGACGGCAGGCTCGTACCAATGGGTTTTATCGAAAACTTATGTACGAATTATATCGTTGGCGTGGACATGAAGACGGGCTCACCACCTGTCACGTTGTCCCAAAAATATGTTCGGTGGAAGGTCGGTCGTAGGGACTTAATTGTCTAGACAAGACCTCTGTCTACTCCTGTATTGGGAATTGCGTCAAGATATTTATTTATTTATTTCTACTACTAGTACTTACACACTACAGTAAATATCACCAGTATGAATTATAAACGGCTGCAGTTATTGTCACAATAGTGGAATGGCGGATGTAATGTTTCGCAGTTCCAATCTTAAAATATTTAGGCCTTTGAAGCTCATTTTGTATAATTTTTCAAGGGAAATATCAATCATCATCATCAAATAAATTGCATGTAAGAAAATTGTAATCGCCCGGCTGGGTAAACGGATTGGCGATCGCAATACTTAACGCTGCAAGGCTTTGTACCCTTACTAACTGGTTGCTAAAGATAGTATACTTTCATTAATGAATACATGTTAAGTTTAACCATAAATTTCTGCTTACTAGCAATCTCATTATGTTAATGTATCGCTCTTGTTTAAACAGGGTAAGTAAACTTGCATGGGATTTTCAATCTTAAAGAGTCCGCGCTGACTTCACCTAGTTTAAAAGTGCTTTGAAGTGAAGCGATAAAGAGCGTTTATTTATGAGTTCTGCGACGGATCGGCAGTAGTGGGAGCGGAAGGACTATCAACGAAATGTTTTTTTTTCTTTTCTAATGATTTTCCGAAGATTTGTCACAAGGTACGTCTTACGAGAAATTAGGTAGCCTATAATACAAATGCGTCTACGCATAAGTTCCTAAATTTTTACTTTAACTTACATAAGACAATAAATTTCAATAAGATAAGATTCATCTTAAATAGGACAATAAACAAATGTTTCTAGACTTTGCTTTAGCAATTACAATTAATTACAAATTGTTGATAGTTACATTGTACTAGTTAAGCCCGGCCAGTGTTATAATAAGTTGAGATAGTTCAATCATTGACGATAACAACAGAAAGAATATGATTGTCAGGGATACAATGTATGCGCCCTTAGGCTCCATGCGTCATCAGTGGTTGAACGAAAAATAAATAATGTCATAAAAAACGTTCCCGCAGTTGATGAGTAATAAATGTTGTAACTAAACTAACCACGTATTGTGAAAATAGATTATTATTTAAATGCATACCTTTAAAACTAAAATCGCTGACAGTGTGGCCACTAAGTTAAATAGGTCATAGCTTTATACGCCTTCTACACGCAGACCTGAAGAATCTACGAGTTGGTAGATCATCTTTATCAAAGCGATGGAAAAATTAAAACGTACGTCTATCGTTACGTACCTATCATATGAAAAGAATTTTGTTGTTTTGTAAAGTAGATAATAAATTAAAAGACAAAGAGCGGACTCCTTCCGTCCACAAAATCCTCTTTAAAAAGACACGAAAACTAAACTAGTATAATTATTTATTTTTAAATCTAACGGTTTGTTTTTTGTTGTAAAAAAAGATCATATTTTCTTCCGTTCAAAAATAAAATAAATACAAAGCTTATATCCCCGAGCGTCATTATTGAACATTCGTCAAAGCTCATTGAAATCGAAGCAGTATAAATCATCTCAATACCCAAAGTAATTGTCAACAGATCGCAAGTCGACATTGTGAGCGTTTGACCTCATTATGTGCAATCTGTAATATTACTGCGTAATTGGGTGGAATAAATACGAAGTTAAAACTAAATTCGGTCTGATTGATAAATATGATTCGACGGTTGTTTTAAATGGCCGTCGTTGCGTCATGACTGCTTTAACAATTAAGTTTATTGTTTACATTTAGAGTCATCGATAGTAACAATGTAGGGAATTCGTGCAGTAATCCGAAGAGCAAAACTCGAGAATTTATCATAGAAATACCACTTCTTTTGATGAAATAACTTTTTTATTTATCTTAAGTCTTCGCGAAGAAACTTCAATAAACTATGAAGAAACTTCGACGCACACATCCTAAACTTAAAAAAGATGTTTACTCACGAAATATTTAATATTAATGTCAGATTGGCTGGTACTGAATCCATATCCGTAAAACCAGGGCAACCAACACCGCCTCAAGGATCAGAATCTGAAGAGACAATGTGTTAGTCATATACAAGTAGAACTGATAACCGTTGGAAGGAAGATTCTAGAGGGCAGGCTCATGTAGGCAAACGCTGTGCATAAGAACCTACCTAAAGTAAGAAGATCGCCTCGATCGGCGGGAAGAACATTAATTTTTAAATTGAGCTACAACGTTTGGTATAATCGTTAATAAATAACATTTGTCCATTAATGGGTCTCTTCGCATGCTGTAATTATAATGACGTACTATATCCATAATGACAATTAATCATACAATTTAGATGGACAATAATTTGTTTACAACAACTGTGTGAGTTTTCTTTCCGTTGAAGACTACTTAGGTACTATTTGTGCTAATTTTAAATAACTAAAAAGGCTATCGCAAAGCGTTGTAAGATAGCGTTGTAAGATAGCGTTGTAAAACATACAATGTTATGAATGTAAAAGTTAGATAGTAGTAAACAGATTTGTTGGAGATATAGTGAGAAATATTTAAATTATATTAACAAATAAAGAAACTAACCAAACCTAAGCCCGATCTCTTAGGCATTAGTTGTGTAATATCTGGTTATATTCATCAGATTTAATTTCATTTCTATTAGTAAAATTAATCGGCCAAAGTAACTTAAAGGATAAACGAAGCGACCTCGTTTCATATTCTTGTGTTCAGTACCATAAATAATATATCGTATGCAAATGACAGGTTTGGCCGTGCTTATAATATGATCCATTGTATGTTTAATAAGTTAGTAGATGAAAGCTTAAAATTTAATTTAATTTACAAAATTGCTTTATAATTATTTTAGTACCTGTTGATATTTATTCTGTTGGCTTACATATATTTTATAATGTATTAAACAAATTAAATAATTATAAGAAAAATATTTACTTCTTAATAATAATAGTAATCCTCATTTGATGTAGGCAGGAAGTTAGGTTTCCTAGTATAAAGTGAATAAAAAAATAAAAAATATATCTTCACGCAAGTTCCAATACAAGGGTAGACAGAGGTCTAGTCTAGACATTTAAGTCCCTTTGGCCCACCTTCCACCGAAGATATTTTCGGGACAACGTGACAGGTGGTGAGCCCGTCGCCGTCTTTATGTCCAAGCCATCGATATGATTCGTACATAAGTTTTTGAAAAACCCATTGGTACGAGCCTGCCACCTGGGGATCGAACTCGGGTCTTCTGACTCAAAATTCCGACCACCCTACCACTCGGCTATAGTGACCTCTTAAGTATAAAGTTAAAAAAAATATCTTCACGCAATTCCCAATACAGGGGTAGACAGAGGTCAAGTCTAGACAATTAAGTCCCTTTGACCCACCTTCCACCGAAGATATTTTCGGGACAACGTGACAAGTGGTGAGCCTGTCGCCGTTTTTATGTCCAAGCCAACGATGAAATTCGTACATAAGTTTTTGAATAACTCATTGGTATTGCCACCTGGGGATCGAACTCGGGTCTCGGGACTCGAAATTCCGACCACCCAACAACTCGGCTATCGTGACTATAAAGTGTTTTATATTATTTTAAATAACTCTCATTACAATTCTTTCATATTGAAAAGTCCAAATTTCATCAGCAACTTGTACTCTGTTAAAAAGCAAGCAAACAACCAATGTTAATTATAATTATGTTAGACGACCTCCGTGGACGAGTGGCGTAAACACCGGTTTTCAAGGTGTCGCCATCTTGAGGTCCCGGGTTCGATTCCCGGATGGGTCAATGTAGAAAAACCACTTTTTCTACATTTTATAGGGTCTGGGTGTTTGTGGTGCCTTCGTTGTTTCCAACTCCCATACCGCAAGTGCTTCAATATCTTATATTGGGATCGGAACAATGTCTGTGGTGTTGTTCCTATCTATACATGTATTTGTTTATTATTTATTATTATTATATATTAATGTAAATAAGCAGCCATAAAATTTAAGTCGAAAACAATGAATTTTCTTATGTAGATGATTAAGTACCGTTTTGTATTCAGTACACGTATATAGTATGTCATACATGCATATTCCACATCATATTATTGAATAATGCGGATCATAAACAATCAGGCATCACATTAATATACCGTGGTTGTTTCGCATACTAAAATGAAATTATCATTCGAGTATTTGGCTCATTTGGATGTGTATAGAAATACTGAAGTCGTGTCAACAGTAGCAACTACCTACGCTCAAGCCACACAACCTTCTTGACATTAAAAATGTTCAATAACCAAGGAGTGTCTAAATTCGTTTGTCAAATTTAATAAGCATTGTCACAAATATGCTCTTATCGGTAACAAACGGGTTGTTTCCAGTTTCTCGATAATAGTGTAGTTATAGCCTAGACAGTTTAGTCCTTTCGGTCCGTATTTCACAGGAGCATGCTTAGGAAGCTTGGTTATATGGACATTGCTGAGCCTGTCGACGTCTCAGTACCCAACGATGCCATACGATTACACACATATGTTATATACATAAATTTTTATATAAACGTTCATGACTAAACAAATGTTAACTGTACAATATAGTGTATGGTATGTGTGGTTAACACTATAATATAAATATAAATATCTTCCCGCAATTGTGACTTAACATATCGTGGTTAATACTCCCTTTTTATTTCTGCTTTCACTTGGATTGACGCTACTTATAGCCTTTCAGCACATTTTACTTCACGACATGCGAGGACGAGTGGCGTAAACACCGGTTTTCAAGGTGTCGCTATCTCGAGTACCCGGTTTCGATTCCCGGTCGGGTCAATGTAGAAAAAACACTTTTTCTACTTTTTCTCAAGTCTCGAGTGGGTGTTCGTAGTGCCTTCGTTGTTTCAGATTCCCATACTACGAGTGCTTTAGCTTGGTTACATTGGGATCGGAGCAATGTATGTGATGTTGTCCCTATCTATTTATGTATCTATATTTATGTACTTACTTAACTTCCTTCAATAGTCTAATGCAGGATATAGGCCTTTCCCGTAGGGAGTTCAATCAACGCATTGTAATCCGAATGGCAAACAATATCAGACCACTTGCACTTTTAATGTTTATACCAATCTTTGGATGCTCCTGACTCTCATACGATATTATGTCATTACAAACAAATAAAATTGAATAACGATAGTTCTAGTCTAGCACTACTACTATGTAATGAATAGTCTCTTGGGTAAAATTGTTGAACAAGATCGCATGTTCGAGCTCGCCATTACGCTATATCGTACCACTATCTATTACAGCCTTTGCATACAAGGTTTCTTGAAGTGGTTAGTAGAAATAGTTTAATTATGCTATACATAGAATGAAAAAAACATTTAACTAAAACGAGTTTTTAAATGCTCTCATTTCTGTTAAATTTGACTTTAGAAAGACGTTTAAGAGACGAAAACAGACGCCTAAGTTTGTACTCTTCAAAGTTATATCTTCATTGTAAGCGCGAATCGAATAAACTTAAATGCAAACTTTTGGATTTATTTACATATCAGAGGAATTAAATTAAGAATGTAGTTAAAGAAAACAATCTTTTTGAAATCACAAAGTTATATAAATTAAGTGCAAAAATATATTAAGTTTTAAAAAAAAGATGATGTGTTAAAACAGTAAAGCAACAACACCGGAATTTTGAATTTAAAATTTTCAAAATGATGGCTTATAGTAATACTTTTTACAAAGTAGAACAAAAGATAAACTATGACATACAAATTCGCTAGTATTGTGTGCATAGTATAAGTAGTGTATTAGTTCTAATAGGTAACTAGGCTAGCAACACCCAGATAGAAACTACATCAACCATCGGACTGCAACTACAATCAATGTGCTCAATAAATAGTTACGTCGAAAGGTGCTTGGTATTATTTACACTCTTATATTATGTATAGTTTTTACGATAAATGTAAAAGTATAAGACATGGCAGAGCGATGTGGCTGCTTCTGCTGTAGCTATAAACCAACTATACCGAGGTGATATCACGGCATGATTAGCTTAAATTTTTTATCTTGGAGGAGTCCCAAACGACAACTCCTTCCTTTTTCTCTTCTCGTTCCCCACTTACAATTCCTTTAAAAATAAGCTACACAAAATATTTTTTTTTATGATTGGTTGATCGTTGTAATTAATGTACGCATCTCATACAATGTTTTATTTGTATAATAAGGATTTGAGTATGTTGTACAAATATAGTAAAATAAATGTGACTCATTTTCATGAACCAATGGCCAGTGTAAAAGACACTACATGGAAATTGGCACGGAGCGAGAAAATTAAACTTTTATTTTGTTCCATTTTAAGCCTTTGGTGACGCGAACAGGCTTCCAATGTAATGATTAAAATATATTAATGAATGTATGTATATATATTTGGGATCTGTATTGTTTCTGTGGTAATGATGACACGGAAAAGATAATTTTTCGCAGGTATTTTTAGAATTTAATAGACTTTCTGAATTGTACCATACTTATGGATTGTATGTTTAGAAAGTTTGGCTTATCTTGCCTATTTGTACCGGGTATAATTATCTATGGACAACTTCGAGAGTAGTATTCGAAGCCGTTATATTTATTAACAAATTTGAATTATAGACAGAATTGATCTGAAATAGACATTACGCATTATTTTTTTAAATGTATTTGAAAAATTCGTGATGTGTAATTTAGGTATATCTGATTAAAAATAAAAAATATGTGAAGTTATTAGCGACTTTATTTCTTCCATTCCTTTAAGCCAGCCATCCAGTCTCACATTTTCCAGTGCAATGCGTTCTATCAGATGCGACGTTAAAACCTGTAGCACTATCAAACGGGTATCGATTGCGGAAAAATTATTGCTTCAGTTAATAATTTTCCACTCGCTTTATATCGTAAAGTAATATTATTAACTATAGATTTTTAACTATATAACACTTTTGCCGCGTCTTAACAAAAATATTTTTTTTCCAAATTATAAACATTCGTAACTTTTTCTTTATATACGCAAGTCTGAGGTAATCAAAGTGCTCACGACTTTCCCGTCTTTGCCTATTCTTATTCGCCTAGCCTATATTTCCCGATCGCCTAATATGCTCTTTAAAGATTATTATTGGTCTAAATTAACTTCTATTTGTCGTCAGTTATGGCTAATATTTTTCTCATCATTCATTAGTCAGTTAGTCCATAAAATTTCTATTAATGAAGGAATGTATTTCGACAGATTTTTTGTGAAACGTGTAATCTTTCAAACATAATTTCTTAAGAAAAATCTGATACCCGATTTTATTAAAGGGATTTTGGTTTGAAATTATATAGAGGGACCAGAGAGGGCCATAGTCTTCTTGTTACTCTGCGAAATCAAACGGTCCCGCGTAAAAGAAATGTGCAGATAAAATTGCGGGTAGACACTACAAGTACTTAACTAATATCAGACTCAGCGTCACAGACACAGAGACGTTAGGCTGAATTTAGCTAGTTCGGATAGAGCTAACGAACTATTTTCGATTTGTAACACTGTAATTTTGTTTAGCAAACGTTTCTGAAACGTTCAACACGTCAAAGTTATGTTCTGATTTTGTTGAACTTTCTGTTCTATTTTCAAATGTTCAAAATTGTCACACAATTTTCGAGAAACAATAACGATGTGTAACCGACGTATTTAAAATATATCTCACATTGTATGGTTTTAGTAGATTCGTTAATTATTATTTTTAGGGACCAATGAATTGAATTTTAATGTATCTCTCTTTATATCGGTATTGACTATTACATGAATCTAAACATGAGACTTACATAGCAGGGAAAGACATTCAGTGAACACATGAACCTATGTTCTTTTATGCTATGTTTAGTAAAAATAATACGTGAGCATATGTCTCTTAATATTTCTATATATTTCGTAATCTGTGTGATTTACTATTTCGAATGCATATTTCACTTTCACAGAGTCAAATATTTATATTTATGTACAGATCTTCATGCATGATTTACATATTTTTTCCAACTTTTCCTAGTGATCAAGCTTTTGCTTTATACGCGAAAGTATTAGAGCCAACACCAATATTTAAAAAAAAATATCGTGAGAAAAAATTATATCTTTGTGAAAAAAAAATATTGTGAGACCTACACATAATAAAAAATATATATTACTTTTTTTATATAGAAAAGGGAGGCAAACGAGCAGGTGGCTCACGTGATGGTAAGTGATTACCGCCGCCCATGAACACCCGCAATACCAGAGGCTTAGCAGATGCGTTGCCTCCCTTAGAGTGCCCCCCTCCCACAGAACTGGGGGAGGGGGGTGTGTGGGCCACCGGTTACCTGCACTCACCAGACGAAACGCAGAAGTTTGTAAGACTTTTACTTTACGCCGGTATTCTGTGAGGTCGTGGTACTTCCCCGGTCGAGCCGGCCCATTCATGCAACAACAAAAGCTGATGCGTGGCTCTACCACTGTTCGATGTCATACGAAATCTGTCGCATACAACAAGCGTATTGAATGTTCTCCTCCTCTATGTCAAATTACATAATTAATAATACTTATAGTCGGCTAGTTTACTTATTTTATTCGAACAAGCACGAATACGCGTTGTACGTTTTCTTCGCACGAACCATCAACATCCTTATTTTTGTTCTCATTTTCAGGCAATGTGCAAATGAGTTTAGCATTTAGGGAATTAAATATTCAAAAAGAGACATATAGTTGAATTTTTATTTACACTTAATCCCTGAACTTATATTCCGCACTGAATAATCGCTTTAAAATGGTCATGTTACAGACATTCGAACAACAAAAACATGTGCTGCTTAAACGATTATATTAGACAAACAACATCTGCAACAGTTGGTAATTGTTCGTATGGCAAATTTTTTTTTTGTGTTATTAAATTTCTTACTGTATTATATCTTAACAGAATTATATAAAATATCTTTTAATTATCTAAATGAATACCTAATATTAGTTTAAAACTTTGAAGGTTATAAGATATAAAAATAATTATTATTTTAGTAATTTTATATAATATAATTTTAATTTATATAAATCTATACACAAAAACTTAAAACTGTAAAATTCTTTATAAAATTTACATAAAATACAGACCGTATGTAAGATTTTTACGACATATCACATTTTGTAGCGACTATTAAGCCCGTAAAATATCACACGCTCGCTATATTCAATCTGTGGCTCGCTAACGGAAAATTTTTCTCGGCGTTACAAAAAGTGAGTAACATATTTTACGATGCAAAATGTTCACGTATATTCCCTTCCTCTTTCTCTATGTATCTTCATATTCATATACTGGTTAAATAAGAAATACCTAAAAGTACTTAACCCATAAAGAAGAAATTTAGCAAGAAGTACAAATGCATTGACATATGTATCATGTCGCGGGTAGCTATCTCGTCTTTCATCTACAGCACATAAAATCGTATTCTTTTCGTTATTCCACTATTAATGTAGAAAAGAGTAAGTACCTACCTAATGCGTACTATTATATTTTGGAGGGCCATAGAAGATGAAGTTAATGATTTGTACTCTTTGAAAACGCAACTAACCGTAAGAAATCATTATAAAGCCAATTCTTCTCCAATTACAAAATGCCTAACAGGATTTTGTCATCAAATGCAACATTATTGCCTGACTCCTTACTTTTAATGAGTGCAATGACTTCTTCATCAGCTTAGATGATGATCCCGAAATACAAACAACTTAAATAGCATTTAAATTAGCTGAAATATTCAAAATACGTATAAATAATTATGGATTTTCTTAATTTTTTTTATAAAAATCGTATCTTGAAGTTCAGTTGTGATGATGTGTAATCCTAACTTGAGTATGTGGCAGTTACTCTTTGTTAGAGGAGAAGTATGTGGCATTAAAAACTGTACCAAACTGCGAAACTCTCCCTTTTTTTAATCTCAAATGGACTAAATTATGGATTAAATTATTATAAACTTGAATGAAATTAACGCAACTAATAAAGATATTTTTGGCAATTCTCTCTGTCATTTTGAATTTAAAATTATTTGGACGAAGGCTATTAGTAACTCAAAATAAAATCTCTTTTTTCATAAATATAATTAACATAATTTTTTTTCCAGTAGTAAACATTAAATGCCATCTAAAGTAAAAAAAAACACTTTATAGTACGTATTAGTAGTAAGGTGGGTCAAAGGGACTTAATTGTCTAGACTTGACCTCTGTCTACCCCTGTATTGGGAATTGCGTGAAGATATTTATTTTATTTTATTTATTCGTAGTCCAATAATAAAAGTACATCTTTACAACTTTATAATAATAATACTAGGTGTAACAGGTTTAATTTAAAACAATGTTATCCATTCATATCAGAAACAATTTAACATCGCTTATATTCAATTCTCTTAAATATGTATGAGAAGGCAATGGCTGCCTCACGCGGAGTACACAGGAATAGTTTCGGAGGGCTGACCGATATTAAATTAAATATATTAAATGCGCAATGAAGCGGATTTTCATTTTTAATCTGCTGCCTTAATTGCTTTTTACATAGCGCGGCTTTCACATGATGAAAGAATGATGTAAAAATGACATGTCTATCATATATCCATTTTTAATTCGAGAGAGATAAGTTGGAATCTTTGTAGGGCATTTTCACGCTCAGATAGGTGGTGAATTTTATGCTATCAACTTAGACGCTATTGCTCGTCAAGGATCTGCAGAATTTCGGTCTGGTATTTTTAAAATGTTTAAACCGCGATCTGTCGGTAGACAACAGTATTTCAAGGAAAACAGTGGCTTATATATACTTACGCCGTAATCAAAGAGCCGAATAATTTACACTCCTAACTTATTTTTATAACTGAACAAAAATTTAGTTAAATACTTAATTTATTCTCTTGAATGCTAATGACGAGTAGTAAAAATAATAATAGTTTATGTCGTCTGTTGTTATGAGATTCTAAAAGTTTTACGCAGAAAAGACAAATGCTTTGGCGTCCCGATAGTTGATTGTAGACTACATTAATCATAGATGAAATCTTAGACACTTGGGTAATACATACTTTGTTTATTAGGCTCTTTTCTCCAATACGTTAATAATCGAGTTATCTCGCCTTATACCCCCTTAGTCTAAATCCACAACAAAAACGACTGCCGAAAAAGTACTCGCTGGCAGTAAAAATTACAGCGAAGTCGGGCTTTGTAGTCTAAAAATCTTTACGGGAACACATGAAAGCCATATTTTTTCCAAACACTGACATCTCTTGCATGAACATAGTTCGAACATAGTACAATGTATAAACAACTGCATATTCTAAGTTGCTTGATTTTCGATAACCCTAATGTGCCCTAACTGTACTAACACAACTGACCAGTGGTTCTAATACATAATTTGATTTATAAATGCATGCTGTCGGTTACTTAGAACCGGTTTTAATATTTAGGAATCGTTAACTTTATACACGTGTGCTAGATCAGAAATTAAAAAGGTTTTGTGCAGAAAGGTGTGTGCCGTTTCGCCTTTTAAGATATATTAAAGTGAGCGCAGGAATTTTACAACTTTGTTGCTGTGACTCTTGACTAAAGTGTATTTTAGCTTTTAACTTCGATTAACCGAAGTTATGTGCAAGAACCTACAGCAACTATCAGCAGCTATTGAAGTACAGTTAACATCCAAAGTAGGTTATGATTAAACATGATTTTAAGACGTTTTGTTTACGAAAAGATTTTTTATGTCAAATTAATTATATGTCACAGTAATTCATTTCGAAGGAACAAAAGGAAATAATTGCAACGTAAAGGAAGTTAATAAATAAAAAGGAAATAATTGAAATAATTGAACTACACTAAAACTAGTTAACAGGACCAACCCCAATGCCTCCAAGAACGTCTCTACAACCGATTACTCGCACAATATAAACCTAAAAGAATAGAAAATCAGATCGAATTCTACCTTCCCTTATACCTTTGTTTATAGATTACTCTACTCTGCTTTCGGCAGCTTAAATCTCTCTTCCGTCTTAACTAGATACTCTCCATAACAAAACCTGAAATAAAAACTGGCGCCAGGAGCCTCTGGTTCTCTTGACTCGAAATTCCGACCACACAACCACTCGGCTATCGTGACTTGTAATTTTGATCTATACATTTCGTTATTTTTCTTAAGTCTGAATGAACTGTGTGCCAGTTGTATACGCTTTATAAAATGACCATAAACAGTGGTTCGATTCTCGGGCTCCGAATCCTAAAATTGGTAATAGCAATGTTAAAGACTGACTTTAACACATATGTCTGAAAAATAGCATCAAAATAATTATATATAGTTATATAGTCAAGTGTTGAACACGCGTTTTAAAAATATGCGAAGTTAGAAACTAGAAGTAATATTACTTCTACATGAGAATAATTTCATTGAAATCGGTTAAGTAGTTTCCTCGCTTAGCTTGGAAAAAAGTCGATCCATGAAATTTTTATATTACGTACTAGAGGACTTCGCAAATCGACATGTTGTCCTACTTAAACGTATGTTTATTCCTCAAAAACAATCTTAAAACATGAAAACAGCGCTTCTTACCGGATACCAATTGTATAAAACATCTAAACCGTCCAGGAACCAATTCAAATATTTATAAGAACTTTTATGTAATAAAAAGAAAGGATCCATTAGTGTACTCATTTTAAGCGGAAGTGTTCATTTTCTTAATATTCTGAAGTGCCTCTGGGCATTCGACAACGCCTCCAAAGAGCGCACTTTAAAATCTTTAGAAACAATGTTTGCTGCAATTCTCTATGTAAATTGCTATGAAAATTATATGTGTATAAATATAGTTATATATAATTTATTGATATATGTAGTATTATAATATTCTTTTTCTTTTGTTTAACTATTCGCGTTAACAATCATAAAGCGTCATTGCTATAAGTAACACCTCCAATTTTAAAACTAACACCGTCTCTTTAGGAGATTCCTGGAACGAAGAAGAAACCAGCAAAAGAAAATCCGTTGTTTTCTGCTTAACATTTTATTAACAAAGGAAATACCACATAGAACATAGAATAAGTGGTACATATAAGTAGATACCCAAGAGGTGACACCCGCCGGATCGATAAGAAATCATTACGACCTGCACTGTTTTCCTGGGAGTCGATGGATTCCGGTGTAACAGAACCGTTATATGTGGTCTCCACTATTTGGTTTGCGAGTGTGATTATTCTGTGTGTACATCGATATTAGAAAAATAATTGTGTATAAAGCAGAAAATAAAGAATTTTTTGAAACTTGACACGATAGTTCATTATATTTAACCATTCAATATAAAACCAAGTTTGCGTCATAACCAAGCTATTTGTCTGTCGTCAACATCTGAAAAGTAACATCTATTCAAATCTTCGCGCTAGCTTAATTTCCACTGAAGCGAAACATTAATATGAAATGTATGTATAATACATTTCAAGTGCATAGTATGAGATGAATAAACATTTCTCCAATACTTATTTAAATACATTTACTTAAAATCACGTATTATATATTTGATATGGCAAAATATTTAAGAGTTGAGTAAATTTACTGAACTTTGTTAAAAAATGAATACTATATTTACTTTTTTCAGTTCTGTTATTCAAAGCTTTACTATAAAAATCTGTACATTTTTTCAATTCAATCCTGGCGCTGGTGTATTTATTTTACCGTGCACTATACATATTAGTTAAAATACGTATATGTGCATTCAGAAACTGACGTTAAACGTAAAATATTATCGACGGAGCTGAGTTCGTTTCGTAGTCTAATCTTCTAATATTCGGACCAGAAAATAATTGTTATTTTTCAAACATTAACGGCCTTTAAAAGTTCATAGAAAAATTAAGTCACTTAAGTACCGTACCTAATGCATTATAGTTGCCTCGCTAATACGTGTACCGAAATCCTGTCACAAGAGACACCGGTATTTCACATGATGATTTCACCATCACTAACAATCATCTTTTATGTCAGCCAAAAAAGAAATAATCATTATGATTTATATATATTTACGTATATGTAGGACAATATCACATACATTGCTTTGATCACAAAGAAAATAGCTAAAACACTTGTGCTGTAGAATCGGAAACTATGAAAATGTGGTAAGGTACCATAAGATAACACAACTGTTTCCGATTCCATAATACAACTCTAACACTCAGACCCGAGATAATTCAGAAAAAAAAATATTATATCTCTCAGGACTATTCGAGAATCAAAGCTTGAAAACCGGCGTATACGCCACTGTCCACAGACGTCGACAAATTGTTTTGTTATTTATTTATTATTAAATAAACAGATATTTATTACATGTTTGCATTTTAAATGTGATAGTTGGTATCCTAATTAAAATATATTAATACGTATTTGTAAATTATAGGTCTAATTAAAATATTTCAATACGTATTTGTAAAACTATTACCTGTAACACTTCCTTCCTATAGTTTTTTCCAAGAGTATTGATAAAAAGCTATCCGTCAAGCGTCATTATTGACCCCAGCGAATCTTGGGCTCAGTTTATAACTACAACAATTTTATATGAAATTTAGTAAGCGGATTAAATAGGTAATAAGAATAGATAAATTATCTCTAATAGTTTCTTAGTAAAATTAATTTTTATCAAAACCTTTTACAGGTAAATGATGAAGTAAAAGGTTCAAACTGGAAGTGCTTATTCGTTTCATTTAAAAGGCAAGGCTCTTGCCTAAAATTTGCTATTTCAAATGTAATCAAACAAACTACCGGACAGATGCCACTTACAAAACCTACGTACATTTTCGTATCAACGTAAATAAATAGTATACACAAACAATGGAAGCGTTTTACGTAATGCACCCGAGTAAACGTGTGTACTTTGTTTCGTTGTTGCTTAATCTGTTACGTTTGACAATACCCAATATTGAATGAGATAATATTTGATACACTCAAATACATATATTACAGCTAATATAAGATATTGACAAATACAACATATGGGAACGTAATGTGAAAAATAGTAAAATTAGGAATGTCTAGAACAGGTGAATAAAATTGTAAGTCA
Source organism: Sericinus montela (assembly GCA_029286605.1). Lineage (NCBI taxonomy): Eukaryota > Metazoa > Arthropoda > Insecta > Lepidoptera > Papilionidae > Sericinus > Sericinus montela. The sequence goes on along the minus strand of JAGSMR010000028.1, from coordinate 6,295,144 downwards.
TTTGTTTTGCCGGGATTGAAGATGTGATTTTAATGTGGGCAGGCATGAGGTTGGCGGAAATAAAGTCAACGGAAGCGTGGCTGAGTTTGTCAAAAGGAAAGGGGTAATGAAAAGTTCTGGCTTGCGACACATAATGCTGTGCAGTTACCGACTTTGTTATATTGCAGCGAAACCTAGGTCTATCAGAAGATGTTTCACACTAATCATATACATAAATGATCACATCTTTATGGATTTATTCTGTCGATTTATTCTGCCAACCTCAACTATTACTGCCATATGTTAGTCGGTATTACCACGATAAAATTTAAATATTACGTAGTAACCTCTGAATAGAAGAAAACCGCAGCAGCTACAGCTCTGTTTTGCTGCATATCTTAGACGTAAGCACGCTGAAGCGGCAATGAATCCGTAATATAGCTTGTTGGGAAGAAAGGTGCTTAAGGTGAAAGGTGTAACCTTCTACAGGCTAATGAATTAAAAAGTAACCTAGCAAAGCTTGCCATGTAATTAATAGTATTCCTGTTAACTACTCACACAAAAAGAGGACAAATTCAAAATCGTTGCAAGGTATACAATAATGAACAAAAATTAAAATTAAAAACATCCCACAATGACTAAATCAACTAAGAGACTGAGATTTTAATAATCAAAAGCATTATTCTATTGTTTTCGTTATGGAACAAAGCACGCAGCTCAATGAGGTTTTATGGAACAAAAATAAATAAAGTGAAAAGTTCAGATCTTTCATGAAGAAGGAAAACTTCATTGTGGAAATATTTTACAAATACACTCATGAATTATGAAACAAAGTGTTGTCGTACTGCTGATGAATACTTTACTACCTTTAATTAAAATTTTAGCTTATAAAACCATTATTATTAAAATATCATTCAACGAGTTTAAATGTATGGTGAGTCTGTTCAGACAAATTATAAACAGATAAGTCATGATCGTTAGACAACCGTCCGAGTCCTCGCGTTTTCCCTGTCGAGAAATTTACCCAATAAAGTTGTCCTTAATAATAAATCTATTATTATTAAGGACAACTTACCTTAATAATATATTTACTTAATATAAATTAAATGAGTGGTACAAAACTATGAAACCAGACAAGTTATCTACCTACAGAGCACTGTAGAACGTGGGTAAAAATTGAGTATAGAGTTTATTAAATTTGCTGCTTCGTCGAATGAAATGCCAATGTAAATTGAAGGCAAGTGAATTTCCGGATTTAACTTTGTCCCACAAACACCTTTATATATGTAGGTCGTTTATTTAGCTTACAATTTTAACATAAAATAAGTATATTTCGTTCCGACTTGATACATTATCTGGATAGCGGAATGGTTGGCTGACCGGAATTCGATACGAGAGAACCGAGTTTGGTCCCCAGATGGAAGGCCAATGAGTTTTTCGTACCAGTGAGTTTTTTTCAAACTAATGTACGATTTATATCATTGGCTTGGACATAAAACGGCGAGAGGCTCTCTCTCAACTGTCACGTTGTCACAAAGTATATCTTCGGTGAAAGGTGTTGGTCTAAAGTCTTGATTGTCTGGACCCTTGTCTACCCCAGTATAGGAAATAGCGTGAAGAATAAGTACAACATTTCCGTTGTTAAGAATTTACACTGCCACAACTGGTTATACCACCCCTATATATCGAAAATATGCGCAAGAGCGGTGGCTTATTACTAAGATTAGAAGGGAAGACATTTTTAACCTTCATCCAATTAACAAAGAATCTTTGTGATTTACAAGTTTGATTGAGGAGACAGCTTCACGTCGCGCATTGATTACAACTAATATCTTTTCCTTCAACCACAGCCGCCCTTCAATATAAATAAAGCCTTAATAAGGTGCGGAAAATTCGAATGTATTGGAAACCTGTAATGTTGATTAAAAAATAAATTAATAGAAATATTTATAAATACAAATGTCAAAAGCTCACTTTTTAATTCAATGTAAACTAATTGCTCGAAGTCGGAATAAGAAAAGTATGGGAAAAAATCTTACAGAAATTGAACAGGAAAAAAGGAATATTAAAATCTTAACCTACGCAGTGCATCTTTAATTTACGAGTAATTTCTTTCAGCGCTTTTAATACTCGTTTAAATCAAATAATTTATTAAAAATGTTAAAAATATATTATTTAATTAAATGAAAAAAATGTATTATTTACAGAATACTTACTTATAGAACACTTTAATCAATAGTAACATTTTGAATATACCACCGTTTCTAACTGAGGTTGCTCTAGAAAAATGCTCCAAATCTAGAGGTAAGAACTAGACGAACTTTATCGGTATCCTGTTTTTTTATTTTATTTTACAATGATGTAATATTACGAATGCTAGAGATATCTCACGAGCATTCCCCTCGTTACCTAGGTCTACTGGCAATAAGCCGTAACATACAAAAAAAATGTAAAGCCGTTTTTTATTTTTATTACAATGTATTTCGTCATAAAACTGCAACTAATGCATCGGAAAATTAAATTAAAATATTAAGAAATAAATTAAAGAAGTAACAGAATTTTTTTCTTATAAATAGTTCGCTTTTTAAATTCGTCGCACAGGAATAAAGCTAATGTCGCTTACACTCTCAAATGCACTTTAAAAAGTCCACCTTTCTACAGAATCATAGCACCTCTCGTGTTACGTTTCCGAGATAAAGCGTGAATTATTATTTTTTTCCTAGAAAATTTTCCCCGTTGAGGATAATCTCTTTTTCAGAATTACGGGATTAAAAGTTCGCATGTACTTGCTTTTGAAAGTCGACAGTGTTGTCATTTCTTTGTTAAAAAGTCAAACAGTATGATTGAAGCCTTAACAAAATAAATTTGACTAAATGTAAAAAAAAGAGTATTTAAAAACTAAAATAAATGTAACGTAAGAAGTGAATGGTAACGGCGTATGAATATTGCCACTCCCTTTCTTCCCGTGGGTGTCGTAAGAGGCGACATAGGGAATATCATTATGGCAACCGAAAGATGGCAGGATACGCATCTCTAAAAATATGTGTATCCGCAGCTCTAGCGTGTGATTTGGTACTGCGATCGCCAATCCGCTTGCCATGCCTGGCGTTTATGGCAAATCCTTCCTATGGGAGATTCCTTTGTCCTGCAGTCGACTTTGTCGGGCCGTTATGTATGTTATGTGGATGTAAGAAGTGAATAATGTTATTTATAAGGTACAAAGCAAAGCTTTTAAAAATTTAAAGTTTAACGTTAAATATTCTTTCGTCTTGTGCTCGTAAAAAGTGTATATAGTTGTACAAAAAACTTATGAGGATAAGATTTATCGAAGCAAATGTGGTATCTCGGAAATTAAAAAATTTATGTCGTGTATAGTAAATACCCGCTTTAACAGTGGTAGAGCCACGCATCAGTTTTTGTTGATGCATGAATGGGCCGGCTCGACCGGGGAAGTACCACGACCTCACAGAATACCGGCGTGAAGTAGAAGTCTAACAAACTTCTGCGTTTCGTCTGGTGAGTGCAGGTAACCGGTGGCCCACACACCCTCTTTCCCCAATTCTGGGGGAGGGGGGCATTCTAAGGAAGGCAACGCATCTGCTAAGCCTCTGGTATTGCGGGTGTTCATGGGCGGCGGTAATCACTTACCATCACGTGAGCCACCTGCTCGTTTGCCTCCCTTTTCTATAAAAAAAACCTGGTGGTGAGAGCTTTGCTCTGTTACATCTTTTTTCCTTGTGATGGACCATATTTTTTTAAATTTGTTTCAGTTAAAATAACACGCTAAATCTCTAAAATTACTTACTACTGATATTACTTCGTACTAATATTTAAAATGCGAAGATAAGTCTGTTATACTATAACGCCTAAAATACTTAACAATTTTAAAAATTCTTTCACCAACGGAATGTAACTTTGTAAGCGAGTAACAATGGACCTTTTTAAAGTAGATTACTAAAATTACCATTATGTCAAAAATTTGTCTATGAAATTCATACTTTGTCGAGTGTTGTAATTTTTTTATTTAGCAGAAAATTTAGGTTACTTCGACAGTTCTTTAAAATCATCAACGTGCACGAAGGCGCGGATAAAAGCTATAAACATGAAACTTAGTACCGACATGGTTGGCAATTTACATTTTTTTTATGTAAAAAATATGCATGATAGTGCTTCAATTTTAAACCTCAGTTGGTTTGTTATGACTTAATTATTATTACTTTACATCCATGAAGTTAACACAATAACGCCATGTACACTTAAAAAATTTTCAAGCGTGTAAATCAAGCTAAGTTTATCGGTATTGAATTACTAATAAATAAAAAAATTCTATACTTGTGAACGTATTCGTATCTAATGTACCATAAAAATATACAAATTTAAATCCTTTACATTTGTCGCTGAATAGAAAGTTATTTTCAATATTATCCTCACGTTTAAGCAGACGCGCGGTAGAGCAGACCGCAAATAAAGCTGTTTGAAGTGTTTCCTGAGACCGTACTTGTGAATCCAGTCATACTTCTAGAATATTATTTCTAAAGGGTAGTATTTATATCGGAGTTACACCACGACATGGCGCAGTTTCTTTGTTTTGTTTTTGGAATAAACACTTCTTTAGCGCCGTTTATTTTGAAACACTGTGAAAAGAAGTAACTAGAGACAAAATTTTGAAATTTATATTGGCCGTGATAAGATTTTGAAACGGGACATTAATTAATGCCAAGACTTTTCTCGATTTTGAGGGTACTTGTGGTGTTTCTACCCCCTGTGAACTCTATACATTTTTTCTTGACAAAGAATAATAACAGGAAGTGCACTGCTGGGTAAAGATTCCCTCACAAATAATCTTTTTGAGTCGAATTAGAGCAAATAAGTAACTATAAACAATAATAAATATAAACAAAATAATATATGTACTTTTATTATTATTATTTTATTCACCACCGAAATTGATAAATTCCACCTCAACATATTAATGCTGCCAGACCAGGAATGGAACATGAACCTTCAGGGTTCTAAGACGTGCGCTCTAACCGACAAGGTACCTCAGCTCTTTTTAAATAGAATATATAGTATATTTCCTATACAAACGTAGTTGTTAATATTGCAAAAAATTATTTAGTCCCGTGATGACAAAAATATAGAATTTAAATTATTTCAAGTCAACTTGTTAAGTCACGCTTAAGGTACTGTGTATATTAAGTCATCCCCGTGGAAATGGCCTTTCTTTCGCCTTTACCAGATTTATTTAGCCCTATTCATATCAGATACAAACGTAGTCACAATCATTTTAAAAATGTTGTGATCTAATATATAATTATAAGTCTACAATTAACTGAAAAATATCACTTTTTCCACGACTAATAGAAAACAACACTCCTCAAACAAAATTATAAATCAGTTTACCACAAATATGTAATTACCTAAGATATTACAGATACAATTAGGTGAAAATTATGGAAAATAACAGTCATAAGTATTTTGTCCCCTTAAAGTATAGGAAATGGAGAATATGAAATACTAGATAATGATATCACATGATACAAAAATGATGAAAGATAAAATAACAACGGATTACGACAATAAGATTATACAAGTATATTATATAGGAGTTTATATGTATAATCTTGTAAAAGTCCACTGCTGGACATTGGCCACTCCCAGCTCCTGATTGGTCATAAATGTCACACTTGTCAATCGCTGTACCGGATACCTCGCGCCCTAGAAGCTGCTGCCCGTTACTGGCCTGCTTTATTTTCACTTCGTATATTTCGAGATGACCGATGACTCATCATCCGTCGATAACCGATTGCATTTTTCAAGGAGTTTCCTTTAGTCGCATCTAATGATACATACAGGAAGATGGGATATTCTGTGGCCGATAACACCATAGATAATAAGTGTCTTTAATATCTCAAAGCCAAAAGCATGTAAAATATCTTTAACTTCAGATTATTTTATAATATTATTATAAAATAACCTACAAATTATGTTTTATATATTTTAAACTAGTAAGGCGATAGCGTAATCTCAAATTGGTTCCCCACAAATCTGTGTGCATCTATAATAGATATATATATATAAATATATATATATAAATATATATATATATATATATATATATATATATATATATATATATATATATATATATATATATATATATATAAATATATATATATATATATATATATATATATATATATATATATATATATATATATATATATATATATATATATATATATATATATATATATATATATATATATATATATATATATATATATATATATATATATATATATATATATATAAATATATATATATAAATATATATATATAAATATATATATATAAATATATATATATAAATATATATATATATAAATATATATATATATATATATATATATATATATATATATATATATATATATATATATATATATATATAAATATATATATATAAATATATATATATATATATATATATATATATATATATATATATATATATATATATATATATATAAATATATATATATATATATATATATATATAAATATATATATATATATATATATATATATATATATATATATATATATATATATATATATATATATATATATATATATATATATATATATATATATATATATATATATATAAATATATATATATAAATATATATATATATATATATATATATATATATATATATATATATATAAATATATATATATATATATATATATATATATATATATATATATATATATATATATATATATATATATATATATATATATATATATATATATATATATATATATATATATATATATATATATATATATATATATATATATATATATATATATATATATATATATATATATATATATATATATATATATATATATATATATATATATATATATATATATATATATATATATATATATATATATATATATATATATATATATATATATATATATATATATATATATATATATATATATATATATATATATATATATATATATATATATATATATATATATATATATATATATATATATATATATATATATATATATATATATATATATATATATATATATATATATATATATATATATATATATATATATATATATATATATATATATATATATATATATATATATATATATATATATATATATATATATATATATATATATATATATATATATATATATATATATATATATATATATATATATATATATATATATATATATATATATATATATATATATATATATATATATATATATATATAATATAACAGTTATAAAACTTATTCAAACTTGTAAATTAGAAATTTGTCTCTGACTTTTACTAAACTGCGTTAGGAATATACAGTATGTCTATATTTTGAGTTTATTATACTTTTATTCAACTCTGTACACTTATGCGAGAAAATTTTCTTAAAATAGCTCTTTTATAGGATCACATTCGAAATGTCGTATAAGTCGGAATTTATTTTACACGAGAATGCTACCGCCGCTTCTGGGCCTCGTGAGAATTTCCGTCATTTCCAAACAGATGTCCCCGTCCTGAAACCTGAAAAGCCACGTTCAAGAGATACGGGTTATCTTTCGATATTTCTAACGAATATTATATTAAAACAAAATTTTTTTAGCTATGAGTAATCATAAAATATGAGTCGGATTTTTCACATACAATAAATTTATGTCATTTTGTATATAGCGAACATTACTTTTTTTGGTTTCCTTGATCCCCATTTATAATAAAATTAATTAAGATGTATTTATTAACAAACTTTCTAAATTGACATGCAAAAAGGTTCTAACGGAATGTTCTTAACCATATATTATGATGAAAAGTATTAAATAAAACTAAAGTAGAGTTAATATGTTAGCCAATTTAATAACTGACATTGATGCTCAAAGAAATAAAAAGCGTATATATATACACACGCACATACACTCACGCATATACATACATATAAACATACACGTGCCTAAATATTAATACATATAAACTGACAAAGAAATGCTCACACACTTATTCATCAACCTTCTTAAAGTAAATTTTCTCTTCTTTTCTATGTAATTATTATTAAACTATTTCAGGAGGTAGGACTGGCGATTTGTTATACAGGGAATATAGAGAGGAGTTTCTTAGAAAATTAGAAATATTATTAAAACTATATCCTAAGTTAAGTAAAGTACCATAATTTGTGAAAAATAAATAAATGAATAATATTATTCCACAGACTATACCACCCACCAATTTTCGAGGACAGTCGTAAAAGCTTAGTAAAACTCACGAAAATTGCTACCGTCTAACAGATGTCGCTCGAACTAGTCATGAAACAGACCAAACTATAACAACGTCGGACAGCGTCAAAGAAGCGAAAATCTGGTATTGCAATCGTCAAACCGCTTGCCCACGGCGCAACATCACACTAATCAAAGAGACATATATTCAGCAGTGAATTGTAATTTAGTAAATTTGATATTTAAGTTATTCACTTTATCTATTATTCTCTATTGATATGGACACGCGTGAAATTCTAGCAGCGAAGTGAAATATTACACTAACCCTAACAACTAGAAATAAGAAAGCTTCATAATCTTTAATTATCTATTTTGCAAAGGTACAATTTTTAAATAAAAATATCAGTAAGAAAGCTGTCACAGAAAGCATAATGAGATCAGATTAGACATCTATGTAGTATGTGAGTTGACGATATATATAGGCAAGTATGAAAGACGTTGGCCAGATTACCGCCGTTGGCCTTAGAAATGGAATCACCGCAATCCAACCGCTGCGAGATTTACTTTGTGAGGCACGATAATATTCTTTTCTTGGCATATACTTGGTATGATGTGCATAAATACAGGATGGGCTCCAATTCAATTTCTTCAATTTTTTCATAAAATATATTTTTATTATAAGATTAGGATGAAGAATAAGGTGTCTGTCCTAGCGATAAATGAACAATTTTTCGAATGTATATACAAATTCAATCGGAATTAATTTTAAAAGTAGACTCCTCAATATAGAAGCTGCGGGACATGTAATTGTCAAATGTGATTTCTTACCAAACATAACGATTATTTCAAATCCTAATGTGGTAGAGCCACGCATCAGTTTTGTTGTTGCATGAATAGGCCGGCTCGACGGGGAAGTGCCACGACCTCTCAGAATACCTGCGTGAAGTAGAAGTCTAAGAAACTTCTGCGTTTCGTCTGGTGAGTGCAGGTAACCGAAGGTTAACACACCCTCCCCCAATTCTGGGCACCTAAGGCCGGCAACGCATATTCTATGCTCTGGTATTGCAGGTGTTCATGGGCGGCGGTAATCCTCACCATCTCGTGTGCCACCTGCTCGTTTGCCTCCTTTTCTATAAAAAATTAAGATAAACCAAGTGTGATGTGATACTTACAACACAAGAATCTTGACATATTGCTGCTGACTAAACCTCTCAGAAAAAAAATAGCATCATGCCCTTCTCCATCCAGGTAGAGAGCCCGTCGCCGTCTTTATGTCCAAGCCAATGATATAAATCGAACATAAGTTTAAAAAAAACATTAGTATTATCCTACCACCAGGGGATTGAACTCGAGTCTCTTGAGTTGAATTCCGATTACCAACCACACGGCTATCGCAACTGTACAGTATTTATACGGAACTTGAAATTCAAACTGTGTAGATCAAATGTTTCTATTTGAATGACGTGTTTTATCTTCTTTTAAACTTTTATTTTCTTATTACATTAATAAGAAATTTAAACAATCAACTGTCACTGTCGGGATTCACAGCAAATACAAATGTTATTTTCTTGACTAATAATTAATATCAAAGTGAACCACAGCAAAGCGTGGTTAGATTTCGCTAGTTATTTATAAAAGGCAAGTTGTTTTTTTAAAGAAATCAGCCCTCATAAACTACTCTTCTGTTCATGACGTTTTACAATTTCTCAATTAAATCTTTATTCTTATCGCGCTTAAAGAAGCTTTGGTAAAACTCAAAGCTCATAATTTATTTTTGTTAACACAATAAGTGAAAAAATAAACTCCGAAGAAAATGAGCACAACGTAACAACAGTAATTGAACGAGACTCTACAAATTTTTTTTTCTTCACCCCATTTCCTATACAGAGGTAGACAGATGTATAGAGAGCCCGTCGCCATGTTTATGTCCAAGCGATCGATATAAAACGTACAAAAGTTATTTAAAAAAACCCTGAGAGATCGAACTCGAGTCTCTTAACTACAATTCCGATCACCCAACCACACGGCTATCGTGACTTTTAATAATACACTATTAAAAATGTAACACTTGTGACGGAAACGTTTGTGACTTTTATGACACGATCGATTTAAAACTTTAGTTGTAGCACCCAAAGCGAAGGTTCGCTTAAAAAGTTGAGCCAAATAAGTTGACTTAAAGTGTACATTTCAAAACCGAGTATTCCGAAACTATTTTAAAGAACGTGACAAGGCTTAATGAATTTCTTAAGTATTTGATTACAGCTTATATATACACTTTTTGGCCTATATACTTTTTGGCCTCGTGACGGACAATGTATATTATTGTACTTGTACACTGTTCTAGTGTCAAAAAATATCATTAATGTTCCTAAAGTGGACCTGTTGTTCATTCAGGAACCTCCGCCCAACATTTTTAGTATTGGCTGTGCTGACGTTAACTAATTATTACATAGCATAACACGAAAGTCCAAGTGTAAAGTCCAATGTTCCGAATATTTACTATATTTGAGTATTAACATTATAATAACAAATAATAACAGAGTACAGAAAATATTGCAAATATCCTGTAAATGTACAAAGTTTTTAACCAAAATATATGTAATAAAAAATATAAATTTTAAGTTCAATGTTGTTTTAAAATTTGTTGAAATAAAGAATATTATATTTGATGTTTTTTACGAACCATTCAAGAGTAACGCTTTCTTCATGAGAAATTTTTATCAAGATTATCTTTACCTTTTACCCTAAACAAATTGAGATACCTTTGAAATTCAATCATAAGTTGACAAGGGGAGTAATCTTCAAAGCAAAATTTATTTCAAATTAAATTTAAATATGCTTAATATACAAATTTAATGTGAAGTAATTTTTGAGAATTTCAATTATTAGATTCAATTGAGCACTTTGTATAATTTAAATAAGAAAATATATTAAAGTGGTCTATTTATAATCTTTTTATTAAAGCCACAATGGTATAATTATCTTCATACCCTTTTTCATATTTTAAATAAAATCAAAAGTAAATAAGCATTTCAACAAGCAAGTAAATAAGCAAAAGTAAAAAGCTTCTGGCTGCTAACCAGAAGATTTTCTATGCTTTTGTGGATCTGGAATAGACATTTGGTAAGCTAGTCAGGCAGAAAATGTGGGAACTCTTGCCGGTTTTATGTGGATGGCCTGGTTGCTAAGGGCTGTGCAGTCATTTTATTGCGACTGCAAAGCCCGAGTGCGGATAGTACGTCAAACCCATGTTTGAAGTCCAAACGGGCGTAAAACGGGGTTGTGTCATGTCTTCCTGGCTGTTCACGTTGTATCTCGACAGCTATTTAATAAAGGTGTAAGACAGTTATTTGGATTTAAAATTGGGTGACAAATGTAAATTGTCTGCTGTATGCTCATGATGAAGTGCTTATTGCAGTTATCATTATTAATAATCCGTATCAGTGGTAGGACTGCAGGCATTAATCACGTGTATGAAAAAGTAATGTGAAAATAAAGGTCTCCGTTTAAATGCTAATAAAACTGAGGTTCTGGTATTTGAAAGGGACGAAGAAAGATAGAAGTGTGAAATTTGGGTTAATCAGGAATGTCTAGAACAGTTCAGTGATATTGTATAATGTGGGAGCGCTATTAGCCGGGACGGAAGACGTGATTTAGTTGTGACAGGCGTGTGGCTACCGGAAACAAAGTCAATCAGTGTGGCTTTAGTCAATCAGAATTTATGCATTCATATCTATGTAATCTTGTCTTGTCTATATATAATTTATTCATCAAGCGAACCTTGGTAATCCTCGTACTCTTATAGATATAAGACCTAACTATTAGATAAGTGAAAGGTGAATCCTAGAACCGCGGAGAAAGAGATATTTTTCTTGAGGAAACGGTAATCACCTGACTGTCAAGTAGTAACCATTATTTATGAAAATAAAAATAGTATGCAAAGTATAATTATTATATTACACATAAAATAATTAACTTTTTAAAGTAAACAAAATCGTAAAGTTCATTTCTATATCGTAAGTTAAACGTTTTACGATGTTGCTTTTTTTAATTATATATTTTCACGCCATTACCTATACAGAGGTCGACTGGGGTCTAGTCTAGACAATTAGGTCCCTTTGACCAAACTTCCATAGAGGATAAATTAAAGAAAAATCATATAGATGATGAAAACCGTATTTAACACTCATAATGTATCTTTATGGGAAAGAAAGCGGATTGCCTTTTAGTTTTACAGCATTAAAAATATTCACCCCCAGACAACTAATAATTATGGCCAACTGTAACTATAATCTACTCGCTTAATAATAATTTAACACACAGTAACGTCTATCAACTTAATTCCAATAGGTTAAAAAATGGAAGTGTGACTATCAATTAAAATACTCTTACATAAAAAGTTGTAAATTATAAATATGTATTCTATCACGATAATGACTACATATGTAGTTGGGTGATACGAAGAGACTCGAGTTCAATCCCCTGAACGGGCTCCTACCGATGAGTTCTTTTCAAAACTTAGTATGATTTATATCGTTTGCGTGGACATAGAGGCAGCGACAGGCTCAGCACCTTGCACGTAATCCCACAAAAAATCTTCAGGAAAAGGTGGGTCAAAGGGACTTAATTGTCTAGACTTGACCTCTGTCTACCCTGTATTGGGAATTGCGTGAAGATATTTAATTTTATTTTACATTTTCGGATATGGTCATCAGTTGGTAGCACTTGAAGGTTTCTATGAATATATGACTATTTATCTCTGTAAATATGTATTTACGTAAGTATGTTGTAATGTTGGGTAGGATACTGCGACGGCGAGAGGGGCCACCTGTCAAGTTTCCCTTAAATAAACTTCCGTGAAAAGTGAAGTAGAAAAGTCTAGCTAAAAAGGCTCTCTGCCTACCCCAATACAGGAAATTGCGCGAAGATATGAATATATATGCAAATAATCCTTCCCCAATATCTTAATTTATTCAAGAAATTGGGCTATGATTATATGCTATGACTAAAATTAAAATTTAATCAATCAAAATTAAGTAGTTAAGAATTCAATTTACATATTTCCTTCAGATCAGTTATTCTAATGTTTGTTGGTAAGAATCTTGAGCAAAGAAGAAACTTACGAGTAGCTTGAATTGAATTTTCGAGTGCAACAAGTACGAAGCGCGGGCCTGCATCAGCATATCCGGTAATAAAGCCGTCCTTTCAAATTTAAATAATTACAAAACTTTTAATGTAACAGGGTTTAGTATCAAAGCGCAGAGCCCGGGTAGCGTAATGTTCAGAGCGTTTGCTTTAGAATGCGTGTGGCCTAGGTTTTATCTCAGGAACTACACCAAAAAATGTACATTGTGTTTTTGAAGTGAAACTTCTTTAGCATCCATATAATTTGAAACTCGATGAAACGAAAAATCGTCACGACGTAGAAACAAACACAGAAATGAATAGTGATTAAGTCGGCGAGTCTAGTAAGAGAGTTAAAGACTAGAAGAGGATTGCGAGAATATGATAGAATACATTACAGATTACTTTATATTCTCGCCTCCTCTTCGTACGATGCTCCGAAGAGTCCGCATTGTAGTCTACTAAACATTGTCCATATGGATGCACCTTGTGTAGAGGGATAGTGGGCTTTATCTGGAGCCGAACCTCGTTATAAAACTATAAGTTTCGCAAGGTAATTTCTGAGAGAGAAGATAAAGAAACGTCTGGTTTATAAAATGTCGGCCAAGGGAAACTGCAATATTTTTTTTACAGCTCATTCATATATATATATATATATATATATATATATATATATATATATATATATATATATATACATATATATATATATATATATATATATATATATATATATATATATATATATATATATATATATATATATATATATATATATATATATATATATATATATATATATATATATATATATATATATATATATATATATATATATATATATATATACACAGAGGTCAAGTCTAGACAATTAAGTCCCTTTGACCCACCTTCCACCGAAGATATTTTCGGGACAACATGACAGGTGGTGAGCCCGTCGCCGCCTTTATATCCAAGCCAACGATGAAATTCGTACATAAGTTTTTGAAAACTCATTGGTACTGCCACCTGGGGATCGAACTCGGGTCTATATATATATATATATATATATATATATATATATATATATATATATATATATATATATATATATATATATATATATATATATATATATATATATATATATATATATATATATATATATATATATATATATATATATATATATATATATATATACACAGAGGTCAAGTCTAGACAATTAAGTCCCTTTGACCCACCTTCCACCGAAGATATTTTCGGGACAACATGACAGGTGGTGAGCCCGTCGCCGCCTTTATATCCAAGCCAACGATGAAATTCGTACATAAGTTTTTGAAAACTCATTGGTACTGCCACCTGGGGATCGAACTCGGGTCTCTCGACTCGAAATTCCGACCACCCAACAACTCGGCTATCGTGACTGCGTGATATATATATATATATATATATACATATATATATATATATATATATATATATATATACATATATATATATATATATATACATATATATATATATATATATATATGTATATATATATATATGAATGAGCTGTAAAAAAAATTATGCAGTAAAAATAAACAGTCACGATAGGCCAGTGGTGGGGTGATCGAAGTTCAAGTCATGAGTCAAATTCAAGTCCGAGGTCGATGGAGTTTTTCTTATGTACGAATTATATCGTTGGCTTGGAAATTTACACGGCGACGAGTTTACCACCTGTCACGTTGTACCAAAAATATCTTCGGTGGAAGGTGAGTCGAAACGACTTAGTTGTTCAGACCTCTGTCTACCCTTGTATTTTGGTAATGGCGTGAAGACATTTTATATTTTTACTGTATGATATTGAGTGTTTTACATTTCAATTTTGTAGTAAATATCTAAAAGAAAGGTTATCCCGTTTAAGTTCTATCCCATCAATCGAATAGGGCTTCGTTAGATAATTAATACAAGAATTTAATATGTCCCGACGAGTCTCTCTCAACGTTCTCCGAACTCAAGAACCGCTGACCCGAGAGTTTGCGGCGCATAGCGGGGATTATCCACGCAGATTTAACTCATTGTACTCCCATTACTGGTTGTTAAATCTGATGGTTAACGAATTTGATTTTATGTAAAAAATAGGCATTAATATTTATTTGATTTATCTTCACGCACAGTCCCTGATACGCACCTTTCAGATTCATCACTTTTTTCATACATGCACGTCTAGTTATATTTGTATTATTAGTTACTAATTAAATTTTAGTTTTAATAAATATAGTAATATATTTAATAAATATAATAAATTTTAATAAATATAATAATAGTAAGTATAGAAAAATCACGATTTGGATCCAAAGCACCCATGTGTTGCGAAAAATATATAATAAAAATTGTACCCTTTTTATTTTTATTGAATAACGAACATCCATACATATCCATACATACAAATAATCCAGCGATACAAGGTTTTACATTTATAATATTAAGAATCAAATTATATTAGTGTACACATTATTTTGTTATCTCAATAATTCTTTTTGAAGTTTTTGACCCCATGTACATTGCCACAGTGAGATAACGCATTTTGTTGGCGGTTAGATAACTTTACTGTTTGGCGCATATTTTAACTTTATACTCTAGTTTTTTTCAACAAAATGTATGACATAATTAAACTGTCCGTCTACTTGGTGTGGCATGAAATAACCTTCATCGTAGGTCTTCGATGTGAGAGGTAGAAAAATTCTCTTATATCTCTGCAACTGATTCTAACCTGTTAGTTAATTATTTTGGCCATTACTGCTTAAAAATGAGTACTAATTAGGAACCTCACTAATTAAGTTATTGTTGTTTTTACTACAATAATTTAGTTGTAAAATTGTGAGTTAAGCGAGTTTGAATAATGAAGGATCCTGACACTTTGTAATCTGTTCTCTCTGGCTACCCCGTCAGGCACTAAGCGTGAAGGGTAAAATGTTAGCTGAAATATTTTATCAATATAAGTAAATGAACAAGGTTGGAAAGTATAGAAGTTAATTTAAGTGACTTTAAGTGCCGTTTTGGCAAAATACAATTTTTTTTAATCTCTACTAAAGCTTCGCGTGTTGGTTATCATGGCGCGAATATTATGACTTTTTTAATTTTTTTTTGTTATCACATGCATTTTGTCATTATAAGCAAAATACATCTTTATTTTTTTTGGGGTTAAAACTTGTCAAAAAGGGTTCATTAAGATTTTCAGCATTAGAAACACGTTAGAAATGATTTTCATGATTTATTTTAATGAAACTGGATCGCGTGGTGGAAAAAAACAACATTTTAACAATCACTTATTATCGCCGCGTTTCCCGTAAAATGAGATGACGTTATCCAATTCGCAGAACTGTTGCGAGTTCCAACTCAAGTTGCTCAAGCTTTTTATTCTGTTTTAGGTGCATTTTGAGGAGCTTTGAACAGAATACCTGGTTAATTTAGTTTCCATTACAGTACTAACTACCTTTGTAACTAATCCTACTTTATTTTGAATTTTTCAATTAAATTCGACGACGTCCATGGTGGAGTGCCGTATGATACATAGTGGTGATTTTGAAGGTGTTGTTTGCTCTGGAATCCTGGGTTCGATTGCCAGACAGGTCAATGTGGTATTTTTTCTGATTTTAATACATAGTAAATAAATTTATAGATATACAGATGGATACAAAATTGTTCTGATCCCACAGTAAGTAGTTAAAGCACTTGTGCTATCGAATCAGAAAAAACGAAGGTACCTAAAACCACCAGATCCGAGAAAATGTAGAAACTGCTTATTTTACAGTGACTCGTCCGGGAATCGAACCCGCAGAGCTGGCGAAACCATGAAAACTCTTTTACGGAGATCATCTACTTGATAATAATGATAATACAAAACGCATCTAATGATACATACAGGAAGATGGGATATTCTGTGGCCGATAACACCATAGATAATAAGTGTCTTTAATATCTCAAAGCCAAAAGCATGTAAAATATCTTTAACTTCAGATTATTTTATAATATTATTATAAAATAACCTACAAATTATGTTTTATATATTTTAAACTAGTAAGGCGATAGCGTAATCTCAAATTGGTTCCCCACAAATCTGTGTGCATCTATAATAGATATCCAAAAGATCTGGAAAGCAGTTGGAAGGTAGAAGGTGGAAGAATGATAATATGTAAAATAGAGGATATATATATATAAATATATATATATATATATATATATATATATATATATATATATATATATATATATATATATATATATATATATATATATATATATATATATATATATATATATATATATATATATATATATATATATATAAAATAATAATATTAATAATTTATACAAAATAAAAATTACAAGCCGCACTGTAAAAGGTAATCAATATTTTCGCTTTTTGCTGTAGTTGCGAATGGATATGTAATACTTTGATTTGCGATCAGTAATAAATGAAAATGTAAAATTTACCGAATTGCTTGCGGGCTTACATCGTTGTTTACACGTTATACTTGCAATGATTGAATCGACATGCCAGTGTTTAAATTATTCAAAGCTTCCTTTTTTATTCATTTCATATTTATCCATCTCTTTTTACCTATCGTACTCGTTACACAAAATATCTCATTGTCTACCTTGAGCAGTAGTTTAATTTTAGATAAACTTGACTCTTAAATCCAAACTCGCATGTAGGCCATCTTGGGTATTGGATTTTTGAGAAATTTCCTAATATTAAAATTGCGTGAGTTAAAAAAGAGACATACATTAGCCAGTTTTAAGATTCATTATAAAATATAACAAAAAAAGTCACGATAGCCGAGTGGTTCGGTGGTCGGAATTTCGAGACGAGAGACCTGAGTTCGATCCCCAAGTGGCAGGCTCGTACCAATGAGTTTTTCAAAAACTTATGTACGAATTATGTCGTTGGCTTGGACATAAAGGCGACGACGGGCTCACCACCTGTCACGTTGTCCCTAAAATATCTTCGGTGAAAGGTGGGTCAAAGGGACTTAATTGTCTAGACTAGGCCTCTGTCTACCCCTGTATTGGGAATGGCGTGAAGTATATATATTTGTGTAAGCCAACCTTAAAACATCTGATTTTTATAGCTTCGCAAAAGATACGTGTCACTTTAAATGACGATATTTACTTTAAATCAGTCATATTAATATTATATAGGGTAGGCAGGATTTTGAATGTGGTTTCGAAAGCTCCGCTGAACTGAAGTTAAAAGGACTGATACTTGTAAAAGCGTTAGCGTAAGAAATGTCGTCGTGGCTAAATTGGGTCGCGCTAATGCCTTTGAAATACCTTTAAATTCAATGAATTATACTCGTTTATGAGTGATACGAGTTATTTATCGTTAATTAAATGCCATAATTAAATGCTGTACGCAATTCTCGCTCAAATCTTTGAATTTGCGTCGCGCTAGCCGACTCCATTAAAATTGCCTCCATCAGTTGGATTACCTGTGACTTTCATCAACTTCCAGAAAGGTAAACTCGTGATGCTTTTAAAAAAGTAATTAGCTACTTTAACACTCTACTCGCGGACTTCAACTTTTAAATTTGTTTAAATAAATATTTTAGCATTCAGAATTAACAAGTTTTTGTATCTGCATCCACACTGCTTTTGCCTTGCTGCTCGTTACCGGTCTGCTGAAATTCTCTGGTATTTGTTGAGATAGTTATGCCCAGATAGTAATATCGGGTCGCCAATAGTTATTTTCAGGCTTTTCCCTTAGTCGCCTCTAAGACAACCACAGGAAGAATGGGTGTTAGTGGCCGTAGCACTCGCTTTATAAAGCGGAGGACACAAGATCGGTCCCAGCCCGACACCATAAAAAATGTTAGCACTAACTTCACGTACATTTGTCACGTGCTCTAAGGTGAATGGTTATAGTGAGAAAGTCCAATAAAATGTGTCTGTCTACCCCTGTATTGGAAATGACGTGAAGATATTATATTATATTGTGGTAATAGTGTCTTTGGTAATATTACATAACGACGACCAAGTGCAAAAACAAATGAAATATATGTTTCATATGTCGATGAATAAATGATTTGATTTATCGCTAACTGACGGTAATTAAGTGCATGACGTCCAATGTCTGTCAGTCGCTGAAAATTTCAGTGATTGCCCTTTGAAGTATAAATCGATATTTAGCGAAAAACCAGACAAACGGGAATTCTATCGGTTATGTATACATCGCAATCCTGCATCATCAATCGCAAATAATTCAAAGATTTACAAAAATACTTAACACGGACGGCATTTGAAATACGAACTCCGCGCAATCGTAGCGAAGATCTCATCAACCTAGCACAGTGTTTCACATGCACCAGTTCAAATTTTATATCTCTTTTTGCCTCTTAGTATTGAACATAAGTGCCAAACCAGATGTTTCTGGATGAGTGTTATAACAACAGATGGCAGATAGTTTATATCTTGTTCAGGACAATCATTTATTTTTAATTTCTTAATAATACATATTTATATCCAGGTTAGTAGAAAATTGTCTACGAAGTTACTATAATGTTATGAAAAATTTTCTATGTCTATTAGAAAAACAAAGGACGGTTTGTATTATCAACTTGATGGAAATAATGACATAATTCACCCGCTTGAACTTATGAAAAATAGAATAGGGATATTAACTTTTTTGTAATATGTCAAATATAAAGTTCGATGTGTCTCACCCACAGTTCTCTTATCCACTTTAACTACTTTTATCAATGTTTATTTTTCTTCCATACTTTATTTACACAAACAGAAATGTTTTTATATGTACAAAACTTATTAACTAAACAGTACCATAATAATAATAAATGCTTAAATATCTTATAAGGACTTACGAAGTTTTGGCATAACGGATTTTAAAAAATATAAAAAGGTATAATCTATCCTTTTTCCTTTACCTTTTACAAATTCAGTCATCTCAATATGTATCTTTCTTAGTCAGTGATCTGTTATTTATATTTGGATATACAAAAGCGGCTTATATCTATTACATGCCTAAAAAAATAAAAAGGTACGTCCATTGAATTTCGACATTTGATTTAAGGCTTTGGATATACGAATTTTAGGAACAATTCATATAATAAAATAGTGCTTTTTAATTAATCACACAACTACAGCGAGTCCATGCAATGAGCACCCTCATAATACTTTCCATCAAGCGCGCATCTATAAGGACAGTTAATTTATATTCGTGTAACATGCATTATGTAACGAGTGGGCACTTGTACAAATTAGACGTACTGTACTTAAGTTGCATATTAGGGCTAGTTGATTTTATTTTTATACGCACTCACTAACAATTAATTGGGCAGAACAACATGATTATTTTTTTTTGTAAGTCCCCGGTATTCATAAATAGTTAGACTCGCTTTTGAACACAATATGAGCAAAATTCTCAAAGACATGCAAGTAGAAGTCAGTTAGCTGTGATAGCCGAGTGGTTGGGTGATCGGAATTACAAGTCAAGAGACCCGAGTTCGATCGCCAGGTGGCAGACTCGTACCAATGGGTTTTTCAAAAAGTTATGTACGAATTACATCGTTGGCTTGGGCATGAATACGGCGACGGGTTCACCACCTGTCACGTTGTCCCGAAAATATCTTCGGTGGAAGGTGGGTCAAAGGGACTTAATTGTCTAGACTAGACCTCTGTTTACCCCTGTATTGGGAATTGCGTGAAGATATTTATTTTATTATTACAGGCAAGTAGAGAGTCTCAGATACACCGACTTATTGTCTCTGACTACCTTCCCGGAATGATGCGTGAAGAAATGTATATATTTGTAGAAATGTATATATTTATCAAGGTATCTGTTACATAAGCGTAATGTTTTATATACGCAAACGATATCAAGTTAACTGTAACGACAATTATATATAATATAACAGTTATAAAACTTATTCAAACTTGTAAATTAGAAATTTGTCTCTGACTTTTACTAAACTGCGTTAGGGAATATACAGTATGTCTATATTTTGAGTTTATTATACTTTTATTCAACTCTGTACACTTATGCGAGAAAATTTTCTTAAAATAGCTCTTTTATAGGATCACATTCGAAAATGTCGTATAAGTCGGAATTTATTTTTAAGCACGAGAATGCTACCGCCGCTTCTGGGCCTCGTGAGAATTTCCGTCATTTCCAAACAGATGTCCCCGTCCTGAAACCTGAAAAGCCACGTTCAAGAGATACGGGTTATCTTTCGATATTTCTAACGAATATTATATTAAAACAAAATTTTTTTAGCTATGAGTAATCATAAAATATGAGTCGGATTTTTCACATACAATAAATTTATGTCATTTTGTATATAGCGAACATTACTTTTTTTGGTTTCCTTGATCCCCATTTATAATAAAATTAATTAAGATGTATTTATTAACAAACTTTCTAAATTGACATGCAAAAAGGTTCTAACGGAATGTTCTTAACCATATATTATGATGAAAAAGTATTAAATAAAACTAAAGTGGAGTTAATATGTTAGCCAATTTAATAACTGACATTGATGCTCAAAGAAATAAAAAGCGTATATATATACACACGCACATACACTCACGCATATACATACATATAAACATACACGTGCCTAAATATTAATACATATAAACTGACAAAGAAATGCTCACACACTTATTCATCAACCTTCTTAAAGTAAATTTTCTCTTCTTTTCTATGTAATTATTATTAAACTATTTCAGGAGGTAGGACTGGTGATTTGTTATACAGGGAATATAGAGAGGAGTTTCTTAGAAAATTAGAAATATTATTAAAACTATATCCTAAGTTAAGTAAAGTACCATAATTTGTGAAAAATAAATAAATGAATAATATTATTCCACAGACTATACCACCCACCAATTTTCGAGGACAGTCGTAAAAGCTTAGTAAAACTCACGAAAATTGCTACCGTCTAACAGATGTCGCTCGAACTAGTCATGAAACAGACCAAACTATAACAACGTCGGACAGCGTCAAAGAAGCGAAAAATCTGGTATTGCAATCGTCAAACCGCTTGCCCACGGCGCAACATCACACTAATCAAAGAGACATATATTCAGCAGTGAATTGTAATTTAGTAAATTTGATATTTAAGTTATTCACTTTATCTATTATTCTCTATTGATATGGACACGCGTGAAATTCTAGCAGCGAAGTGAAATATTACACTAACCCTAACAACTAGAAATAAGAAAGCTTCATAATCTTTAATTATCTATTTTGCAAAGGTACAATTTTTTTAAATAAAAATATCAGTAAGAAAGCTGTCACAGAAAGCATAATGAGATCAGATTAGACATCTATGTAGTATGTGAGTTGACGATATATATAGGCAAGTATGAAAGACGTTGGCCAGATTACCGCCGTTGGCCTTAGAAATGGAATCACCGCAATCCAACCGCTGCGAGATTTACTTTGTGAGGCACGATAATATTCTTTTCTTGGCATATACTTGGTATGATGTGCATAAATACAGGATGGGCTCCAATTCAATTTCTTCAATTTTTTTCATAAAATATATTTTTTATTATAAGATTAGGATGAAGAATAAGGTGTCTGTCCTAGCGATAAATGAACAATTTTTCGAATGTATATACAAATTCAATCGGAATTAATTTTAAAAGTAGACTCCTCAATATAGAAGCTACGGGACATGTAATTGTCAAATGTGATTTCTTACCAAACATAACGATTATTTCAAATCCTAATGTGGTAGAGCCACGCATCAGTTTTTGTTGTTGCATGAATAGGCCGGCTCGACGGGGAAGTGCCACGACCTCTCAGAATACCTGCGTGAAGTAGAAGTCTAAGAAACTTCTGCGTTTCGTCTGGTGAGTGCAGGTAACCGAAGGCCAACACACCCCCTCCCCCAATTCTGGGGGGGGGGGCACTCTAAGGCCGGCAACGCATCTTCTATGCCTCTGGTATTGCAGGTGTTCATGGGCGGCGGTAATCCCTTACCATCTCGTGTGCCACCTTCTCGTTTGCCTCCCTTTTCTATAAAAAAAATTAAGATAAACCAAGTGTGATGTGATACTTACAACACAAGAATCTTGACATATTGCTGCTGACTAAACCTCTCAGAAAAAAAATAGCATCATGCCCTTCTCCATCCAGGTAGAGAGCCCGTCGCCGTCTTTATGTCCAAGCCAATGATATAAATCGAACATAAGTTTAAAAAAAACATTAGTATTATCCTACCACCAGGGGATTGAACTCGAGTCTCTTGAGTTGAATTCCGATTACCAACCACACGGCTATCGCAACTGTACAGTATTTATACGGAACTTGAAATTCAAACTGTGTAGATCAAATGTTTCTATTTGAATGACGTGTTTTATCTTCTTTTAAACTTTTATTTTCTTATTACATTAATTAGAAATTTAAACAATCAACTGTCACTGTCGGGATTCACAGCAAATACAAAATGTTATTTTCTTGACTAATAATTAACATCAAAGTGAACCACAGCAAAGCGTGGTTAGATTTCGCTAGTTATTTATAAAAAGGCAAGTTGTTTTTTTAAAGAAATCAGCCCTCATAAACTACTCTTCTGTTCATGACGTTTTACAATTTCTCAATTAAATCTTTATTCTTATCGCGCTTAAAGAAGCTTTGGTAAAACTCAAAGCTCATAATTTATTTTTGTTAACACAATAAGTGAAAAAATAAACTCCGAAGAAAATGAGCACAACGTAACAACAGTAATTGAACGAGACTCTACAAATTTTTTTTTCTTCACCCCATTTCCTATACAGAGGTAGACAGATGTATAGAGAGCCCGTCGCCATGTTTATGTCCAAGCGATCGATATAAAACGTACAAAAGTTATTTAAAAAAACCCTGAGAGATCGAACTCGAGTCTCTTAACTACAATTCCGATCACCCAACCACACGGCTATCGTGACTTTTAATAATACACTATTAAAAATGTAACACTTGTGACGGAAACGTTTGTGACTTTATGACACGATCGATTTAAAACTTTAGTTGTAGCACCCAAAGCGAAGGTTCGCTTAAAAGTTGAGCCAAATAAGTTGACTTAAAGTGTACATTTCAAAACCGAGTATTCCGAAACTATTTTAAAGAACGTGACAAGGCTTAATGAATTTCTTAAGTATTTGATTACAGCTTATATATACACTTTTTGGCCTATATACTTTTTGGCCTCGTGACGGACAATGTATATTATTGTACTTGTACACTGTTCTAGTGTCAAAAAATATCATTAATGTTCCTAAAGTGGACCTGTTGTTCATTCAGGAACCTCCGCCCAACATTTTAGTATTGGCTGTGCTGACGTTAACTAATTATTACATAGCATAACACGAAAGTCCAAGTGTAAAGTCCAATGTTCCGAATATTTACTATATTTGAGTATTAACATTATAATAACAAATAATAACAGAGTACAGAAAATATTGCAAATATCCTGTAAATGTACAAAGTTTTTAACCAAAATATATGTAATAAAAAATATTAATTTTAAGTTCAATGTTGTTTTAAAATTTGTTGAAATAAAGAATATTATATTTGATGTTTTTTACGAACCATTCAAGAGTAACGCTTTCTTCATGAGAAATTTTTATCAAGATTATCTTTACCTTTTACCCTAAACAAATTGAGATACCTTTGAAATTCAATCATAAGTTGACAAGGGGAGTAATCTTCAAAGCAAAATTTATTTCAAATTAAATTTAAATATGCTTAATATACAAATTTAATGTGAAGTAATTTTTTTGAGAATTTCAATTATTAGATTCCATTGAGCACTTTGTATAATTTAAATAAGAAAATATATTAAAGTGGTCTATTTATAATCTTTTTATTAAAGCCACAATGGTATAATTATCTTCATACCCTTTTTCATATTTTAAATAAAAGCAAAAGTAAATAAGCATTTCAACAAGCAAGTAAATAAGCAAAAGTAAAAAGCTTCTGGCTGCTAACCAGAAGATTTTCTATGCTTTTGTGGATCTGGAATAGACATTTGGTAAGCTAGTCAGGCAGAAAATGTGGGAACTCTTGCCGGGGTTTTATGTGGATGGCCCGCTGCTAAGGGCTGTGCAGTCATTTTATTGCGACTGCAAAGCCCGAGTGCGGATAGTACGTCAAACCCATGTTTGAAGTCCAAACGGGCGTAAAACGGGGTTGTGTCATGTCTTCCTGGCTGTTCACGTTGTATCTCGACAGCTATTTAATAAAGGTGTAAGACAGTTATTTGGATTTAAAATTGGGTGACAAATGTAAATTGTCTGCTGTATGCTCATGATGAAGTGCTTATTGCAGTTATCATTATTAATAATCCGTATCAGTGGTAGGACTGCAGGCATTAATCACGTGTATGAAAAAGTAATGTGAAAATAAAGGTCTCCGTTTAAATGCTAATAAAACTGAGGTTCTGGTATTTGAAAGGGACGAAGAAAGATAGAAGTGTGAAATTTGGGTTAATCAGGAATGTCTAGAACAGTTCAGTGATATTGTATAATGTGGGAGCGCTATTAGCCGGGACGGAAGACGTGATTTAGTTGTGGACAGGCGTGTGGCTACCGGAAACAAAGTCAATCAGTGTGGCTTTAGTCAATCAGAATTTATGCATTCATATCTATGTAATCTTGTCTTGTCTATATATAATTTATTCATCAAGCGAACCTTGGTAATCCTCGTACTCTTATAGATATAAGACCTAACTATTAGATAAGTGAAAGGTGAATCCTAGAACCGCGGAGAAAGAGATATTTTTCTTGAGAAAACGGTAATCACCTGACTGTCAAGTAGTAACCATTATTTATGAAAATAAAAATAGTATGCAAAGTATAATTATTATATTACACATAAAATAATTAACTTTTTAAAGTAAACAAAATCGTAAAGTTCATTTCTATATCGTAAGTTAAACGTTTTACGATGTTGCTTTTTTTAATTATATATTTTCACGCCATTACCTATACAGAGGTCGACTGGGGTCTAGTCTAGACAATTAGGTCCCTTTGACCAAACTTCCATAGAGGATAAATTAAAGAAAAATCATATAGATGATGAAAACCGTATTTAACACTCATAATGTATCTTTATGGGAAAGAAAGCGGATTGCCTTTTAGTTTTACAGCATTAAAAATATTCACCCCCAGACAACTAATAATTATGGCCAACTGTAACTATAATCTACTCGCTTAATAATAATTTAACACACAGTAACGTCAATCAACTTAATTCCAATAGGTTAAAAAATGGAAGTGTGACTATCAATTAAAATACTCTTACATACAAAAAGTTGTAAATTATAAATATGTATTCTATCACGATAGTGACTACATATGTAGTTGGGTGATACGAAGAGACTCGAGTTCAATCCCCTGAACGGGCTCCTACCGATGAGTTCTTTTCAAAACTTAGTATGATTTATATCGTTTACGTGGACATAGAGGCAGCGACAGGCTCAGCACCTTGCACGTAATCCCACAAAAAAATCTTCAGGAAAAGGTGGGTCAAAGGGACTTAATTGTCTAGACTTGACCTCTGTCTACCCCTGTATTGGGAATTGCGTGAAGATATTTAATTTTATTTTACATTTTCGGATATGGTCATCAGTTGGTAGCACTTGAAGGTTTCTATGAATATATGACTATTTATCTCTGTAAATATGTATTTACGTAAGTATGTTGTAATGTTGGGTAGGATACTGCGACGGCGAGAGGGGCCACCTGTCAAGTTTCCCTTAAATAAACTTCCGTGAAAAGTGAAGTAGAAAAGTCTAGCTAAAAAGGCTCTCTGCCTACCCCAATACAGGAAATTGCGCGAAGATATGAATATATATGCAAATAATCCTTCCCCAATATCTTAATTTATTCAAGAAATTGGGCTATGATTATATGCTATGACTAAAATTAAAATTTAATCAATCAAAATTAAGTAGTTAAGAATTCAATTTACATATTTCCTTCAGATCAGTTATTCTAATGTTTGTTGGTAAGAATCTTGAGCAAAGAAGAAACTTACGAGTAGCTTGAATTGAATTTTCGAGTGCAACAAGTACGAAGCGCGGGCCTGCATCAGCATATCCGGTAATAAAGCCGTCCTTTCAAATTTAAATAATTACAAAACTTTTAATGTAACAGGGTTTAGTATCAAAGCGCAGAGCCCGGGTAGCGTAATGTTCAGAGCGTTTGCTTTAGAATGCGTGTGGCCTAGGTTTTATCTCAGGAACTACACCAAAAAATGTACATTGTGTTTTTGAAGTGAAACTTCTTTAGCATCCATATAATTTGAAACTCGATGAAACGAAAAATCGTCACGACGTAGAAACAAACACAGAAATGAATAGTGATTAAGTCGGCGAGTCTAGTAAGAGAGTTAAAGACTAGAAGAGGATTGCGAGAATATGATAGAATACATTACAGATTACTTTATATTCTCGCCTCCTCTTCGTACGATGTCTGAAGAGTCCGCATTGTAGTCTACTAAACATTGTCCATATGGATGCACCTTGTGTAGAGGATAGTGGGCTTTATCTGGAGCCGAACCTCGTTATAAAACTATAAGTTTCGCAAGGTAATTTCTGAGAGAGAAGATAAAGAAACGTCTGGTTTATAAAATGTCGGCCAAGGAAACTGCAATATTTTTTTTTACAGCTCATTCATATATATATATATATATATATATATATATATATATATATATATATATATATATATATATATATATATATATATATATATATATATATATATATATATATATATATATATATATATATATATATATATATATATATATATATATATATATATATATATATATATATATATACACAGAGGTCAAGTCTAGACAATTAAGTCCCTTTGACCCACCTTCCACCGAAGATATTTTCGGGACAACATGACAGGTGGTGAGCCCGTCGCCGCCTTTATGTCCAAGCCAACGATGAAATTCGTACATAAGTTTTGAAAAACTCATTGGTACTGCCACCTGGGGATCGAACTCGGGTCTCTCGACTCGAAATTCCGACCACCCAACAACTCGGCTATCGTGACTGCGTGATATATATATATATATATATATATATATATATATATATATATATATATATATATATATATATATATATATATATATATATATATATATATATATATATATATATATATATATATATATATATATATATATATATATATATATATATATATATATATATACATATATATATATATATATATATATATATATATATATATATATATATATATATATATATATATATATATATATATATACACATATATATATATATATATATATATATATATATATATATATATATATATATATATATATATATATATATATGTATATATATATATATATATATATATATATATATATATACATATATATATATATATATATATATATATATATATATATATATACACAGAGGTCAAGTCTAGACAATTAAGTCCCTTTGACCCACCTTCCACCGAAGATATTTTCGGGACAACATGACAGGTGGTGAGCCCGTCGCCGCCTTTATATCCAAGCCAACGATGAAATTCGTACATAAGTTTTGAAAAACTCATTGGTACTGCCACCTGGGGATCGAACTCGGGTCTCTCGACTCGAAATTCCGACCACCCAACAACTCGGCTATCGTGACTGCGTGATATATATATATATATATATATATATATATATATATATATATATATATATATATATATATATATATATATATATATATATATATATATATATATATATATATATATATATATATATATATATATATATATATATATATATATATATATATATATATACATATATATATATATATATATATATATATATATATATATATATATATATATATATATATATATATATATACACATATATATATATATATATATATATATATATATATATATATATATATATATATATATATATATATATATATATATATATATATATATATATATATATATATATATATATATATATACATATATATATATATATATATATATATATATATATATACACAGAGGTCAAGTCTAGACAATTAAGTCCCTTTGACCCACCTTCCACCGAAGATATTTTCGGGACAACATGACAGGTGGTGAGCCCGTCGCCGCCTTTATATCCAAGCCAACGATGAAATTCGTACATAAGTTTTGAAAAACTCATTGGTACTGCCACCTGGGGATCGAACTCGGGTCTCTCGACTCGAAATTCCGACCACCCAACAACTCGGCTATCGTGACTGCGTGATATATATATATATATATATATATATATATATATATATATATATATATATATATATATATATATATATATATATATATATATATATATATATATATATATATATATATATATATATATATATATATATATATATATGAATGAGCTGTAAAAAAAAATAATGCAGTAAAAATAAACAGTCACGATAGGCCAGTGGTGGGGTGATCGAAGTTCAAGTCATGAGTCAAGTTCAAGTCCGAGGTCGATGGAGTTTTTCTTATGTACGAATTATATCGTTGGCTTGGAAATTTACACGGCGACGAGTTTACCACCTGTCACGTTGTACCAAAAATATCTTCGGTGGAAGGTGAGTCGAAACGACTTAGTTGTCTAGACCTCTGTCTACCCTTGTATTTTTGGTAATGGCGTGAAGACATTTTATATTTTTACTGTATGATATTGAGTGTTTTACATTTCAATTTTGTAGTAAATATCTAAAAGAAAGGTTATCCCGTTTAAGTTCTATCCCATCAATCGAATAGGGCTTCGTTAGATAATTAATACAAGAATTTAATATGTCCCGACGAGTCTCTCTCAACGTTCTCCGAACTCAAGAACCGCTGACCCGAGAGTTTGCGGCGCATAGCGGGGATTATCCACGCAGATTTAACTCATTGTACTCCCATTACTGGTTGTTAAATCTGATGGTTAACGAATTTGATTTTATGTAAAAAATAGGCATTAATATTTATTTGATTTATCTTCACGCACAGTCCCTGATACGCACCTTTCAGATTCATCACTTTTTTCATACATGCACGTCTAGTTATATTTGTATTATTAGTTACTAATTAAATTTTAGTTTTAATAAATATAGTAATAGTTTTAATAAATATAATAAATTTTAATAAATATAATAATAGTAAGTATAGAAAAATCACGATTTGGATCCAAAGCACCCATGTGTTGCGAAAAATATATAATAAAAAAATTGTACCCTTTTTATTTTTTATTGAATAACGAACATCCATACATATCCATACATACAAATAATCCAGCGATACAAGGTTTTACATTTATAATATTAAGAATCAAATTATATTAGTGTACACATTATTTTGTTATCTCAATAATTCTTTTGAAGTTTTTGACCCCATGTACATTGCCACAGTGAGATAACGCATTTTGTTGGCGGTTAGATAACTTTACTGTTTGGCGCATATTTTAACTTTATACTCTAGTTTTTTTTTCAACAAAATGTATGACATAATTAAACTGTCCGTCTACTTGGTGTGGCATGAAATAACCTTCATCGTAGGTCTTCGATGTGAGAGGTAGAAAAATTCTCTTATATCTCTGCAACTGATTCTAACCTGTTAGTTAATTATTTTGGCCATTACTGCTTAAAAATGAGTACTAATTAGGAACCTCACTAATTAAGTTATTGTTGTTTTTACTACAATAATTTAGTTGTAAAATTGTGAGTTAAGCGAGTTTGAATAATGAAGGATCCTGACACTTTGTAATCTGTTCTCTCTGGCTACCCCGTCAGGCACTAAGCGTGAAGGGTAAAATGTTAACTGAAATATTTTATCAATATAAGTAAATGAACAAGGTTGGAAAGTATAGAAGTTAATTTAAGTGACTTTAAGTGCCGTTTTGGCAAAATACAATTTTTTTTAATCTCTACTAAAGCTTCGCGTGTTGGTTATCATGGCGCGAATATTATGACTTTTTAATTTTTTTTGTTATCACATGCATTTTGTCATTATAAGCAAAATACATCTTTATTTTTTTGGGGTTAAAACTTGTCAAAAGGGTTCATTAAGATTTTCAGCATTAGAAACACGTTAGAAATGATTTTCATGATTTATTTTAATGAAACTGGATCGCGTGGTGGAAAAAACAACATTTTAACAATCACTTATTATCGCCGCGTTTCCCGTAAAATGAGATGACGTTATCCAATTCGCAGAACTGTTGCGAGTTCCAACTCAAGTTGCTCAAGCTTTTATTCTGTTTTAGGTGCATTTTGAGGAGCTTTGAACAGAATACCTGGTTAATTTAGTTTCCATTACAGTACTAACTACCTTTGTAACTAATCCTACTTTATTTTGAATTTTTCAATTAAATTCGACGACGTCCATGGTGGAGTGCCGTATGATACATAGTGGTGATTTTGAAGGTGTTGTTTGCTCTGGAATCCTGGGTTCGATTGCCAGACAGGTCAATGTGGTATTTTTTCTGATTTTAATACATAGTAAATAAATTTATAGATATACAGATGGATACAAAATTGTTCTGATCCCACAGTAAGTAGTTAAAGCACTTGTGCTATCGAATCAGAAAAAACGAAGGTACCTAAAACCACCAGATCCGAGAAAATGTAGAAACTGCTTATTTTACAGTGACTCGTCCGGGAATCGAACCCGCAGAGCTGGCGAAACCATGAAAACTCTTTTACGGAGATCATCTTCTTCTGATAATAATGATAATACAAAACCTAGTAGCCTAATAACACGACAACCTTGTCGGCAGTGGCCATGCCGTCGAAGCTAATGTTTGCAGTTCCGAAACCCACTAAACAATCATTTGTGTGAAGAATATAGTCTGTATTCGACTTATGAATCTTTATATGTAGGTACGATCCTTTAAAACCGTAAAGATAACATCTTGGCGATAGTATTTTTGAAGTTTTTGACGGTATTTGTTTTCTCTTAGCAAAATCTTTAATTTTTTGGACCAAACTGTAGTCGATTTAAAAAATTAAGATTGATAAGTGAAATATGTTTTTCCTATATCGGTTCAATTTATATTTTTACACAACAGTGACGAGCCTGCCGTCGGCTCAAAGGTATTATGATTGAACTCGAGTTACCTAATTCGAATCCATACATCATTTCAGACCATCGAAGATTATATCAAATGTCTCTTCAAAAAGAACGGGAAAAGAGAACAGCTCGTCTTAAAAGCGGCACTATATCAAAGGATTCAGACAAACAGATTAAGAGACAAATGCTAACGGTACAAAGACATCTTTGTGAGCTGGCCACAACATTATAAAATATAAAGGAGGTCATTTATTTTATATTTTCTAAGTAATGTTAATGTTTTATGTATAAAACTTTGACCCGACGTTAAAATAGACTATTTATGTAATAATAAAGGGTTTTATTTGTATTACAGTTAATAGTTATATTGTCATTTCGCTTAACATAGGATAAGATAAAAATCTTTCATAGATTGATAGAATTATTAAGATCAGCTTGGAACGAACATTTGAGTATCGGAATACATTTACATTCCATTTCATATATGTAATGTGTAATAGTCACAATTCTTCACGTTTCCAAACTCTGATAACACCTGATAGGTAGTACGTGGTATAAAAATGTATTGCAAATTCTATATTTCAGGTTTCGGGTCAGGGTGTTTGTGGTGCATTCTTGTTGCCGATTCCTATACCTCAAGTGATTTAGCATCTTACATTGGGATCGGAGCAATGCATGTGATGGTGTCCCTATCTATATATGTATGAATTTATGATATTTATTTTTTATTTTAAATAACGTTTGTGGTACACCGATAATTTTTTTTTATTAACGCTTGTTACTTGATTGGCTACTACATACATTTGAAGCAATGTTAATTATGAGCATAAAATACATTGTATCACTTGGTATATATTAGATTTGAATAGGTATATATAAGATAGAAATACGATCAACATAACTATGTATTAAACGAATTAATTGTTTAGGTCTCGATCCACGTATCCAAGTCACGATAGCCGAGTGGTTGGATGGTCGGAATTTCGAGTCAATAGACCCGAGTTCGATCCCCAGGTGGCTCGTACCAATGGGTTTTTCAAAAACTCATGTACGAATTACATCGTTGGCTTGGACATAAAGACGGCGACAGGCTCACCACCTGTCACGTTGTCCCGACTTCATTGTCTAAACAAGACCTCTGTCTACCCTTGTATTGGGAATTGCGTGAAGATATTTATTTATTTTATTTATTCGGTCCCATAGCTTGTGTATACCATTGGTAAGTACAAAGTTTGCTTGCCCACGTATGTATCTCATTATTTATAACAAAATAATAAATGTCTTCACGGAATTCCTAATACAGGGGTAGACAGAGCTAAAAATCGATACGCATTTACTTTGTTTATAAATATGTGACAATCAAACTTAGTTTCCATTAAAGTTATTATAATAAAACAAGTTGACCACAAATATTTTGCAAAAACTCAAAGTATTATTAAAAATTGTGATATACGAAAGTTAAACTTTGTCAGAAAAGGTCCAATACTTTGTAAGACAAAATTTAACAAGCATTCTAAAACTTTGCTCTTGCACAGCCCTGGATTATAAAACAAATCTTTACTTTTGTGTATTAATTGTAAATACTCAAACCAAACAGAACTTTCGACTGAACTTTTACTTTGTTTTAGATTTCGTTACGATGAATCATTATAAAATCATGGTCTTTGGTATTTTCCTGAAATATTAATTCATTTCAGGGTTCGTAGACAACTCAATAGCCTAGTGAGTAGTAACCCTATCTTAATGTTGAAGGTTACAGGTTCGAACTCCGTTAATTGCCCCAGGTAGTGTTCGAACTCGTTTGTGTGACAAATATAAATGAATTGAATGCCTCAAGTATTGATGTTTATATGTTTCTTCAAATACTTATGTATTTAAGTATATTGTATTGTTTGCTTGGATACTAAAACACACTAAACTATATATATATATATATATATATATATATATATATATATATATATATATATATATATATATATATATATATATATATATATATATATATATATATATATATATATATATATATATATATATATATATATATATATATATTGTGTAAAATCATGATAGCCGAGTGGTGGAGTAGTCAGAATTTCGAGTCAAGGGAAGGTTGTCTAGACTAGACCTCTATCTACCCCTGTATTGGGAATTGCGTGAAGATATTTAATTGTTTATTTTATATGTATTGAGAGGCTAATGACAAAATATTTATTTCTTTATGTTTTTAAGTTTAATGTTATGTTAATGTATATGTATATATATATATATATATATATATATATATATATATATATATATATATATATATATATATATATACTCATAAAATTTACGTATATGTAAAAACTCATATGTACATAAATGCTTACCCATAAAGGGATTTCGTAATTCGGAAATATTTGATCTCTATATGAAAAAGATAGGACACGAGTCTTGGACGTTAACACACCTCAAGTGTCGCATCTTAACACCTTACAGTTATCAAGACAAATCCTAGCTCTGGAATTATTACGACCGATTACTCGGCAAGCACCACAGTCGGCTAATAATTACCAAGTAAGAACTAATTAATGATTTGCTGACTCATGTTGTGTCGTTAGGATAAATTTGAACGATACCAATAAAATATTATTATTCTAATTTAGTAGATTTCACATTTTTCGACAACATAAATTTTGTGTATATGTATATGTTTCTGTATGTATATTAAATGTATTGTGTATTATTTTCGAGATATTTATTGTTAAAATATTTTAAGTCACGATAGTCGAGTTGTTGGGTGGTTCAAATTTTGAGTCGAGAGACCCGAGTTCGATCCCCATGTAAAGGAGAAAAAAGAAACCTATGTACGAATTACATCGTTGGCTTGAACATAAAGACGACGACTGGCTCACCACCTTTCACGTTGTCCCGAAAATATCTTCGGTGGAAGATGGGTCGAAGTGACTTAATTGTCTAAACTAGACCTCTGTCTAACCCTATATTAGGAATTGCGTGAAGATATTTATTTATTTTTTTAAAAAAAGTTTTGGTATTACAGATTAATACAATTGTATGTCAAGTAAATGTGTTTCTGTATGTATATTAAATGTATTGTGTATTATTTTCGCGATATTTATTTTTAAAATATTTTAAGTCACTATAGTCGAGTGGTTGGGTGGTCGGAATTTCAAGTCGAGAGACCCGAGTTCGATCCCCAGGTGGCAGGCTCATACCAATGGGTTTTTCAAAAACTTATGTACGAATTATATCGATAGTTTGAACATAAAGACGGCGACAGGCTCACCACCTGTGACGTTGTCCCAAAAATATCTTCGGTGGAAGGTGGGTCGAAGTGACTTAATTGTCTAGAGTCGACCTCTGTCTACCCCTGTATTGGGAATTGCGTAAAGATATTTATTTATTTCTTAAGAAAAGTGTATTACAAATTAATACAATTGTATGTCAAGTAAATGTTTTTCTGTATGTATATTATATTTATTGTGTATTTTCGAGATATTTATTTTTAAAATATTTTAAGTCACGATAGTCGAGTTGTTGGGTGGTTCAAATTTTGAGTCGAGAGACCCGAGTTCGATCCCCATGTAAAGGAGAAAAAAGAAACCTATGTACGAATTACATCGTTGGCTTGGACATAAAGACGACGACTGGCTCACCACCTTTCACGTTGTCACGAAAATATCTTCGATGGAAGGTGGTTCGAAGGGACTTTATTGTCTAGACCAGACCTCTGTCTACCCCTGTATTGGGAATTGCGTGAAGATATTTATTTATAAAATATTTTAACGTGCAGTATTTTTTATTACTACTTATTTATTACATTTAGTTTAATAAGTTTTTTTATATTTGAAACAAATATGTCTATTAAGTAAATGTACACATGGAAACGAAGATGATTTTTTTTAAATAAGTCATTTACCATTATGACAGTACATTATTCTCTTTATCGTGTTTAATTTGTGTATATTTGAAACTTTAACGCATTTTTCTATACTGTAATAGAGAGATGTCGGGACTGTTTAGTATTTTAGTATTATGTATTAATTTCTTTTTACATTTATTACATTATATATTTTTATTGCGTTATTTTTAATGTTTTATATCATGTATTAAATATGCGTTTTCTTCTTTCATTAAAAAAAATCTAACTCAGTCGAGTTTAAACGCCGGTCACGAACTTGTTTAAATTATTTAAAAAGGGCGGAATGTACATAAAAATATATTATTTTACTTAGTCTTTAAAATATGACTAATAATAATAAATACAAAAATCTACTCAACAAAAAAATGCTCATGAAAACGATTTAAAAGTTTTTTCAAGAAATGCTGCAAGCTCTTGCGAACTTTCTATAGTTTTTATAAATATCCATTACAAGAGATTTGCTAAATATTGTATAGCATAGAAATTCATGAGGCATATTTCTATTTGAAAGATTTTACTTTGCGTTTTAAAAAATAACAAGTTATTCCTAGGATTTTAAAACCGAAATAAAAATCACGCGGTTAGTAAAAAAAAATTAAATGAGACGCCAGAAACTGTCACCAAAGGAAACGTCCTGCAGTACCGCCCAAGTACCAGACACGACGACGCGAGGGCATAACAAGCTTATTTGAATATTAAACATACTGCTACGACCGGTTCTCGCAAAGCACGACCACGACAAGCCCTTTTGAAAACACGCAAAAATCTCTCGCAACTTTCGCACGCGCCGTATTTTATTATGAAACTTTAAAACAAACTTTAGAGTAATACTTACAGCGTGTGTGCGTCGGATGGGATCTTCGGAATTTCCTGGAGGCCGAGATGGAGACAGCGAATTGCGTTTTTTAGGCATATGCATTTTGGTGGACATTCGATATCGGTGACTATATACGCGAGCAAATTAACAAAAATCAGAAGTTTAATAATATTCCTCATTCTAAGGAACTGACTAGGTCGGGAGAGACTTCGCAGGCCGCCGCGACGGTTGGCGACTGGCGAACGAATGAGCAGAACGAGCAACTGCTGGCAGCCAGCACGGCTGCGGCGGTAAGCGGGAAGCGGGCGGCAAAAGAGGCGGAGACGCACAGTCGCTGGCTTCTCTCATGTACTGCTATCGCATTCCACTCCCATTGTCCCAATATTTTCAACAGTTTTGCAGTTGATGACTGGGCGGGATTAGATCCGATCACAGTTTGTTAAAGTTTGTCTACGATATAATATACTTGGTATATCGTGTTACGACTTTTGCTAAACTAAGCTAAAGTATGTTTTTATTGCGATTAAGTTACATTTGTAAGTGATACAAATTAAAAGAATATGATATCATTCATGATTATTATAATAAATACGAAAGAAAGCCGTCGGTGCTCTAATGATGACACCTTTTAGATTTAAACATTGTTATATTTTGTTATACCTCAGTAATTATAATTGTATTGCTGTAAAAAATAAGTAATTGACATAGTTTTTCAGTTTAGCTTTCGACCCATATAGAAGTTTTTTCGACAATTTCTGCTTATCAAGGGAACGCCGGTTAATTTAAAAAATATGGGATTAGGGTGAACAAAGACTCTAATGGCAACATTAGGTGGACTTTCTTTCTTTTCTGAATGAAAAAGAAGTTTACTTGTGTGTTATTACCCCTGTATACTATTTAAGATAAATTAGGATGGAATGACACTATTTCTGACCTTCAAACTGTAACAAGGAAATTTTTTTACATCTTTTTAAATACTTTTTTGTGGTTCTGAGTAATATACATCAATAGCTCAGATTTTTCGATGCGACGCTAGTTTTTGCCATCAGAGAACTCTTTTACCCCAAAGGTGGGTAAGGCCAACATGTAGTTGCACAATTGGGCTGTTTCTTACGGTTGATAAACAGCATGTAAACCAAATGGTTATTTGTAATATATTATTTGATTGAAAACGTAATTAAAAGTATCACAAAGTGAGGTAACAAGACTCAAAGTCAGAGTCAGACCTCCTGAACTAGTTTTTTCATTATAATGCAATAATTTATCCAAAACAATTTGGGTAGTAACAATTAAGAAGATATTTTGAATATTTATACGGTTAGTAGTGTCAGACCGAATTGATAGCTAGGGGTCTCTGACACTATATCTGACCCTAACTCTGATCTTATCACTTAACTGTTACATCGGATGCAAACACAGAAACAAGTGTGTGTTTGTTAAGTAAAATAAACATTTTATATACAGAAAAAAATATTTGTATGTTATAATAATTCTTAAACAAATAGTAACTATTGTGGAATTATATATAATTATACATTTGACAACACAACGATAACAAAACTGAGGGTTGCGGAATCGATTTTTATTAATATAAATGTTTGTCATAACTGATTCATTTATATTTATTGTGATTTAGCGACGGTAATGTTGTATATAGTATTTATTACCATCGTTGTCAAGGCACAGCGAATCTATCTTTGATCTCAAAGGATCGATCGTGGAATATATTAATATTTTATAATAATACCTCCGGAACTTATATTTATGTGCATTCAATATACAGCTGTTATTTTGACGTCCAATTTTAATTTAGAAACACTAATAAAATCAAAGTTTGTTAAATCTTCATTGTAAGTTTGAAAGACAACCTCCGTAAACACCGGTTTTCAAGGTGTCGCCATCTCGAAGTCCAGGGTTCGATTCCCGGTCGAGTCAATGTAGAAAAACCGCTTTTTCTACATTTTCTTGGGTCTGAGTGTTTGTGGTACCTTCTTTGTTTTCGATTCCTTGAGTGTTTTAGCATCTTACATTGGTATCGAAGAAATGTATGTGATGTTGTCACTATTTATACATGTATTTATTTATTTATTATTCGTATAGCTTACTTCGTACTTCCAACTCATCGATTACCCATTCGGGGTACCCTATGTATCTGCAATTCGGAAAACTGTAATCTGTAATATGTGGGTAAAAAGAGGAAGAACAACTGTTTATAATTTAACTTAATGTCTTCTTATCTACCTAAATAATATTATTATAATATTGTTATCTATCTTAATGTATGTACTTCTGGCTTGTATATTGTATATATTACTTTTTATATAGTACTGTTTTTACAAGCTGATACGTACAACTTTATCTGTGTCTCGATTATGAAATTAATCAACAAAAACTATAATTCCTTTTTCTGTTTTAGACACTTAGCCACGTAGTACCAGTGCGTTCTACGTGGAAAAAATATATAGAGAGCGTATTGATATTCTTGTCAGATCGAAACTTTATTCTAGACTAATTACAATGTTTTTTTAAATATACTGTTTTTTTTTTCAATACTCTATATAAAAAAAAATTATGTTAATATTTACAATACTTATTACCTAAAAACTATTATAGTCGTAGAGCCCTATTCCTCGTGTCATGGTGCCAAGAACGCTGGCTGCATTTCCACGTTGAATGGCTAGACTTTACCGTTGAGCGACAAAAGAACCAGCCCTCTTGTCACCAGCGGCAACGACCAGTCGCGGGTACAATTCCTTTAGAAAATGCAACGCGCGGGGACCCCACGGACGACCGGTCTCTACGGCAAATGGAACAAATATATAGTCTCCTTTCAAAGACTCATATTTACGCCATTTACCCGATTCAGCTGCCTCTGATGTCGCCTTATACGCCTCTGATGATGTAAGTAGCGTCCCACACAAGAGCATTGCCTCTCGACCAAGGGACTAAAGTCAAGCCGTCGAGTGTCTTATCATCCGCCCTAAATATTCCACAACGCTCTAAAACCGAGGGAATATTTATGGAAACAAGAGCTCTTCGGAGGATTTCCGAGTGAGTCGGCCGGCACTTTTTGACATGAAAGTCCGTGGAGGCCTACCTCTTCGATGTCGCTGCCACAAGGACATCGATGTGGTTGACAAATCGACTGGCTGACAAGTATACTGGTTATCGAAAGATCCTATTCGAGATAGCCTAAAATGTAACTGCTACTCTTTAATTAAATAAAAGCACTCTTTAATTATATCTATGTCTACCGGAAGATTTATCCCTTAGATGTGCTTATGGTGAGAGCATATTACTCTTTTACTAAAAAGGTTTTCAGGAATTCACTGGTAGCATTATCCACTTACTATTAGACAGAATGTTAACACCTTTTTCAACCGTTAACGGACGAGAATAGAGCTAAAGAACTAGAAGAACTAACATACGTTTGTGTGATGCAGGAATATTGACAAACCTATCGTATAATTAGAATACGCGTAATACATCAATATTATAACCTAGTATTTGATGAAGTTGTGGTGTAGCGGATGGAATTGCTACTATTACATTATCAACCTAGTTTTTTATTAACACACTCGTACCATTACAAATATTGGTGACCCTAATTATTTATTTGTTAGTTGTACGATGGAAAATGTTTCATACTATATCCTACTACTTATATAGCGTACAATTAATGTAAATAGCACACTTATTTGAATATGGAATCGTCCGACGG
Organism: Sericinus montela; assembly: GCA_029286605.1. NCBI lineage: Eukaryota > Metazoa > Arthropoda > Insecta > Lepidoptera > Papilionidae > Sericinus > Sericinus montela. Next base: position 6,254,179 of record JAGSMR010000028.1, on the reverse strand, counting down.
CGGACTTCCTACGCATAAAAGCTTAATGCGTCTGGATGTTTTTGACAATGACGAAAAATATATTACAAACTAAGTGACACCAAGGAACATTAGTAATTTTTCCTTTTTAAAATGAGCTGAATCAATTTCATTTATGAAACATTTTCGTGTGTAATTTTGTTTCGTAAATTTAGAAGTCCCTCTGCATAGGCGTCCGCAAAGTATACTTCCTCACTTTTACCTATTTCTGCCATAAAGCTCTGCGATAAAGCAGTGTAATAACGAAGTTTTATGTTCCGGTGTGAAGGATTTAGACTGCCAGTGTAATCCCAGGTCATGTCTATTCTTTGCCATTCCTTTTAAGGCAGTCCTTGTGGGTAAAATGGCACCTGTAACCTTATTTAAAGGTTTTCAGGTGTTCACGAGTGGCAAAACGGAGCTAAAGAACTAGAAGAAATTAAAGGAAACCCCTTCCTGAGTCCTACCGAATAAGTAATTTCATCATCATAATTACAAAAGATCTAAAGTCCACTACTGAATATAGGCCTCCCCTCACTCACTCTCAGCCGTCACTCTGTCCTATGGGCGGTGCGGTTAGACTGCTTTTGGTTTGTATTCGAAAGCTTTTTTGCCGACAGTTATCAGTTCTACGAGCTATGTGGGCGGCCCATTGCCACTTCAGCATGCTAATTCTAACGATTATATCAGTTACGCTTATTCTACTGCGAATGCCTTCCTTACGGCGTCTCTGAATTTCCTTATTCGGCCTGCATTGAATGATAGATCCATAAGTCATCACTGGCAACACGCACTGGTTGTATACTTTAGTCTTAACTTTTTGAGTTATACTCGATGAAAAGGTGTGGCGAGGTTTCCCGACCGTTACGCAACCTAGTTGTCAATTGACCTCTGGTTTGAAACCGATCTTACTCAGTCTTACAAGTTGTCCCAGGTATAAATACATTATATATAGATAAATATATAGATTTGGACAACATCCCATACATTGTTCCCGGTATACACAATCTTTGAGTTTTTTGAGCGTATTTTTAACAACTTTAAGCGTTGTGATCCCAACAACAACCGGCATTTGTCTGACATGGACGTTAGACACGATCGTCGTCTTGTTTATCTTAAGACCAACCAGGTAAGAGACATTATCCAGGCTATTATAGTGCTATGCTTCTCCAGGAAACATGTTATTAGAACTTTATCGTCTACAAACAGGAGGTCTGTTATGTTTTCCAATAAAGCAACTTGAAGACATCTTCCGAAACACCGATGCAGAATTTTGGGAATATCACGTCAGCCATATTAAAAACTCCGGCTTTGTCGTTTGATACTCATCGTAGAATCATCGTACAAACATCTTCTTCTTCTTCTTTACAGCCTACAAGATTCCACTGCTCAACGGTCCTCAGCCACCTGCATCCATCGACTTCCCGCAACATTTTGCAAGTCATCGCTCCTTTCTTCCCCAACGGTTGTCAGTTATAGGAGCTATCTGGCTGAACCATTGCCACTTCAACATTCTGACCTTCACGGCTATGTTGGTTACTCTGGTTCTGCTGCAGATGTCTTCATTACGGATTCTATTACGCAGAGAAATACCGAGCATAGCCCTTTCCATAGCACGCTGAGCAACTTTGAGCTTCCTCTTACGGCCCAACCTTAACACTCCAATATACCGGCAGTCTGCCTGGCACCGCTCAAATTTAGTTCAGTTAAGATTTAATTATATAAAGTTACTTTTCATGATTTAATATGTAGTATATATATGTTCAATGATGTTTGCCTTATTTGGCCTTTACAGTTTCGTCGGACAGAGCGCTGACGGAGATGTACACGCGCTTGTACATCTATGCCTATTATGGAATAGGCTGCCTGTGGATCATCGGGGATGGGCTCGGGCCCTGTCCCTGATGATCGAGATGTGTCGGTGTCCACTGGGTGGGAGTGCTCGACGCGCTCTGAGGCGTCGACGGGAGGGGTGCGTGAGTGTACCAGAACTGAGTGCATATGGACGGTCAGGTCCTCACAAATCAGTGTTGGTGTGAAGACCTGACCGTCGGTAGTTCCGCTGTGTTCGTTGAATTGGTATCGACAATTTTGTCGATGAGAATATTAAGCGGCCATCGTTTGGACATTAGCGTGGTAATAATCAGGCATTCGCAAGCTGTATCAGCATGAAACCACCAGTAGATTAGTGTGTTCTACAGATTTTTCGAGGAATCGCTGAGACGTGTCTTTGAAAAATACAGCGATCGTAGGTATTTTATAATCGCTGTGGATATCTATGTTGCGCTGAAACCACCTCGCTCCGATGACGATCCGCAGAAACCTATTTTGTATGCGTTGAAGCGATTCACTGTGTGATTGGGTTATGTGAGCAAATGTTACGGACGCGTAGGCCATGAGTGGTCTTACGCGGGCCGTATATAAACGAATTTTGTGTCTTAGAGGCATTTTGCTTCTACTGGCTATTAGGGGGGTGGAATTCGGCAGTGCCTTTTTCGTGATTGATTAGATATGAGGTCCGAAGGTCATGGCTGCGTCTTTAGTAACGCCCAGGTATTTGACCTCCCTCTTCCAAAGAATCGGGGTATCGAATAACTTGACAGTGCCGAGGAGAGGCGAAAGAGTATTGTTTTTCGTGAGTTGGGAGGTAGTGGGGCCTCGTGGGAACAGGACCACTCTATTCGAAGTTAGCGAAATATACTTGACTTAAATTAATAATTCAGATAAAATAAAGTTACAAAGTCTTGTTCAAATCTCCGCAAAAAGAGGGGAGTAAAACGGGGTGGCTTTCCAAATCATACCGGGCACGAGTACTCACCTCGTGATCGTTACCTGACTGCGTTAATTTTGAATAATTTAAAGGAATAAATGTTTACAAAATTAAAATCCAATCCATATATTTTTGGCTTTAATTGTTTAGTATAAAATGATAGGTGTTTCATTGAGTTTGAATTACGAATACAATGTTAATTCTTGTAAATTGTTGAACGTAAAATTGAATTTAAAGCGATACGAACTTCATACATTTCCCAATGCTGGGATAGTCAGTGGTCTAAAAAATTTATTACTTTTCGTTGCAGCTTATTGGGTACAACATGACAGGTGAGCGCCGTTTTAATTTCCAAACCGTACAAGCAAACCAACCAAAAAGAATAAGTTCTTTTTGGTTTTTTTAATATGCTCGAAAATGATATGGTAATTCATTTTGAAACAAGTTCGCGGCTTTAGTTCTTAGTAGATGTCTTACAACCACCAAGGCCGGCATGCAGATTGGAGATCGGAGTACCAGGCACCTCTTCCCTTGCACGCTGTTTTGGAGACTGTGTTTAGAGACTTGCGACCTTTTTTTGTTAATGCAGCGAACAATCCACAATCTATTAAAGGCAACATCAGAACTCTATTAAGGGCATTAGAAACTTCGAAAACATATATTTATATGGTTAAATATATTTAATCTGTGATTCAAGGATATACGAGTGGATCATAAAGTGCATCCCTATGAACTAACCGAGTTAATCCTATATGAGTAAGATTAGATTAAAATTGAGCTTCCCACAAGTCTCCATGTGGTTATATAAGTCATCACATAAATTGTCATTATTATCATATAGATGCCTTTCTTGCTACATAGTATTATAAGCACAGTTTGTTTATTTTTTTTTCTTTTACGTGAAACACATTTTTGCAGTGATACATTAAAACTTCTTCACTGGAATCTTTGAGATTTTTTGGCGCCTTCTTTCTTTCAGATTGCATAACATTTTCAGATCCAGGTAACTACAGACCGATCGCCATCACTTCCTTGTTCTCCAAAATAATGGAGTCCATTATAAACTGCCAGCTCTTGAGGTACTTAGATGAGCACCAGTTGATCAGTGACCGCCAGTACGGCCTCCGTCGGGGTCGCTCGGCTAGTGATCTTCTTGTGTACCTCACTCATCGATGGGCGGAGGCAGTAGAGAGCAAGGGTGAGGCCCTGGCAGTTAGTTTGGGCATAGCGAAAGCCTTTGATCGGGTATGGCACAAAGCGCTTCTTTCAAAGCTTCCGTCATATGGGCTTCCCGAGAAATTTTGCAATTGGGTCACTAGTTTTCTCACAGACCGAAGCATCAAGGTCATAGTTGACGGTGCATGCTCGGACTCCAAGTCTGTGAATGCTGGTGGCAATACAAGGCTGTGTGCTTTGGCCAACCCTGTTTCTTCTGCATATCAATGATTTGTTACAAATTAGTAGCATTCATTGCTATGCAGATGACAGCACTGGTGATGCCCTTTATACCGGCCGTGCCAATATTTCTCGGGAACACGTCGACTCGTACCGGTACAAACTTGTGTCTTGTCAGTCGAGATTTTGTTGGACAAAATCTCGGACTGGAGCCGACTAAATTTAGTCCAGTTCAACCCTAAAAAGACACAAGTTTGCGCGTTTACCGCAAAAAAGAAACCCTTCGTCGTATCACCTCGTTTTGAGAGCACTCCGCTAGTTGCCTCAGACAGCATCGGAATCCTTGGCGTCGACATATCGAACAACGTTCAGTATCGCTGTCATTTGGAAGATAAGGCCAAATTGGCCCCTTAAAAGCTTGGCGTGCTCAATAGAGCACGACAGTACTTCATGCCGGCCCACCGCTTGCAACTTTATAAGGCGCAAGTTCGGCCGCACATGGAGTACTGTTCTCATCTCTGGGCGGGGGTATCCCAGTGTCAGCTCCTTCCATTTGACCGTATCCAAAGAAGAGCGGCTCGAATTGTCCACGACCATACTCTATCCGATCGACTAGATCCCTGGCTTTGCAAAGAGATGTTGCATCTCTTTGCATTTTCTATAAGATCTACTACGGGGAGTGCTCCGAGGAATTGTTCGGATTAATCCCAGCCGCTGAATTTCACCATCGCACCTTACGGCATAACAAAATATTTCATCAACACCACCTTGATGCTTGGCATTCCACCACGGTGCGTTTTTCGCGGAATTTTCTGCCACGCACTTGCACTTTGTGGAATGAGCTGCCGTCAGCGGTTTTTCCGGACCGATACGACTTTGGGACCTTCAGGAAAAGAGCCTATACCTTTCTCAAAGGCCGGCAACGCATTCGCTATTCTTCCGGTATTGCAGATGTTCATGGGCGGCGGTAATCACTTACCATCACGTGTGCCACCAGCTCGTTTGCCTCCCTCTTCTATCAAAAAAAAACATAAGTAACTAATTGCTTTGGGATCAGAACACTATTTATATAATATTATTATTAAGGACCTAAAATTAAGAAATTTATTATTATTAAGGAATGAAATAATAAGATATGAATTCTATAGTATATATATAAAGCCTGTCATCCCCGTACTCTATTCTTTTAAGTATTTTTGTGATATTGAAATGGAGTGGAACGATGGAACCTAATTACTGTGATAGCATAACAATAACACAAAGGTGTGGAGCCAAATGCTATATTTACGAAATTCTGCATCCGTTTGCCATTAGTCATTTGTTTTTATACCGAGATATTGATAGCCATTATGAGACGTCGTCTGTTTGTGGGAGAATTCTGATCGAATGCGTAGTATTCATATTGAAAATAACCATCTCGAATATTCCAAAAGATGACAAAGGACTTAGGCTTATTACATAAACTGTCACATTAATTATTTTATTTACTGACACAAAAATCTTTTTTTAGAAGCTTTACAGAAACTTCTCAATTAGTCAATAGGTATAATGTGAAAACAATTAATTGTAGTTACTTAGTTTTTTAAGCAAGATCTAACTCCGAATCATTTCGTTGTTACTAATAATATAACACCAATACTTTCGCTACTTACTTTGGGATCAGAGCAATGTGAAGTTGTCCCTATTCATGAATTTATTTCTTTATTAAACCTATGTAACATGGAAATATAAGTGGCTGGTGGTATAAGGTGAAATAAATTCGAGATACAACCTTTTCTTGGAAAATAACCTGTCTGAGCCACTTGTCATTGATCACCAATTTTATTTTATAATATTTTCCATTTCATTCTTCCATACGACATCCTTCTGACTGGAAACATTTTTTTTTAATTTCAAAGAAACCAAAGAATTATATAAGATAAGATAATATTATAATACCGCCGTACCGTAAGTACAGACCGCCAAGTGTCTTATATATAAGGCACTTGGCGGTCTGTTCTCCAAGGCTGCGACTTTCCCCTGCCTCTAGTTCCTTCTACATTCCCTTTTATGGTGATTTTAAAGAAGCTGACGTGTCGTATATTTGTAATTTCAATCATTTTCCCCCGTCTATTATTAACACTACTTAGCTAGTTCCATTACAATTTTAAAAATAAAGCCTCCATCTGGTAAAATTAAAACTAACTTTCAAAGCTTACTTATACGATTTAAAATTATCAACGTGTCACGTTCTCGAAAAAATCATGATAGCCGAGTGGTTGGGCGGTCGGGATTTCGAGTCAGGAGACCCGAGTTCGATCCCCAGGTGGCGGGCTCGTACCTATGGGTTTTTCAAAAACTTATGTACAAATTATATCGTTGGCTTGGACATGAAGACGACGACGGGCTCACCGCCTGTCACGTTGTCCCGAAAACATCTTCGGTGGAAGGTGGGTCGAAGGGACTTAATTGTCTAGACTAGACCTCAGTCTACCCTTGTATTGGGAATTGCGTGAAGATATTTTGTTATAATTATTATTTATAAGTGTTAACAAACTCAAACGAGGCTACGAAGCTAAGGATCGACCTCGGGTCTATTGACTCAAATTCTGATCACCCAACCCACCCATTATGACCCACCTGTTACAGTAGAATGGTTTACAGTGGTATATAGTGGAATGGTGGCCATATTTCCTGGTATGATGATTATAATCTCTTTAGTTTAAAGATTTTATCTGTAAAGTTCCACTTATATTTTATTGTTTTTACAAATCGAAATTTCGATCGATCACAATATTAAAAACGGAACCCTTACAGAACCACTAGGGTCCGTCCCGTCTGCCTATCACGGTCAATACCCTTCAAATCTACTAGACCGATAAAATTGAAATTTTTTACACACGGTGACGTACATACACGAAATTTGAATATGGGGGGGACCTCTTCTGGGGAGCAAGTTTCAAAGAATGATGGCAGAATTGGTGTGAGAGTATTACATTACCGCTAGTAGCTACGATAGAATTAGAATCAGGATACCCTAGTTCAGTACCTGGGATAAAGCCCAGAGGGTTATTGATACCAATGAGTTTTTTTTTAATTGTATCGTTGACATGGACACTTAGATAACAACAGGCGAAACAGTCACGTTGTATCCAAATAAGCTCCCATAAAATATGAATCGAAAAGAGAAAATTGTCTAAAACAACAGATATTTTATAAATCAATACATAAGTAATAGTTATAATAAATTCATAAATGTATCCACAAAGAGACTTACGAGTACCTGCTATATTCCATGTTCGAAAATGGACGAATAATTTAGGCGACTACTAATTACCTGGGTTAAATATAAATCTAGCTTTGAATTATTTTACGCGGAGGAATTTGACGACCTCCGTGAACGAGTGGCATATACACTGGTTTCCATCTCTGAGGTCCCGAGTTCGATTCCCGGTCGGGTCAATGTAGAAAACACTTTTTCTAGATTTTCTCGGGTCTGGAAATTTGTGGTATCTTGTTTCTGATTCCCAAGTGCACACGCTGCTTACTTTTTTTTTGAGCTCAAGAAGGAAAGGTCGGAAGGACTCAGATTAAGTGAAAGATAAATTTGTTGAAAGCAAAAAAGGTAGGCAAGCTAGGCGACTGTGGGAGTCGCCTAGCTTGTCTGATGTCCCATCAGGAATTAAGCGTAAAGAAGAATAATAATACTAATAATAATGTGTGAATGGATTTTAGTTAGATAATTTAGTGTTGTATTCACCATCCTATTTTTATTTCAATTTATATTTTTAGGTCGCTTACAGTCGATTTACTAAAGTATTACTTATAGAGTAAAAACTTGCCAGATCAAAAGGCCTACTTGAAATATTCGGGAGAGATTAGAGTGAAAAAACTTTCACCAAATTATATGGGCAACTTCACAAAAACCTAGTCCTTTAATGCGCCTAATAATCTTATTCATCAAGTTTTAGTAATTAGCTCAGTAATTATTTATATCAGCTATATAGAGGCTCTTTTCCAACGCAGCATACCAGACCACATAATATACAACGGAAATTTCAGGAACAGAAATTAAACGGTAGGTGTGTAGTTAATTTTCTAAAAAATCTAATTTTCTTAAAATCTCAATACTAGTGATGTAGGCACGGCATGAGTGAAATGTTATTAATTGAATAAGTGGACTGAAATGTTAAAAATCATGTTATAATTACGTTAAGACTTTCAGACTTTTTTTTGTTGATAGTCTTTTAGACAATAGATACTCTTTCCTTCGAAGCACAAAGATGAGGGTCGAATCAGCACGGAGAAAATACTTGAATGGTGAATCCGAGTGATGGTACCCGAATCATGGAGGTTTATATGTTTAAGGTCTTATCAACTGTAAATAATAATATTTAAATATCTTCACGCAATACCCAATACAGGTAGACAGAGGTCTAGTCTAGACAATTAAGTACCTTCGATCCACCTTCCACCGAAGATATTTTCGGGACAACGTGACAGGTGGTGAGCCCGTCGCCGTCTTTATGCCCAAGCCAACAATGTAATTCGTACATAAGTTTTTGAGAAACCCGTTGGTACGACTCTGTCACCTGGGGATCGAACTTGGGTCTCTCGACTCGAAATCCCGACCACACAACCACTCGGCTATCGTGACTTTTTAATCATTATCAACTGTGGTCGCAAAATAGGCCTCCCTTTTCTTGCCGTCTATCTGAGGCGACGAAGTCTTGACAATATCAATCGATAGCCACTTCCAAATATAAACCCTCTTACGATATTCACAAAAAGAAATTTTTTTACACTCATTTATTATATTTACGGACATACTTAACGCCTAATGAAAATAAATAGCAATAGCGATTTATTGTATCGATATTCTGTTTGACATTATATTATAATTAATAATATGTATAGGCTCGAAGTTGATGGTCGATACGAACATTATTTATATCCAAATTTTCCAACTCGAAAAATACCGTAATAATTTGTAGTGCCTGGCCTGTGTGAGGCGTTAATGAAAATTGATCAGTATTTTATCGCACTCCTTGCGACTGATGTACGACAGTAAACTTTTACAGACATTTAGGCTGTGTTAGTAAACCTTTCAGAACGCTCTTGAGGACGCTCTTAAGATGTCATCCTTATAACTCCTACTCAAGATTGCAATTGAGCTCGTAATATAATTCCACCCACCTAAATAAAAAAATACTCAACACTTGAATTCCCACCCAAGATGTCTGTTAAAAGCGTGTTTGACAAGTTCAGTAAAAACGTTACCTGAGAGCGAGAATGTTTATTTAATAAAAATACGACTTAGAATATTTTAGGACAATGATAGTGTGAATAAAAAGGCTTTTTATTTTCGCTATCACAGTCCTCTGCTATCTTGTTCCAGATCAGAAAAGATCACTCTATGATATATCCTACACTCAAATCGATCGCGACAGATCGATTTGAGTCTTATATTACTGAATTCGTTCTTCGATTTTAGTACTCTCTCTTGGAATAAAAGGTTTGTCAAACTCGACCTCATTAATAGCAACATACAGAACGTCAGTTACCAGTCTGAATAGAGGTTAATTTTTATATTAAAACATTAATTGGCAAACATGTGAAATCTAACTAAATTATGACGTTTAGAAACTAAATTAGTTCCCATAGACGGAATGGTCATATTCCATTCGTGAATAGATTAAAAGAAAATTATTGAAACGGATGATTCGTATTTAACGTAAATCGGATATTTTTTACACCTCCTTATTACTACGCTGCCATATTTATTGGTCCTCAACCGTCCGTTCGCTATATTGCTGTCAACGGGTCATTTAATTATTCCAGGAGGACGCTTACAACTTATGAGAAATACGTTACGTTTAATAATATGGTGTATGGTAATAATTTTAAAGTTCAGTATCGAATGAAATGTTGAATTAAATTTTTATTGCACCTATCAAGAACGGAGAAAAGCGTTTTCAATAAACTGATAACCATTTTTTTCTTCTATTTTTAAAGACGAAGTAGGTACAAAATAAAGGTAACGCAGGTATGTTATTATTGACTTTCATAATAAACGACCGGATAAAGATCGTTTATAATGACAGTTTATTAATATACATTAAGAGATATCGCAATCTATTGCAATCATGATCATGGGTAAGGTAGACAGAGGTCTAGTCTAGACACTTGAGTCCCTTTGAGTACCTTTCACCGAAGATATTTTCGGGATGAAGTGACAGGTGGTGAGCCCGTCGCCGTCTTTATACGGCTTGGATTCGCACATAAGTTTTTGAAAAACCCATTGGTACGAGCCTGCCATCTGAGAATCGAACTCGGGTCTCTCGGTCTTCACTCGAAATTCCGACCACTTGGCTATCGTGATTTTTTTGTACTTTATTTTTATTTTAAGCAAAATCGTAGCATGCCCTTTATCTAAAGCCTTACAAATTAAAGAAACCTCTTCGAATTCTTGAAAATGTTGACACGTGGCACGTGGCAATCAGAAGCGTTGTTTGACGTCAGGGTCGCAAAAGTGAAACGATCTTTTTAAGAATTCATAATTCATGACAAATTCTGTTGTTTCCATTTGCTGTTTTACTGACGTCAGTAACGTTATTACCTATATTAAGAACATCACATGACATTTAAACTTAAATAATATATACCTAGATTAGGGTGTCCCTTATTTTCAGTTTTAAATTTCTAAGCATAGGTCTTCGCATTGTTCATTTGCCTCTAAACTCTCGGAAACAAATTTTTACCTTATTTGGAGAACAGTAACCAGTGCCAACTGGTATCCAATCATGTTAATACATGTTGTGCGGCAGTAGCGTTACGTATTCAAGGCATTTGTCATTTGTTCTCAATTATTCCTGGCATTGACATGTATATTTAAAATATGGCAAAGGAATTAAAGAGTATTAAAAGAGCTTTCTTTAAAAACAGTTAATGAGTGCTGAAAGAGCTGTAAATCTTATTCAAGATTTTCATGGTTTGATCACTGCAAAAGTAGAGCTAATACAATTTTTGCTACGCTGTGTTCATAAGCAAAGAAATTTGTATTCAAACTTTTTAAAGAGAGACCTTCAAAAGAAAATATTCTGCCTGATCTGTAATTATCTTCTTCTAATATCTTCGAATTATCTTTAAATATTACTTCAAATAAAAAATAAAAAAAATTTATACTTCAAATGATTTAGCTCGATGACGGAGAGAATATTACCACTACCTTCTTTCCCGAGGATATCGTAAGAGGCGCTAAGGGAAACAGTCTTGAATATCGTTATGATAACCGATAGATAGCGGGATAACCATCTCTAAAAATATCAGATCAAAATAATCAGAGCGAAGATGGGTAGCAGCATCTAAGGTGCGAGTGGTCTGGTAGTGCAATCGCCGATCCGCTTGCCAAGCGTGGCAATTATGGCAAATTCTCCCTATGGGAAGGGAGAATTTGAACTGCTGTGGACTTTAGCAGGCCGATATCTATGTGTATATGTATATAACCAAAAGGAAACGGCAATTTTCAAAATCTTCTGAGTTCTGACGGTACGGATTAACATTGACGTAGGAAAATGAAATTTTGTATTGCAATTAGGTCTGGTTATTTTAAAAAGAAATATGGGGTATGCATATCGATATTTTTACCCAATAATATTTTTCACCCATATGACACCTTAATCTTGGTGTAAAAATGTATGTCTACCAATATTTCCTTAGTACAATCATAGCTCTATTCGTTTCACTCAAGAACTATTTAATAAATAAGTTCTATGACATGACAGTTACATACGTGCTTGCTCTTTGTTAAGTTTAAATTGCGATAATATTCTAAATAAAAAATAATTGTCACCGTTATATACGCATTATTTATACTCTCACCATTATTATAGTATAACGTAAGTAAGTAACATTTGGGTATTAAAAATATTGATGTATATAATAGATTCACAATTATCGACAGGATAGTTACGTCATCCATATTAAAATCAAATTTTTGATCTTAGTCTTTTACTATTTAATTAAAACAAAAATCCACAGATCGTTAAAAATTTAATACAATTTTATTTGAAGCATAATTTAATACTAGGCTATTCAATAGTATATCATGCGTATCATTAAGCACCAATATTTTAAATATTAAAAATTATTACAGTTGAGACCGGCGGAGAAATCATACTCTGCTTTTAAAGTACTACTCTATCACCCGTATAAAAACACTTCTGGTGTAATCAGAATTAACACTTGTTAATCGGAAAGCATATGTACAAGCATTGTATTACGTATTAATAAAAATGGTACGTATTAATATCGGAGAAGCTATACTTTCTTTACACCAGGACAGGTAACCCACACATTTTAAATGTAAAAAGTGCGAAACAATTAATGGACTTGATGCTAGATGATGGAATTAATGACAGTGCCAGACAATATTTGGAGCAAGAAGCTGTCTTTAGTTCAAAGAGTATAGAATAATTAATGTTTTAATGGCTATCTCGATGTAATGAATTCACCTTTGTCAAATTAGTCATGGGATATCACAAGAGTCTTACTTCTTCTTCTTCTTTACAGCCTATTAAAAGTCCACTGCTGGCAATAGGCCAAGGCCTCCAAACATAGGCCTCTTCCAAAGATTTTCACAAAGAACAATATCGAGCCACCTGCATCCATCACGCCAAATTTAAATTTAATTGAACTGATGGAATTTATTTGAGAGGACGTAGAACTTTCTTTGTCGGAAATTTTCTTAACAATGGAAAGAAACTAAATTCGTACGGTGATAAAGTTTTACGTTTTAAAAGAAAAAAAAGCAACCCAGATTAAAACCAAGCTAGACAGTGTTTAGGTAAATCTGCTCCTGCATTGTATACAATTCACACCTGGGTAACTGATTTTAAACGTGGAAGACAGAGCTGCGAAGACGCCTACAGGTCTGGCCGTCCAAATGAAGTCACGAATCCGGACATGATCAAAAGAATTCACAAAATTGTATTGAATGATCGGCGCTTAAAGTTGAGAGATATAGCAGAGGTGGTGAGCATTTCATCTGAACGCGATTTTAATATTTTGCACCAACAATTGGGAATGAAAAAGATTTGCGCGCGATGGGTGCCGCGTTTGCTCACTGTAGATCAAAAGCAACGTCGAATGGACGATTCATCTTAGTCTTTGGCCCTGTTTAACCGAGATCCTAATGAGTTTTTGCGGCGTTATGTAACAATCGATGAAACCTGGATACATCAATATACTCCCGAAACAAAACAACAATCTAAGCAGTGGACTGAGAGTGGAAAACCTGCGCCGAAGAAAGCAAAAACGGTTTTGTCGGCCGGCAAAGTGATGGCGACTGCTTTTTGGGATGCTCGAGGGATTATTTTAGTAGATTATCTGCAAAAAGGAAAAACAATAAATGGAGAGTACTACGCAAGCTTGCTGCAAAAATGAAGTGAAGAAATCCAGACGAAACGACATTTGGCCAAGAAAAAAAAATTTTCCACCATGACACCGCACCTGCACACTTCAATGGTTGCAGTCGCCAAACTCCATGAATTGCGGTTCGAATAGCTACCGCATCCGCCCTATTCCCCGGATCTGGACCCCGTGCGACGTCCACTGATTCCCAAACATTAAGAAATGGTTAGGTGGTCAGAGATTTTCATCAAATGAAGAAGTCATTGTTGCCGTGGATGAGTATTTTGAGGGGTTGGAGAAAACATTTTATCAAAAACTGGTGTAACGGCTTTGGAGAAGCGCTGGACTAAACGCATCGAGGTAGAAGGAAACTACGTTGAGAAATAAATTTATTTTAAATAAATTTTTGAAGTTTTTCTTTGTTGTTTCGGAAACTTCTCAGCCCTCGTAACTCAAAGTAGAACGACGAAGAAGAAAAAAGAAGTAAAAACTTAAAATCTATAGGGAGTAAATCGTATAGGTACAAGGATAATTTAGGACAACTAAAAAATACCATACCATACTCGCAGATTAAGTTGTCTCTAATCCTGAGCTTTGCTAAATGGGTTAGGTAACATGCATGACCAAGACACATACATCAGATAGATTTCAGTAATTTCTTAGTACTTCAAAATTTTATAAACGAGTCAAAATTTTAAAATTAATAAGGGTTTATTGGGGATGGGAGTCTTGCACTTCTCTGTAGTGTTTGCCTTGTTTGTTTTGACTTTTTAGACAATTTATCACCCTCGAACTTGAGGTCAGATTGGACGGTGGAGTTTACCGCTTCTTTGCCCAAAATACAGCAGTTTTCTTTCCTGAACACTGCTATAGCCTGGTATTAAATGAGTGCACTTTCTATTTCAAGTATTATGGGATGTTTATTACTTTTAGTAAATGGACTAGCTTCGATAGCCAGGAGACAACTTAAAGAGTTATCAGTTTGTTTTATTATGAGATTATGAGATTTCGCAAATAGAAATAGAAGTGTTTCTAAGATTGCTATTGGCTTTCCGGAGAAAACGAAACTTGTGGGACTTTTATAGCTCAGTATGATATTAAATTCGGGTTACCATATTGCCGCGCCTATGCATTTTTATGCGACATTATTGAAGCATCCGTGTACATGACTCCCCAATCACTACACATAATTTTTTTGTTATGCTAAGAGAAATAATTTTGTTAATAATGCTTTAATAGGTTTTCTAAACACAGAAGATTTATCTAGTTGGAATAAAGAGAAATTATTTTTATTTAATTTTGAGTAACTGTTAATTAAGCAAGGAATCTTATTTGATTCAGTAACTCCTATTTGAGGTAAATTCCGAAAGTGTTTGTGTTTTAGGCAGCAAAGGATAAGTAGTAAATTGAGCAAGTTTCTAAAGGCATATGTCAGATAAAAGTTGATTGCGTAGGCGTAATAGAGGATCCAGGCATTTTTTGTGTAGGCTGTTTGTAGATATTCATAACTCCGCAAATAATTTGAAGGCACTTGTATTGAATTTTATCACACAGATAAAGCGATACTTTGCGCCAGGGTTGGAGTAGAAATGAACCGTAATCAAAGTGACGACAAATTGCCGTTTCGTCATTCGTGATACATAAGTTTTTTACGGGATGAAAACTGCACCATACGCGGATAATGATCGTAGACTATTGGGGTTTATCTCACATTTTTAGCTTTTAGCAATATAATTTATGCGTTGGACTCCCGTCATTCAACAATGGCTTAAAATTTTTACGTGATAAAAGTTAAGTATTGCTTGGTTGTCAATTAAAAGTGTAATATCTGGAACCATTTTGTTTTTTCTAGAAAACACTATAATATTACTCTTTGCAGTAGATATCGATAAGCCATGCGTGATGTCCAGTTCTGTAACAAATAGATGGTAGATTTCAGATTGGAGTTGGTAACCATCGATACCCATGCAAGTGGCACTGCATATGGGAATAGAAGCATCAGGCCTTTGCAAGCGTTATACGCCATCTTGGGCAATATCGAAATTTGTTTGCCTGGACTGATCTCATGTAAAACGAGCCCGATATTAATATCAGATTCTTTACCAATGTTGGCCACGCCAACGTGAACAATGAATTGCGGTTTTATAAAATTGACTTTCATATCAACTGCAAGTAGGTGGACATAATAATCTTGAGCGCTCAGTCAGGATGGAAGGATTGAGATTAGGGATGTCATTCTTTGAGAAATGGATTATTTATATCTGAGATTTCTGGATTCGCATTTATTATTAAGTTATTAAAACTTTCGCGAGATATTTTTAATCAAATAATTAAAAACCCCAAACTTGTTTTTAATCAAATAAACAATCTATTATTTTTGTAACCAAAATTATATCAGGTATTCATCAGAGCTGAGTTCTTCGTTTTCTGAATTATTAATTGGCACTTCATACTTTAAAATGAATTGAAATTGATAATATTATTTGTGTCCGAAAGTAAGAATATATTTTCGTCGATAAAATTATGTCTGTCGAATAAAGAGTCTTTTAATCGTTCATTAACAAAACAAATAAATTTGTTAAATGCCGTAGAAGACAGCGACTAATGTGATTATTTTCATTAATCAGAGTTATGAGATGATCTCTAAAGGATACTCTTTACCAACTAAAGCCACCACCGTAAGATATTGTTGGGGCATGCACAACGTCGTAGAACTAGACCAGCGTCAGCGTACAGAACGGAAATCATACTTACTTACTTACTAGCTTGCTTATCTTCACGCACAGTCCCTGACGGGGTAGCCAGAGAGAACAGATCGCCAAGTGTCACGATCCTCACACACCTTTTTCGCTTTTTTCAGATTCATCATCTTCTTCATACATGAAAAACGTTTCATAAAAAAAAGGAAAATCATCAACAAAATAACGTCCATCCAGTTGATGTGACTGCAAAAATGAAAATGAAGCGAACCTTCCGTAGTTAGAATTACAATTTAAATTCAAATATGTAACACGCGTACTTTAGCCCTTAAAATTATAAACTATGACTTACTGATTATATACTCTTTGTTTCATAGATATATGTCCTAAAAAAAGAAATATAGGTTAGCTGTCACAGAAATGTCGAAAACCATAGACAATACGTACATAACTGAGGTCGAAAAACACGGTTACTCTTCGCTAATCAGACGGTAAACTTGGTAATGCGTGATTTTTATACCGAATGTCAAATCCGATTCGTTTATGCCTATTAAGAATAATCTACTACTGTACATAGACATATCTCGCAGATATGCCGTAAGAAATTGTGCGTTAGGCGCTGCATAATGCTGAAAAACGCATCTAATGGTTTGATGATAAGTTTATACATGTATTTAGCCAATTAGTAATATTTAAAAAAGTCACGATAGCCGGGTGGTTGGGTGGTCGGAATTTCGAGTCGAGAGACCCGAGTTCGATCCCCAGGTGGCAGGCTTGGACCAATGGGTTTTTCAAAAACTTCTGTACGAATTAAATCTTTGACTTGGACATAAAGACGGCGACCTGTCACGTTGTTCCGAAAATATCTTCGGTGGAAGGTGGGTCGAAGGGATTTAATTGTCTAGACGAGACCTCTGTCTACCCCTGTATTGGGATTGCGTGAAGATATTTAATTAAATTAAGTAATATCTAAGACGTGTCAGAAGTCACACAAATCGTTTATTCCCCACTGCCATGAAATGTTATGCAGTATTGCCACGAAAATTTAAAATTACCAGAGGTTACTTGCTTAAAATTGTCGCAAAAACATTTAACAAAATAACTTTTTGAGACAAGCAATAAAATACAAATTTGTTTACCAAAAATGTTGGAATAAATAAAAAAATAAAAAATAAAAATGCATTTATTTGGAACATTAAACATATGTTTACAATTTATAGTGTACGATAATAACAACCTTAGTAAAAACTGTGTCGTTGCTATTAACGCCCATCCTCCTAGTGTAAGCGTTCCAACTATACAAAATTTTTACTTTAAAAAATAAGAAAAAAATGAATGCGTGTAGTGCGTGACACATTTGTGTATACGTGTGTGCACGCATGTGAGCGCGCGTGCTCGCGCATGTATGTGTGTGTGTGTGTGTGTGTGTGTGTGTGTGTGTGTGTGTGTGCGTGTGCAAGTGTGTGTGAGTACATATTCGTGTTAAATGAGTAAGTTTTCAGTTTCCTCATAATTAAGACCCAAAAGCCATTCCGTGATTTTAGCCTTACATTCTCTCGAAGTAAGTGGGTAAATATAAGTCAATTTATTAACCCTGTTATATAGTTTAGGACTAAGGTAAAAATAATGTCGATTTGCGACAGATAGGCTAGAATTTACTGGTTGACATACTCGATCGCCTCTACGCTTTTTTTATCCAATTCGGGGTAATAATAGAGCTGTGTATGTTTGCGTAAAATGACCCTCAGTATAAACAATTGTCTGACACTTAAAATTTTGCACAAAGCATAGAGATCTACTGTAGGGAATCGCAATGGTTTAAAAATCATAACCTTTAGTACTGCTCTCTGAGCTCTTTCCAATCTAAGAAACTGGGTCTTACCGGAACCACCCCATGCAATTATACAATAATTTAAAATGGATTGTCCTAATGCGTAATACACTGTTTTCAGGGTTATATAGTCTGCAGATGATCTTAGATTTTTAAACACGTATATTAGCTTTCTTACTTTATATATTAACGAGTCAATTTTTTCCTTCCAAGATAAAGTACTGTTGATGATTACTCCGAGATATTTAACTTTATTTGAACAGGCAACAGTAAAACAATCACAATTCGTGTCTGTGGGGTTATTACAATTATATATAGCTGTGAAATTATTTATCGAATTGATTTACCACCGAAGTTTTAAACGTTTATGAACTTTTGTAACTAATGTACGTAAATATATTATTTTCTTATATACAAGTATTTTACTTCGATTGTTGTCAAAATATTTTCGATTTATCAGCAGATATACAAAATTAATCATTTTTCATAGTATATGCGTGTCTTTAATGATTCGTGTAAAACCTGAGTAATAAAATCTAACATCTCGTCTTACTCTCTGGGTGTCGTAAAAGTTGGCTACAGGAAAGTCCTGAATATTAAGACAGGGGTCTGGAAAACCTGGAATATTTGTTACTACAAAGAAAGAATAAAAGTATATCGAAAATGCGAATTACAGCAGTAATTAATATATGAGCAAATGAGTGTTAGGCTTCGCTTAATATAGCAGGTGCTAATGTTTTCATAACTAATTGATTTGATTGGCTTACAAGCTCATACAGTAGATTTAGGGCAATTGTATAAATTAACGTATAATCCTTGCTTCAATCACATTACGCCTAATTATACTAGGCGATAAAACTTAGACGATAAATTCAGTTCATTTGATAGAAAATAGAAAGAAGTATTCGGAAATTTTATAGCAAACGAATTCGAAGTGTCCTGATTTTTAATATGATTCATTAGAAATATTATATAAAATCAATGAAGAAGGTCCAGGAAAAATATTTATTTCAACATAATTTACGGGAAGAGAAAAAAATTACGACTTCCAGGTAGAAACTGTATTTAATTGAAAAAATAAAAATTAAGTGGAAAAATTCAAAAGGTCACTGTTAAACTTTAACTCGTTAATTTTGTGGCTTCTTCGTTGAAACGCAGTTTTGGCAAACATTAATAATTTTGTTCTTACTCAATACTTTTACTTTGCTGTATTTCTATGGTTTTGCGGACCAGAAATTTCGACGCAAAAAAGTCCAAACTTCTGTTAAGCAACGTGCACAGGAACTATGGAGGGTTTCCATGCACGTTGCTCAACAAAATTATTTGGGTTCCTTCTTAAAAAATTTATAAAAACCATTCTATTTAAGTTTATTAAATTATTACACGATTTTATATTTTATAAAAAATACAAAAATGTAAAAAAGAAAAAGCTATTTTTTCATAGTCACCTCAGTCGTATTTCAAAATATATTTATCATATATATACTTCATATCGATCACTGAAAACAAATTAGCTAAGTAATATATATATAATAATAATAATAAGTCAATAACTGGTTACATATATGAACTAATTTACAATAAAAAAATATACGGAACAACAGCTTTTTTAAGTTAGTTACTCATTCAAAATTACGAAATATTTGTTAGCTCGAATTTAGTTAGTAAATTTTCATGGCTATTGTTTCCGTCTCGAAAGTTTACCAACAATTTTGTAACTGTTATTATATTGGCTTCTTCCCGTAGGGAACGAGCCGCGTGACCGTCGTAATTTATGAAACAAATTTTCTTCATACCAATTTTATTCGTAAACAGAATTATTGCATCATCACTTCTCTGCATTGAATTTACCACCCCTGTCGTCTCGCGGTTACATTATGAGGAAACGAGGGAAAAAGTCTAGGATAAAAAATCTTAAGCGAGCTGAGCTTCGCAGAGCAACTGCTTTTGCTAGTCTTAAACGGCTTTTACGTCACCCGCGAGACGAAATTTTACTACAGCCTCGTACGCCAACACTATGTTGCAAATACAGAGACATTGTAAAAATATGCAAAACATGACTGAAACGAAATATTTCAGTCATGTTTGGTACTGGCTTTCAACCAGCGTTTGAATCCTGCTAGGGGAAAATATTAATGTGGAATATAAATAGGTGTATCAAAGTCAGTGATGTTCATTTGTCATTACACCTACCTAATACGTATATTCAGTTATTTAAAACTATCCACTTTTTACAACTCATGGTAGCCGAGTGGTTGGGTGGTCGGAACGTCGAGTCATGAGACCCTAGTTCGATTCCCAGGTAACGAGTTTTTTCAAAATGTTTGTATAATTTATATCGTAGAGTTGGGTATAAAGACGGCGACCGCCTCACCACCTGTCACGTTGTTCCAAAAATATCTTCAGTGAAAGGTGGGAAAGGACTTATTTGTCTAGACCTCTGTCTACCCCGGTATTGGGAATGGCATGAAGATATTTATTGTTTTTACTTCAGAACTCTTAAGCAATCTTTAAATTTGATTTTAAAATTAAATTTTTAAATTTAACATTAAATTCAAAGCTGCCTGCCAGCACAGCAGCATATTTGGGGCTTAAGCATAATACAAACAAAGAATCAATTCCTCGTCAATTTTTAAGTTTAGGATTAAGTTTTTCCCTCAGTCGCGCCTCCAACGACAACCGCGTAAAAAACCTAATGGTATAATCATTTCCCGAATCAAAACAATTCGATTACCATTACTTTGGATTATAACAATCTCCTGTCACTATTTTTTTTTGGTATGTTAATAATATATATTCTCGCCATTTCCAATACAGGCGTAGACAGAGGTTTAATCACGACAATTAAATCCCTGCGACCCATCTCCACCCAAGACATTTTTTCGGGACAATGTGACAGGTGGTGAACCTGTCGCTGTCTTTATGTCCAAGCCAATGATGTTATCGTACGTAGGTTTTTAAAAAACCCATTGATCAGAGTCGAACACCAGGGGATTAAACTCGGGTATCCAGACTCGAAATCCGACCACCCAACCACTCAGCTATCGTGACTTCTTATGGACTGTTACCTTGTCTTATTTATATAGACACCCTGCCTTAGACTTATTCGCCTCTTAACCTCTTGGTCGAAGGCTCTATTAGCCGTCCGATTATAATTGAACGGAAAATGTATCTTCAGCTGTATGACAATCGAAGGGCTTGATGAACATCTGCACATTAAAATTTATTTAAAAAAAAAACCTTTTAAAATTTTAATTCCAAGGCGGCCTTATCGCGGGCAACATATTGTACTAACCTACAGTTACGTTTTAACGTGTCCCAAAGTTAAAGAATAGCTGTTCTTTCAACTTGATACACAATCGGACGGCCAGGCATTTATTTTTTTATAAGATAACATTTATTTATTTAAAAGAATTAATTAATTAAACGATAATATATTAATGAACGATATCAACTATTCATATCAAAATGTTTCATTAATGTTAAAAGTTACGATAGCCGAGTGGATGGGTGGTCGGAATTTCGAGTCAAGAGACCCGAGTTCGATCTCCAGGTGGCAGGCTCGTAGGTTTTTCATAAATTTATGTACGAATTGTAACGTTGGCTTGAACATAAAGACGGCGACGGGCTCACCACCTGTCACGTTGCCCCGAAAATATCTTCGGTGGAAGGTGGGTCAAAGGGACTTAATTGTCGAGGCTAGACCTCTGTCTACCCCTGTATTGGGAATTGCATGAAGATATTTATTTATTTATAATCTTAATAAAATACAAAGAAATATCGTATATATGAAAGAATTCATTAATTAATTTAAAGAATCCATTAGTTATTTTATGATATACTTTATATAATATAATATACTTTATAGAAATATATATCAACCAAAATCAAATTGCTATATACTCTTTCAGGGTGTGTACATATTTTTAAGAATTTCAAATGGGAACTTTATATTCTTTTCTCCAATGTATGTACATATACAAGCAATTAAATAAAAAGAATAAATATTGTTTGTGTTACTGACTAATTATATTCGTAATTTATTATTATTCTTCTTTATGTAATAACTTAAACACTTTGTTGTAATATATTTCATGTATTTTAATTATTTTATTCTCAACAATGCAATTTATTAGCTCAGTACGAAATTTAAGCCTATAGATAATTAATTAAAGGAAAATTTAATTATGATCGAGATATAATTAGTACTCCTTCGATAAAAGAGCTGCATTAAGCTTCGGATGTATAACAATCCAAAGGCACAAGCGAAATATGAACTATACGTCAAAGAAGATTTTATTGACAGATAATGAAGTTGTTTTATTATATACTCGTACGTAAAAGTCACAATAGCTGAGTGGATGGGTGGTCAGAATTTGAGTCAAGAGATCCGAGCTCCATCCCCAGATGGCAGTCACCAATATGTTTTTCGAAAACTTATGTACAAATTATATCGTTGGCTTGGACATTAAGACCGCAACAGGCACCACCTAGAATGTGGGTCGAAACGATTTAATTGTCTCCCTGGCTACCCCTGTATTGCGGATGGCGTGAACACATAATATTTTTTATAGAACGTATTTTTATACATAGAATAGGGGGGCAAACGAGTAGGTGGCTCACGTTATGGCAAGTGATTACCACCGCCCATGAACATCTGCTTTACCAGAGGAATAGCAGATGCTTTGAGAAAAATCATATACCATTTATAATAAGTCATGAGCCCCGAGTTTGATCGATTTTTTTCAAAACTTATTTACGATTTATATCGTTGGCTTGAACAAAAGGACGGCGACGAGCCCACCAGCTGTCACGTTGTCCGGAAAAATGTCTTCGGTGGAAGGTGGGTCGAAAACACTTAACTGTCGAGGCCTCTGTTTACCCCTGTATTGGGAATTGCGTGAAGATTTTTTTTCTTTTTTTATTTACCCTTAGCTATAGCTCGTAAGACAATTAAATTTGCAATCTGGTTTTTTCGGCCTATTATTCATATTTTTAAAAACAAACCTAGACTAAATGGTATCATTCCAAAACACAATATAATTTTCTTTTCTACGTGAATCACCTTTACAAACACTGAACCTCCAAAGCTTACTACAAGGTGGAAGTTTAAACACTTTCAATCTCACATTAGCTTAAGCCTAATGTTGCAGTAAATATAATGTGTGCGTGTTTGTAAACAAACTTGCAAGTTGCGTACCTGTTGCTGTTATAGTAATTGTTCAATATAGTCTCCAAATCTTGAGCTCTCATCTCCTTCATTGCAACATATATATTTATTATAAGAGTTTAATTTAAACATAAACGCTATATTCCCGTCGCTTAAACCTTCACCTTTACTGTGTTATGAGCAGACAAGCAAGAATATTTGCATGAAATGAACGTAATACTATCTATTATGTAGCAACATTCTGAGTGAAGTCTGCATTAATATTCACATCATATTAATCAAGGGTTGAGGATTACGAGTTCTAAGGATTCGTTAATTAAAACTAACGAATAAGGTTCTCAGATACTCTGTGTCTACAGTTCTAAATAAAGAAACGAAAAAGGTATCGGCATTTCATCTTGCATATCTGCATGGCATCGGTGTTTTGTTAGAGGCGACGGGAAAACCTTCATCTCAACGGCAACACATATACATTATTATTTTGAAACAAAACCTCCCAGATTAATCATATTAATAGATACTGCTAATGTGTCGTCTCCTTCGACATTCATGAGAAAGTTTCTGGTACGAGTATATACGGTGGTGATCTGGTATAAAAGTGTATGGTTTGTACTTACCATGCCCATACACTCGCAGTATTAGCGGGGCTATAGATGTGTTGCGAAATTTTAATAAAAGGGAAGGCAGGGGGTAAGATATACAAAAAAGGAGCGTGTACTTTAGCGCCTTCTCCCTGCCTCGTTCTCTTGCCTCCCTCCCTGCCTCGTGATCTTAAGGGGAAAATCAGAAGCGTGACTCTGTTTCACGCCGGTAATCTATAAAGTCGTGATCCTTACCAGTTCAAGCCGGCCTTTTCATGCTGTTATATTCAGCCTAAGGAACTCAATAAATACAAGATTAATAAAATTAAACAAGATTAGGAGACTCGTATTGCACCGCAGCATTGGACTATTGGAACTGTTCATAGCTGCACTCCATCTCGACCAATTTATGCGCGCAAGTAATCAAATGAAAGAGCTAGTTCCATCTCATTTTTTATTTATAATGTAGTTGGTTCCAACAAGCGCCTTTTATACCAAATTAACCGCATGCCGGAATTAAAGCAAGTAATATAGAAAAAGAAATCTATTTAAATATAAGAAAAGTACTAGAGGCAGTTTGTAGAATGTGTTTGAGTATAACTAGAGGACTGTGAAATTGAGCCGATATAAGCTTTGAATAGCTTCATTATAAATCTGTTAATATAAATAAATAATTATCTTCACGCCATTCCTAATACAGGGATCGACAGAGGTCTAGGCAAGTAAGTCGTTTCGATCATCCACCTTCCACCGAAGATTCTTTTGAGACAACGTGACAGGTGGTGAACCCTTCGCTGTCTTTATGTCTAAGCCAACGATATAAATTGTACATGTTTTTGAGAAAACCCATTGGAACGAGTCTTCTACCTGGGGAACAAACTCTGATCTCTTGACTCGAATTCCGATAGCCGAGTGGTTGTGTGAATCACTCGGCTATTGTGACTGTTAAATCTATTTTCCCCGTGACTTTTATATTACAGTTAATTGTACAAAAATTAAACAATAATTGTAATCAAAACTCTCTCTAGTTAGATGAGAGGTTTGTTTATAGTCGTTGTGAATGTAACAGCATTAGTAATTTGGAGCTACACAACTGCGAGTGAGTTGGCACAACCTTACATCGCCACCACACATTTAGTAAGGAAGGATAATTTTCTCCCGATTTTCTAAAATGTTTCTATATTGTGTGTGTTAATTCTAGCTTGATGTTACATGAGCCTATGTTCCTTGCCTTTGATTACGCCATCTTAAGTAAAAATTATTATTATTGAAATTAAGTGCCAAGATTTAAAAAAAGAACAACAAGATTTAAAACAGAGGTCTAGACAATTATGTCCTTTCGACGCACCTTCCGCCGAAAACATTTATTGGGACAACATGACAGGTGGTGAGTCCGTCGCCGTCTTTGTGTCCAAGCCAATGATGAAATCGTACATAAGTTTTGGAAAAAACTCCTTTGATACGAGCTTCGAGACCGAACTCGGTTCTCTTGACCTGAATTCCGAAGTTCCATCCACTCAGTTATCGTAAATCTTTCTAAGCATACTAAAACAACTATTTAATTGTGAATATTATAGAAAGTTCTCAATTAGTTGTAAGCTTCAGTGTGTACTTCTTAAGCAAACATTTGCCTGCAGTTTCCTCACTAATTGATTTAATCTATCTCTACGCTCTATTAGTCGAGACAAGCCGATTATTATGCTAAGTTTTAATGCTGAGTACATCTCAAGCTAGTTATGTAAGAGCTTTGTAGTACTTGTTATTCCATTGTTGAATTGAGTCTTAGGAATATTAAAATCACCACAATTATTTACCGAACTATCTTCTTACTGTTTCTAATAGCTATAGGAGCTGGTTCAGTTATTTCGCTGTTTTATGATTAACTTAGATACTCCACTAGATTCCACTATTTTAAAACGTTAATATAACCCTACATAACCGAAACGTGAATACTATGATAGTGATAGCAAACAGCAGATGTAAACACGCTAAAATTTAATTCTATCGAATTATTCGTCACTATAACATTATATAATATTAAAATATGGCAATGAAATTTAAATCCAAATATTATATTTATATTTTCCATAAATAGTATGCAGTCAGACAGCGCTTCGTTCTGCTGTGGATACATCACGTTCGTTATCCGTAGTTATCAAAATCGATGAAATCATTAGCGAGGGTCTGAAAAGTTTGCAGATAGCTTGTTCGCTTTTGTTTTATCTGTGACTGTTATATTCAGAACTATATTTTCCCTACCAAACTCTCTTAGTATTTCTATACCACCAAATAAAATCAATTAAGCTTGTAAAATTTCGTAATATACTAATAAATTCAAAAACCACTTTACGGATTTTATATAGTATTGTTGTTATTAAAAAACGGAAAGACATATGCGGAAGGTTGAGGCGTGTAAGTCGTTAAGGTTTTGTGTTAATGAGTATGACTGTGTTACCATTCAATTTAACTCAAATGCTGATAAGGGATGCCTTGATAATGGCTTTCAAATGCATCAGGTCAGGGTTAGGAAGATTTTCTCTTTAGTACCGACAAGTGGTCTTTCACTGCTGGCCGAATGAGGAAGCTCAAAGTTGCTCAGCGTGCTATGGAAAGATCTATGCTCGGTGTTTCTTTGCGTGATGGAATCTGTTATGAAGACATCCGCAGCAGAACTCAGGTAACCGACATATCAGTAACGATTAGCACGCGGGAGTGGCAATGGGCTGACTACATAACCCGACGAACTGATAACCATTGGGGAAAAGAGGTTCTCGAGTGAGGTAAATGCAGTGTAGGACGACCCCCCACAAGATGGAGTGACGTCCTAGAAAATGTTGCGAGGAGTCGATGCAGGTTGCTGAGAAACGTTCTATGTGGGGAGTTCCAGGGGAGGCCTATATTAGTCAGTGGACTCTTTATAGGCTGTAAAGAATAATAAATAAATAAATATCTTCACGCAATTCCCGATACAGGGATAGACAGAGGTCTAGTCAAGACAATTAAGTCCCTTTAACCCATCATACTAATTATATCTCGATCTTAATTAAATTTTCCTTTTATTAATTATCTATAAAAAAAAATATCTTCTCGCAATTCCCAATACAGGGGTAGACAGAGGTCGAGTCTAGACAATTAAGTCCCTTCGACCCACCTTTCACCGAAGATATTTTCGGGACAACGTGACAGGTGGTGAGCCCATCGCCGCCTTTATGTCCAAGCCAACGATATTCGTACATAAGTTTTTGAAAAACTCATTGGTACGAGCCTACCAACTGGGGATCGAACTCGGGTCTATTGACTCGAAATTCCGACCACCCAACCACTCGGCTATCGTGACTTTATTTTAATATTAAATTAACCGTCAGGTTACTAAAAGACATATACCGTGTGGTACCGGTGATTTATACTCCCATTCTTCGCGTGGGTGTCGTAAGAGGCGACAAAGGTAAACAGACCGGAATATCGTTATGGCAACCGATAGATGGCGCAATATCCATCTCGAAAAATATCAAATCAAAATAATCAGACCGAAGATGGGCAGCCGCGTCTGAGGTGCTTGTAGTCCGCTCCTGCGATCGCCAATCCGATTGCCAAACGTGGCGATTATGGCAAATCCTCCCTGTGGGAGAGACCTATGTACTGTACTGGACTTTAATAGGCCGTTAGATATGTTTGCACTAAAAAAAAACAAAATTAGTAAAAAGTTTAAGTATTAATATTTTTATGAACTTTTATTTTTATAATAATCGCAACTGGTTTATTATATTTGCAAATATAATAAGCCTATGTAACCCGAAAAAAAGTCAGTGGTTGGGTGATCCACAGATGGCGGGATTGTACCAGTGGGTTTTTTCAAAAAAACTTATGTACGAATTTATCGTTGGCTTGTACATAAAGACGGCGACGGGCTCACCACCTGTCACGTTGTCCCGAAAATATCTTCAGTGAAAGGTGGATCTAAGGGACTTAATTGTCTAGACTAGACCTCTGTCTACCCCTGTATTGGGAATTGCTTAAAGATATTTATTTATTTATTTATTCTATGTAGCCCGGGGATAGTGTAGTTTCCCAACAGTGAAAGAATTTTTCAAATCGGTTTCGGAACCTAGTCAACAAAAACAAACAAACCTATTCTCTCTGTATAATATTAGTACAGATATTGATAATTTAATTTATTTTTACGGCGTTTAGGAAATTATAGCGATACAAAGTAAATTAATTGCGTATAATTATTCTCGTCGCCGAAATTTGGCACTGAAAGTGCCCTCTGTTGTATTATCTCTATTTACTTTCTCGACAAATTTACGCTGCTCGTGATAAGCAAAGCAAAAAGGTAAGCCGTTATGCTTTGGCCAACGGCCAAGGTTCATATTATCCTAATAATTTTAACAAAATAAATAAACATTAAAAACCAAAATCATATAAAAAAGAAGAATGTAGATCTAATTGCTTCTCATATATTTTTCCCCCCTACTTTTTCTTCTAAAATAAAAGTAGCGAATAAGTGTAAAAATAATTTCCTATGACATAAGCTATCTGCAAGTGGTGTCTCATTAAAATCGCTCCAGCCATTTCAGAGATTAGCCGGAACGAAAACAAAGACATACAGACATTTTTTTTATGATAGCCATATACATTACAAACAAACACTTCCATTTTGGCTGTAGTCACGTGACTGTAATGTCTATGTGGTAACGGCCTGAGAATATTACCATTCCCTCTCTTCCCGTGGGTGTCGGTGTGGAAGAAGCGAATAAGGGAAACAGCCTTGATATCATTTTGGCAACCAAAAGCTGGCGGGATAACCATCTCTACAAATATCAGATAAAATAATCAGACCGAAGATGGGCAGCAGCGTCTTAGGTGCGAGTGGTCTGGTCTGCGATCGCCAATCCGATTGCCAAACGTGGCGATTACGGCAAATCCTCCCTATGGGAGAGACCTATGTCCTTTGTGGACTTTAACAGACCGTTATGAATATATGTACTTCGATTTTTATATATGTACAAATATAAATGTTTGTACTCTAGTCTTGGATGTTTATAAGTATATAAGAATATTTATCTACATAAATATACCAACTTTAGTATAGGCCTGTCGCCTTTTTTACGCAATTCATACATTGCAGTGCGTAAAATATACAGAAACTTTTTGTTGGGTTACGAGTAGTTCTCTGCCACCATAGGGTAAGGGACTCTCTGTCCATACTCCGTGCCCATGTACTGTCTAAACTATAGCTAGCTGCAGCTGCGTTACCTATCTCTTATTGCCTTTTCTATTTTGTAACAGATTTTCAGGAAATATTTTATTAATTTAACAAAATAAATAAACATTAAAACCAAAATCATATAAAAAGAAGAATGTAGATCTAATTGCTTCTCATATATTTTTCCCCCCTACTTTTTCTTCTAAAATAAAAGTAGCGAATAAGTGTAAAAATAATTTCCTATGACATAAGCTATCTGCAAGTGGTGTCTCATTAAAATCGCTCCAGCCATTTCAGAGATTAGCCGGAACGAAAACAAAGACATACAGACATTTTTTTATGATAGCCATATACATTACAAACAAACACTTCCATTTTGGCTGTAGTCACGTGACTGTAATGTCTGTGTGGTAACGGCGTGAGAATATTACCATTCCCTCTCTTCCCGTGGGTGTCGGTGTGGAAGAAGCGAATAAGGGAAACAGCCTTGATATCATTTTGGCAACCAAAAGCTGGCGGGATAACCATCTCTACAAATATCAGATAAAAATAATCAGACCGAAGATGGGCAGCAGCGTCTTAGGTGCGAGTGGTCTGGTCTGCGATCGCCAATCCGCTTGCCAAGCGTGGCGATTACGGCAAATCCTCCCTATGGGAGAGACCTATGTCCTTTGTGGACTTTAACAGACCGTTATGAATATATGTACTTCGATTTTTATATATGTACAAATATAAATGTTTGTACTCTAGTCTTGGATGTTTATAAGTATATAAGAATATTTATCTACATAAATATACCAACTTTAGTATAGGCCTGTCGCCTTTTTTACGCAATTCATACATTGCAGTGCGTAAAATATACAGAAACTTTTTGTTGGGTTACGAGTAGTTCTCTGCCACCATAGGGTAAGGGACTCTCTGTCCATACTCCGTGCCCATGTACTGTCTAAACTATAGCTAGCTGCAGCTGCGTTACCTATCTCTTATTGCCTTTTCTATTTTGTAACAGATTTTCAGGAAATATTTTATTAATTTACCATTTTAAAAGAAATAAAACAATATTCGGAAATTGGAAAAAAGTAACATGTTTATGCATGTACGTGAGTACATATTCTGTTGTATGCATTGCCTAAGACTAGAAATTACTCCCTTTTTACATTTGCAAGTGTTACCTTTTAGAGTGGAAATTTTTTAAATAATTCTAGTATTATTGATAAGTATTTATTTCACTCTAACGAGTATATTTCATTTACAGAAACGTTTTCGTCAGATAAATCCGTTTAGAAATTTGAGAAAATTAGTTAATTGGCGTAGTTTCTAGAACTACGTCCATTAACGGGTTTTGCCATCGATATTCGATTTAGCAATGAAAGTCTCAATTAAATTATCGTAGAAATTCGAATACTTTGATTCGTAATAAGAAACCCTGAACTTCATAAGATTTCGTAAACATCTTTAAGTGTTTCATCGTTACAACCAGAGATTAAATAATAATTTACCTTAAACGTACTTGTAATTATGCGAATTTTGGTTTTACTGTAATAATGTAATGAACATTTTTGTGGTCATTTTACATAATAAATTTAACTGCATACGAGTAAATTGGAACAAAATCTTCAAAATTAACCAACGCGCAAAAGAAATAAATAATTGAATATAGTAGTAGTGGCGGTATATACTTTATTGTACACCACACAACATAAACAAAAATAAATAGAACTGAGAAAAAACTTAATACTACGAATGTACAATAAGGCTGTCGTGTCGAAAGTGAAACTGGAATTAAGGAAAGTAGGAGTTGGTGTGTTTTACTAAACTATATATATATATATATATATATATATATATATATATATATATATATATATATATATATATATATATATATATATATATATATATATATATATATATATATATATATATATATATATATATATATATATATATATATATATATATATATATATATATATATATATATATATATATATATATATATATATATATATACATATATATATATATATATGGAAATTGCGTGAAAATACATACTGTTTTCATGGTGTCGCCAGCTCTGAATTCCCGGGTTCGATTCTCCGTCGGGTTAATGTAGCAAACACTTTTCTACATTTTCTCGGGTCTGGGTGTTTGTGGTACCTTCGTTGTTTCTGATTCCATTTCCATTTCCATTTGGGATCAAAGCAATGTATGAGATGTTGTCACTGTCTATGTATGCCTATGTATGTATATATATATATATATATATATATATATATGGAAATTGCGTGAAAATACATACTGTTTTCATGGTGTCGCCAGCTCTGAATTCCCGGGTTCGATTCTCCGTCGGGTTAATGTAGCAAACACTTTTTCTACATTTTCTCGGGTCTGGGTGTTTGTGGTACCTTCGTTGTTTCTGATTCCATTTCCATTTCCATTTGGGATCAAAGCAATGTATGAGATGTTGTCACTGTCTATGTATGCCTATGTATGTATATATATTTTAGATGTGGTAGAGCCACGCATCAGCTTTTATTGTTGCATGAATGGGCCGGCTCGATCGGGGAAGTACCACGACCTCACAGAATACCGGCGTGAAGTAGAAGTCTAACAAACTTCTGCATTTTTTTTTGGTGAGTGCAGGTAAACGGAGGCCCACACACACCCCTCCCCAATTCTGGATGGGGTGGCACTCTAAGGCCGGCAACTCATCTGCTATGCCTCAGGTATTGCGGGTGTCCATGGGCGGCGGTGATTACTTACCATCACGTGAGCTACCTGCTCGTTTGCCTCCCTTTTCTACAACAAAATAAATAAATATTACGTTGAGGAATTAGAATAATTGTGTGATTTTTTTAAATGGGGAATTGGTTTTTTAACAATTATTTTGATTGATAAAAAATAATAAACGTTCGATGATGGTCACGATAGCCCAGTATTTGGGTGATCGGAGTATGAGTGATGAGACCCGAGTTTGATCCCCAGGTCCAGTTTTATGACTCAATTGTTTTTTTTGTACGATTTATAACGTTAGCTTGAACATGAAGTCGGCGACAGGCTCACCACCTGTCACTTTGTCCAAAAATATCTTCGATGTAAGAAAGGTCGTAAGGACTTTATAGTCTGGACGTGGATATTTTTTAAATTTCGAAATCAAAATCAGTTACTATCATACTCTTTTACATCCAAGCGATCAAAGTCCAAGCCAAGCGACAGCTTATGGACATAAATCATGGGAAGCTTTCTGTTAAGTTTCGTTTGAGATCAGCAAAGAGATCGACTGGGGATGTAACTCCCTCATGAGGGATTGGATGCGAGGACGTCAAAATTTTGACTAACGTCTGACTAGATTTTAGATGATTTTTATACTATGTGAAGGAAGAAAGATAAACACTTTATTGGTTTTTATACATAGCCTTTTAGACTGCAGGTTAAATTATTATCTGTGTAATATAATTACCAACGAAATCCTTTAAAGCTTTCGAAACAAAGAAAATTATTGATCGCAAAAAAATTTTCTAGAAACCATTTTTTCTCGTAAAGATTTTATTAAATACCTTAATCATTCTTTATTCAGCCAACAAAAGAATGTGCAGAACGCGAATTAAGTCTTTTCTTCCGTGTTGTTTTCACAATTTCCATTTCTATGCAAAATTATAAGTACTTACTTCTCACAGCTCTGTAAACATTCTACTAAAAAGTAGGTTAAAAATAAAAAGAAGGCAAAGTGCCTGTCACTGGTTTAAAATATATAATATACTAAATTCAATACCTCACTAAAATTAACTACAATACACTGCCCTAAATTGATACTAATATACTAAAAGGACGATTTGTCGAAGTAGTCCCGCATAGAAGTGTAATAGTGATACAGTACCAGATCTCAGACAGTGATGTACGTCAACGTCCGCTTCCAACCCTCCGTCGAATATTTGACCGATGTATTGCCGTTTTCAAGGTTTTTCTACTGGACTTATCTTAATTCTACCATGCAAATAAAAAGGGTATAATCGTATACTAGATCATAATACTAGTATCGTGCTGCCGCTCGATGTAATATTATTTATCAAAACGGCGTGGAAATATTAAAGAACTTCAATACCTGCCAAGACGAAGAAAACTTTAAAGTACCTTCTACATCTTAAAAGAAAAACGTGGAATTCTCTTTTATTCGAAGTGAAGCCACACTAAACAACCTAACGTTAGTCAGACCGAGATTGGATTTATTCACTATAAACATTGAATGTATATGTGTAAGATTTATTTTGACTCCGGTATTTTTGTGAGTTTTATTGTTGTGTTAAGAAATTATTGTTATTAAAGAAATGAAATATTAAAAGAAACATTACGTGCATTATGTGATATGTGTTTTTCGTATAGCAACAACATAATCGTAGGCATTTATTTTTAATGTTCATTTCTCTCAAATATTAATTTGACGACGGATGGATAAGCTTTGAGTAAAGTGGCTGCAGGCATAGGACATGGGGATCAAACAAAGCCTAGCGCCCTCACCAGTAACCTACTATTCGTTCGTATAATTATTACTAGGTACAAACCCAGTCGATTGTACAAACCTTCTCTTTCATAAAATAACTTAACTGCTAGACTAATGATTCTCAAGCTGGCATGAATAAAGGCATATAATAAAATAAATATCTTCACGCAATTCCCTATACAGGGGTAGACAGAGGTTTTGTTTAGATATTTAAGTCCCTTTGACCCATCTTCCACCGATGATATTTTCGGGACAACGTGACAGGTGGTGAGCCCTTCGCCGTCTTAATGTCCAAGCCAACGATATGATTCTTACATAAGTTTTTGAAAAACCCATTGGTACGAGTCTGCCACCTGGAGATTGAACTCGGGTCTCTTGACCACTCGGCTATTGTGACTTTTTAACTGAACTATTCATATTTGGTTTGCGCAAATATAATCATGGAACCGAATATCGTTTACAGCTTAAGTGGTTTCTCCTTTGTACTGCGTGTTGTTCAATTTTTTTTTTATAGAAAAGGGAGGCAAACGAGCAGGTGACACGTGATGGTAAGTGATTACCGCCACCCATGAACACCTGTTATACCGGAGGAATAGCAGACGCGTTGCCGGCCTTTAAGAAAGGTATAGGCTCTTTTTTTGAAGGTCCCTAAGTCGTATCGGTCCGGAAAAACCGCTGACGGCAGCACATTCCATAAAGTACTAGTGCGTGGCAGAAAATTCCGCTAGAAGCGCACTTTGGTGGAATGCCAAGCATTAAGGTGGTGTTGATGAAATTGTTGACTATGCCGTAAGGTACGATGTTGAAATCCAACCACTGCGATTAATCCGAACAATTCCTCGGAGCACTCCCCGTAGTAGATCGTGTAGAAAGTGCAAAGCCAGGTTATCCAGCCGAAGGATAGAGTATGGTCGTCGACAATTCGAGCCGCTCTTCTTTGGATACGGTCAAATGAATGGAGCTGACACTGGGGTGCCCCCGCCCAGAGATGCGAACAGTACTCTATGTGCGGCCGAACCTGCGCTTTATAAAGTTGCAAGCGGTGGGCCGGCATGAAGTATTGTCGTGCTCTACTGAGCACGCCAAGTTTTTTAGAGGCCAATTTGGCCTTCCCTTCCAAGTGACCGCGAAACTGAACGTTGCTCGATGGTCGATATATCGATCATCACTTGCCTAGGATTCCGATGCTGGCTGAGGCAACTCGGGGAATGCTCTCAATACGAGGTGATACGACTAAGGGTTTCTTTTTAGCGGTAAACGCGCAAATTTGTGTCTTTTTAGGGTTGAACTGGACTAAATTTAGTCGGCCCCAGTCCGAGATTTTGTCCAACAAAATCTCGACTTCAGACACAAGTTTGTTCCGGTACTCGTCGACTTGTTCCCGAGAAATATTGGCACGGCTGGTATATAGGGCATCATCATTGCTGTCATCTGCATAGCAATAGATGTTACTAATCTGTAACAAATCATTGATATGCAGAAGAAACAGGGTTGACGATAGCACACAGCCTTGTGGGACACCAGCGTTCATAGACTTGGAGTCCGAGCATGCACCGTCAACTACGACCTTGATGCTCCGGTCTGTGAGAAAACTAGTGACCCAATTGCAAAATTTCTCGGGAAGCCCATATGACGGAAGCTTTGAGAGAAGCGCTTTGTGCCATACCCGATCAAAGGCTTCCGCTATGTCCAAATTAACCGCCAGGGCCTCACCCTTGCTCTCTACTCCCTCCGCCCATCGATGAGTGAGGAACACAAGAAGATCACCAGCCGAGCGACCCCGATGGAAGCCGTATAGGCGGTCACTGATCAACTGGTGCTCCTCTAAGTATCTGAAGCGCTGGCAGTTTATAATGGACTCCATTATTTTGGAGAACAAGAAAGTGATGGCGATCGGTCTGTAGTTACCCGGATCTGAGCGGTCGCTTTCTTAGGGATCTTAGTGATTAGGGTTTCTTAGGGATCGGGTGCACCTAGCTGTCTTCTATATCATCGGGACGTCGCTTTCAGAGTAGGAGTACCGAAAAAGATGCGATAGAACCGGTGCCAACTCTGGAGCACACATCCTCAGCGCAATAGGGGGGCACCATCGGGCCCACTCGACTCCTGGATGTCCAGGGAGAGGAGTGCTTTTCGCACTGAACTCTCAAAAAACCGGATGTCCGTCACTGCACGGGATGGTCGGCGGTGAGTTCCCCCTGTCATCGAGAGTCGAGTTGGACGCAAAAAGAAAACCTAGAAGATCGGCTTTCTCTTTTGCGTCATGGGCCAGCGAGTTGTCCTCCTTGTGCAGAGATGGTAGTGATGGCTGACTGAAATTCCCTTGACAGCCTTGGCTAGGGACCAGAACGCACGAGCTCCCGAAGGAAGACGAACTAGTTTCTCGCCAATTCCGCCAATGTGCTCGGACTTTGCCGCAGTAATTACTCTTTTGAAGGACATGGCGGCAGAGTTATAGTCCTTCTTAAAAACGCTAGTTTTTGGATCCCGGGACGCCGATGCTTTAATCCAGGTCCGGTAGCACTGCTGCTTTAGGGGAGATGACATTCTACGGGTGCTACCAAACCATGGCTTCGATCTACCACCGATGGGCACCACAGAGGAAGGAACGAAGAGTTCCATTCCTTGGAGCACCACATCACACAAACTCCGGCCCGAGGCACAAAAGAATGTTCCAGCTTGTACCCCGGGTAGGAAAGATAAGAGGTATCCGCCGGAGAGGATATCTGCGACTCGGTAAGAACGAGCAAGACCGGATTTGCCGTCTCCAGATGGTAGTAGACGGCATCGAGATTAGAGTGGAGTCCCCTGATATTGCAGAAATCCACGGCAAGCGTGGTAAGGGGTGCCGAAGGTTTTTTGTTTCGTTTGCCTCGAACAGTATGGGAACAGAGTGGAACTGCCCCTTCCCCCCATCCACACTCGGGCAGCGATTGGTTGCCCGAGCCCGAGTGCTGGTGCCCCTGGGGTAGATTTTTTCTTCCGCTACCATGTTTTGGGGAGGGGTGTGTGGGCCTCTGGTTACCTGCACTAACCAGACGAAACGCAGAAGTTTGTAAAACTTCTACTTCACGCCGGTATTCTGTGTGGTCGTGCTACTTCCCCGGTCGAGCCGGCCCATTCATGCAACAACAAAAGTTGATGCGTGGCTCTACCACTGTCAATCCTTTGACATTAAGTTATTTCAAGGAAAACTTTAAGTTTCTTGTACATTACAAACCTGATAGAGTTCTTCGGTCAGCCGGTGAACTATATATACATATATATATATATACATATATATATATATATATATATATATATATATATATATATATATATATATATATATATATATATATATATATATATATATATATATATATATATATATATATATATATATATATATATATATATATATATATATATATATATATATATATATATATATATATATATATATATATATATATATATATATAAATATATATATATATATATATATATATATATATATATATATATATATATATATATATATATATATATATATATATATATATATATATATATACATATATATATATATATATATATATATATATATATATATATATATATATATATATATATATATATTTACAGTTAATATTAAAAGGTATCGAGGTAGACCTTCACTAACTTTCGAAGACCATGTAAGCAAATTGCTCGAAGAGGGGAGGGTCAAGAGTACTCGGATACCTAGACGTACATGTATGAAGAAGAGAATGAATCTGAAAGAAACGAAAAAGGTTTGTAAGGATCGTGACATTTGATGATCTGCTCTCTCTGGCTACCCCGTCAGGGATTGTACGAAAAGATAAGTAGGTATAATATACTTTTAATAATAATATGAATTATTAACCCTGATTGATGATTTTTTTAAAATACATATCGACAAGGGTATCATTTTAGATATTTTTACAAGTACTTATCGAAGCCTACGTACGTAGTCACTAGGTTTTAGTATTGATTACAAAATTGATAGCAATTTGTAAAGTTAAAATGGAGCATAAAATATTTCATAATTATGACATAAGCGTCGATGTTGCTCAGGGGCTAATTACTATATTAATATCGATTTTTAATATCCAAGGTTGCGTATATAAATATTTATTTATTTAAACCTATGTAATTATCGGACTTTCTTGAGGTGCTGTTCAAGAATATACTATTTTAATTTTGGATTGATTTCTTTAAACTAGAACACAAGAAACCATGAAAATGACGGTCGATATCTTCAAAATCTATTTGTTCATCAATTTGTATTTAAGAAATTGTCATCAATTTCTTAAGCAGCACCCGAGAAACCCATACATATTCATACTCTCATATACTCTTTAATAAATCCGTTTCCGAATATTCATATACCTATACATAATAAAGATTCTAATGAAAATTTAACTTACGCGTACTTAAATATGACACCTGGCCACTTTCCCTGTTGTTTGTACTGAGATGCTCTATCTAGACATATATGATATATAGAAAAGTTTTAGTATGTCCTACAATAGCTAACTAGTATTTTCTCTTTAACAATTTTCAAGCCCGCTTAGTTACAATATAACGAAATTTTCATAGAATAAGAAGTAAAAAGTAGAATAGTCTTTGAAGTCTCTCAAGTGTTCGCAATCTGGTATTCCTAACAATATGAACATACGTTTTAATGAATAGGCATAATAACATAAGTAAAACCAATTTCATTTTAAAAGTGTTTTAAATTTAAAGCTTTAAATAAAAGTGGCAAATTATACGTAACGTAAACGGAAAAAACGATTTTACGACGACATCGACGATACAGATATTATTACTAAAGAACGGTTCAATTAAGGAGAACACTCTTCCATAAAATATAACGCAAAATGTGTTTTTAAAAATGTATTTTTTAAACGTGGAGAAATACCTAACAGATACCCGCCCTCACGGAGGTAAAGGGCGGCGCTCCCGGCACTCCTCTCCCCCCGCGATCTCCCACATCCACATCAGCACTCCTCGACTCTAGCGGGGGTCGCAACCTGAGTCGAGGAGGATAGGGAGCAATACTTCCCTAAGACTCCCCTTCCGCCGCAAGGTCACTTCGGCTGCGGAGGGCAAGGAGAGAGATACCAAGGCAACGGTGCAAACACTCCTTCCGCAGCCCACCAACACGCATCCAGAGTGGGCTGATCAAGCCCACTTGGAGCGGCCAGGTCGGGCCGACCATTACCCCGCAAAGTTAGGTCGGCCTCTTGCTTTTCACCGTGTTTGTCCAAGCTAGGATTACAAAGGCCCACCGCCACGTCCAGGCAAGTTCAAGGAAACAGTTCGGGGGTCACTGATGTCTGCTCGCGTTCGGATTGCACCCTCGGTCACACTAGGTGATACGCCGAGCGCCGCCGACTTTAGTAGACGCTTAATGGCACTACTTTCGACACAATCTTAGCGTCGTATTTTTTAAACTATCCGTCCTAATTACTTAGCGTAAAAGACAAAGTTTATATATACAGTTAATACAGAAATGTGGAAATTTTTATAAGATTGAGCTGAATACTCTATATTGTAAAAAAATCCAATTTAAATATATTTAAGGCTCATAATTTGGAAGATATTGGATTACCAATAAAATTCCTGTGAATCGGGTATCACAAGTTTCATTTAGAACATTTTGTGCATGCCAAGCTATAGCTCTCAGAGGGCAGGAAACACCGTCTCATTTGATACTTATGGAAATATAGTCGCCAAATTTAACTAAATCTTTATAAATTGTTGCTGTTGTTACGATTTATTTTGATGTATAAACTATATTATTGTTAAGTTTAATCAGAGTCCGTTCTGAGGATTTTGCGTGATAGAGTAACAAATATCCATCCAGCCTCACAAACTTTAGCATTCATTATATTATATGGATAGGATTGCGTCTCTATAATAATTCTTCGATTACAGGCTTAAGTTGATATTGTCACGTCATCCCATATTAACTTAGATAAAATAAGTTTTAAAATAAATAACTTTAAAGGGATTTGAAAGAATTAGACTTCTGACCACCGTAAAATTTAAAGGAAAAGACGAAAAAGAAAAAATCAAGCGATG
This sequence comes from Sericinus montela, assembly GCA_029286605.1. Lineage (NCBI taxonomy): Eukaryota > Metazoa > Arthropoda > Insecta > Lepidoptera > Papilionidae > Sericinus > Sericinus montela. The sequence goes on along the minus strand of JAGSMR010000028.1, from coordinate 6,214,549 downwards.
TATTTACATACGCAACTACTTCTACTGAAACTCTTTTGTGAGCTATTAGGTTGCAAATGTAAATGAACTTCTGTTTTAGTGGAGAAGATAAAGTATTATCCCATACACAACTTTGTCCTTAATTATGCCTTATCCAGACAATTCCAAACAAACATCTTCCTGAGTTTATATTTTCTTACTTTAATTAACAATTTAGCGATCTGCGGTAGGATCGCCTGTCACCGTTGTGAAAGCACTTCGAAGTTAATTGTCATTCTATCAGCTTCTTATCGGGTTTCCATATTATTAAACAGAAAACTTACGATTCAATTAATTATGTAAATTTTTACGTGAATTTTCTTCATAAAACTGTAATACTATCCATGTACCCACTAAGAATAATTTTCCGATATAATTTATCTCTATATATATTTTTTTTTTATTTTTTTTTTAATTTATCTCTGCAAATTTCTTTTCCCAAAAAAATCTCTTGTGCTTGTGAATGCTTTAAAATAAAAACATTTTTCAAGGAAAAACAGTTGTCATATGATATCGGTACACAGGGGTTGTAACTGTTATCGCGTTACTGTATTATACTATAATTATGCAATGAGTGGAAATAATCATTTAGAGAAATTTTTGTCTTCAAAATTTTCTAGCATGAATGGAATTGAGGAAAACGAACGGCGTACCGACACCGTCAGGACAATGCAGGTTTATTTAAAAATCAAAAAAAAAATTATGAATCTGAATATACGAGTATAACAGACTAACATTATAACATTAACCATACTAGCCTGCAGGCCGAAGGCGAAGCTTCGTCTGAGGACTCTAAGCGAATTCCTGCAAATGGACTTACAGATGTGCAGACCCTTTGTTGAATTGGCACATTGAAAAAAAAGAAAAGAGAAAAGATCAAATCAAATCAAATCATTTATTCATCGACATAAGAACATACATTCATTACCATTACATTACCACCGTTTCGTAATGAGGTTCCTTTAACGAAGAAGAAGAAACAGGCGAAAGAAACTCCGTAAGTATCCTCTTTTTTGGTCACTATTTTTTACAATATAATGCATTATACAAATATAATGTGATATATTCTAGAAATAGCTTGGGAGCGATCACCACATTCTTTTTTTTATAGAAAAGCAGCCCCTCCCATCCTACCATCACGTGAGCAGGTTGCTCACGTGACGGTAAGTGATTACCGCCGCCCATAAACACCCCCAATACCAGAGGCATAGCAGATGCGTTGCCGGCCTTAGAGTGCCCGATAACGGGACGGTAACGGTCTAACAGTGGTGGTGCCACGCATCAGCTTTTGTTGTTGCATTTGCAAAAACCGTTGGGGGGGGGGGGCTCCGGTTACCTGCTCTCACCAGTCGAAACGCAGAAGTTTGTTAGACTTCTACTTCACGCCGGTATTCTGTGAGGTCGTGGTACTTCCCCGGACGAACCGGCCCATACATGCAACAACAAAAGCTATTGCGTGGCTCTTCTACTATTAGACCGTTACCGTCCCGTTACCGGAACTTTATTGTAGAAGCGTATACACCGCCCCAAGAACGAATTACTTACTCTATGGAGTCTAGTAACCGGTAGCTTGTGTTTCTTCCTTAGTATTTACATTATGTACATCAGAAGTCTTGCTAAAATTATTAATGTTTTATGCACATACATTAAATTTTCATATATGTATTGAGAGGCCAGTGTATAAATATTGATTTCTTTAAATTTCTCTCTAAGAGATGCTCGGGAATTTAGACAATATACAGCTCGTATGGACCTATTTTGTAAAACAAATACTGTCTCTACGTCAGCTGCATGACTCCACAGCAGAATACCATATGACATTATGCTATGGAAGTAACTAAAATAAACAAGTCTAGCCGTTTGTTTAAATGTAATTATTAGCATGGAACCAATGGACTATTTTTGACATAGCATCATTTACCGCGTCAAGTGTAACAATATGTCGATTGATTTTAAATATTACAGAGGTATCATCAGCAAATAATACTATATCGTGTTTAGTGGGGTCCGAAGTACTACTAGACTTAAATAAAGGTATTACTTTGCTTCATGAGATCAGGAAATAGTCCAAACACACCACACCAAACATACACACAAACATACACCAAACAAACAGAAATACACATAAGAGAAAGTAGAGTATTTTGTCAGTAATAATATGACCAAATATTTAACTAAAAAAATCCTACTCCTAGATAATTTCAAACTTCTACTTGTATAGTAATAAAATTGTCGTTACTCATCAAAAGTTTATGGTAGCGCCAATAATTGGCGCCAAACGAAGCTTGGTTACTCCGTTAGCCTCGTGTATATTGAGTTATAGCGCTTTAAATTATATAAACGATATTGTATGATTTAGCTTTATTCATTTGTTAGCGTCTCGGGGTCATTATCTAAAGATGCTTAGCATATAGTGTATGTTACTAAACTCCTAAAGGATTCCAAGTTATGAAACTTTTATTTTCATTAATATACAAATTTATTACAGCGCCTGCCGCTATATATCGCTGGTACATACGTAGATGGTTAGTAGAGCATTTGTACGTAGCTTTTACTCGAGATCATCAAACTCATCAATAAATACATTGAAATCATCAGGATACACACCAACTTCGCCTTCGACTAGGTAAAATATTACTAAAGAATATAATAATAAACACTTATATTAATTACTTGTTGCAAGTAACAAAATCGATGATAAAATATTGTGTTAGATTTATCTACAGTTAATGAAAAGTTTTACATATACAAATAGGAATGCCTAAAATCTGTTTATTAATGTGTTTTACAATACGAAATACCGCACAGTCAGCCTAAGAGAAGTCGATTGTATAAAAGTTTTAAATTATTAGCTAACTTGTAATTTGATATTGTTATTTAAACTAAAATAATTATCCTCCGCTGGATAGAGAAGTCTGTAGTGACTCCGAGTTAGGAGCTAAAGGTTATGGTTTCGAAATCCGCTGGGTACTATCTCTGGTGCGATGAACAATCAATGTTTGTAATGATGTAAAATTTATGTATGTAAAATGTATATGTATGTTAGTATATTTTATCGCTAGCTTGAACATTATGACGACGATAGTCTCACCACCTGTTACGTTGTCTCAAATAAGCCTATAAACCTCTGTCTACTCCAATTGAAAATTATGTTAAGATATAATAAAAAAAATCCAAAGCTTTAAAGGTATAACACGTTTTAAACTTACTATGTATATGTTCAGATTGTAATGTATGTTTAAAACAATATGCTCGGTGAAGCGATGAGCAGTTTATTTGATGTTCCTGATATTATGGTTAGAAAGTGTCATCTGTGTAAAAACATAAAAACTACAAACATAAAAAATAAATTGCGACGTCTTAGTTGCCCCTTCAGACAACCTTCGTAAATGGACATAGTAAAACAGTTTTTCACTAGATGGCGCTGTGTAATAAAACTAAAACTGCATTCTTTTCGGCTTTTCATCTTCGGCTTTGCAATCTTTAGATGGTGCATTTTTAAAAGAATGATTTTATCTTATACACAATATCGTTGGCTTGGACAAAACGACGGTGACGGGCTCACCACCTGTCACGTAGTCCCGAAAATATCTTCGGTGAAAGGTGGGTCAAAGGGACTTAATTGTCTAGATTAGACCTCTGTATACCCCTGTATTGGGAATTGCGTGAAGATATTTTTTTTTAATACATAATAGTTTTTCTCAGTGGGGCATACGTCCTGTTGACAATTTTTGCTTGTGGGCAAAAGGGGTTGTATCCTTAAAAATAGCCTGAAAATTTCTAACAAATAAATTCGTTCATAAATTCTGTTTATTATTTTGTTATTGTTGTGTGTACAACTCATGGGCAGGATACCCGATAAATAAAAGACGCGGAGAGGCTCAAGGTTACTATGAGTGAGAAGGCATTTGAATCGTATTTCCTAATTACGAGACTTATTCCGTAGAGGAAATGTATAGTTTAAGGAAATGCATTTTCTACACATTGGCATTAATGTTATTTAAACAGAGCTACCGCGTTATAGAAAAACTTCTACCGTGGTCATTATATTTTTTGCACTTTTTTTTTCAAAATCAATCAGTCAACATTTTCAAAGATGAGACATATAGCAATCTATAGTAAACGTACTAAATTGATTACAAGAAGTACTGAGTAAGCGTTTTTCATGAACTTGGCCTGCTGCTGTTTCGCAGCATTGGAACCAAAGTTGAATGTTCCACTTTCCATACAACTTCCCTTCTGTCCAAACTTCATTCCAAGTGAATCAATTTAGCGGTAAGCTTAAATGAAAGAATTCTCTCGTGTCAAAATAAATAGCAAAGTATTATTAGACCTCGCCACAATTAGAACTGGCAATAAAGAGAATGAGAGTAATGAAATAATAAAGAAATGTGTAGGAAAAACATCCGTTTTAGTTATGTACCTTCAAGAGAGGTGTTGGAATGCTTGATGACACATGTATTCATCAATAACTTTCATTTAAAAAGAATTGTGCAAATCCGATGGATAGGCATGTTTAACGGAAAAAAATATGAATGAATAAAGCCGCGAGGTAAGAAGATTCGACTCGACTACATGTGTACAGTTTTTGCGTGAATTTATTGTGTCCTCTTTATTGTAACTATAATTTATATTTTTTTCATCCTCCGTTCTATCTTGCCGCTTCTCTGGGCCAACCCATCTATACACTAGTAGTAAAAGACCCGAGGTCTTTTACTACTAGTGTATAGATGGGTACTGGATGACTTAATACAAAAAATTTAAATTGTTTTTAAAGTTTTACGCAACACGAGTTACAAGCATGTTATTGTCATCAAAATACCAATGTACGTTAAATAGCATGTGTCATGTATACAAATTGCATTTTTGCATCAAGACAGACTTAATAAACGAAGTGTCTATTGGAACAACAATAAGACCCATTGATTTATTTTTACTTTGTACACTAAATATTTATATAACTGTTTGTGTTGAGCAATATTTATCGAGGACGAAAAAATTTTTTTCATTTTTTATATTTGCTTCTTCAATTCAATTCTTTTCTCCAATTCAAGACTAATTTGGAAATTTCTTTCGTATGGGTTTGAAAGGGTTTACCCCGTAGTGATCCCATAATAATCGAGTCAACATCTAATGACATAACTCCAGAGAAATCACCAAAATAAAAGCATTTTTTCTAATTAAGGCCTTTCGTTATTATATATGTTTGTTGCCTTCTGTGACCCATCATATAATACTAGAGTTTAATAATGCATGTTTTCTCGACAGAACCTACGCCGAAGATAGTCACTATAAAAGAATTGTGCGTAAAAAGGTTCCCAGTTTCCACAGATAAATAATTTATTTAACTGGCTGCAAATACGAGTATGACGAACTTCTGATTAAATTTTGGACCGATTTAGAACATGCTTTTTTGTTTAGTTTAATTTTATAGTTCGGAGAAATAATATTTATCAATATTTAATAAAAGTTTCTGAACAGCATCCAGTTCAGAACCTTGTATCCTAGTACCTCTATAGACCCTCATTTCACAATCAAACATAATTTTGATAAATACCCTATTGTATCCGACTACTTCGTCTTTATATATTTTTTTTTTTAGAAAGAGGGGGCAAAATTCCACGCAGTCGATTCTTTATATAGTTTTTGAGTGGTTCAACACAACTCTTCAAATATTTATATATATAAATGTATGTGAGCGTGAGTTGATGTCTTTCAATTAAGATCCATTTTCTAATTCAGTTTGGTGGAAACAGAATTATGCTAAATATTGGCATTAGAGTCATTTTCAAGGTTTCTCGGGGTGCTGATAACGAAATTTATGTCAATTTTCAAATCAGAAGCTGAACTTTTAAAAGACTGCGTTCACCATCTCGAATTAGAAAATTGGCATCAATTGGCACATGCTTTGCATCACATTTTCATATTCAATTTAGTTTTATTAATTTGTCACAATTAAAGAAATTCATTCTAATTTAATAATAGTGATATACAATAGCAAAGAATTTCTTGTGAAAATAATGAAAATAGTGAAAATGTTTAGGTGTCTGTAAATTATCCAGAGCTATTTCTATATATATTTTGGCATTCTAGATGTCTCTTCAGACATATTTCAAACGTTACTAATTGCATAGTTTAATTTTTCATTCAACCTAGCCACGATAGCCGAGTGGTCGAAGTGAATTCGAGTGAAGAAACCAGACTCCGATCCACAAGACTCGTACCAATAGGTTTTTTCTAAAACTTATGTACGATTTATAGCGTTGATTTGGACGTAAAGACGGCGACAGGCTCACCACCTATCACGTTGTCCAAAAAAATGTCTTCTGATGGAAGGTGGGTCGAACGGACTTTATTGTCTAAACCTCTTTCTACCCTTGTATTGGGAATGGCGTGAAGATATTTATTTGTTATTATTGATGCAACCGTTGGATGCTATTTTTTTTACGTTTTTGCAAGCCCAACGCTCTATGCATTTTCTTCTTTACAACTTATCTAGAGTCCACTGCTGAACAAAGGCCACCCCCAAAGCTTTCCACAACGAACGGTCCCCAGCCACCTGCTGCACTTCCTGCAACATTTTGCAAGTCCAAAATGTTGTAATGTAATATGTTGTGTTGTAATTGTAATGTCCAAAAAGTACCAAAGTATTGGGAATAGCGTGAAAATATTTTTTTTTTCATTATATTTTAGATTACCAGGCCAGTTTCCATTGCTTTTAGTTTATTATTAATCATTAGGAAAGAATTTTAAGACGTACTATTATAATTTGTCAGATATCATTGTTTTATATTTATTTAAAACTACATGCACGTTCGTGAAACGTGAGACGGCAGGTCCCAGCTCTCCATTCCCATATTGTCGTAAATCTTTCCAGATATGAACATTGTAATTAGGTGTAAGTTGACAGGAATTTTCGTAATATTTTTTTCATTTTAATATAAAATTTAAGTCACGACAGCAGTTGTCGGATGGTCGGAATTTCGAGTCAAGAGACCCGAGTTCGATCCCCAGGTGGCAGACTCGTACCAATGGGTTTTTCAAAAAACTTATGTACGAATTACATCGTTAGCTTGGACATAAAGACGGCGACGGGCTCACCACCTATCACGTCTCCTGAAAATATCTTCGGTGGAATGTGTCGAAGGGACTTAATGGTCTAGACTTAACCTCTGTCTACCCCTGTATTGGGAATTGGTGTGAAGATATTTACTTTATTTATTTTATTTGATATAAAATTCGCTTATCGTTGATATTGCTTTAGGATTAGAAAGGTATAAGGAGAATAAATAAAACGAAGCCTGCGCGCAGCCGCCACGTATCGATCCATTGATTCGATACGTCGAAGCGCTTACAGTTTTTCTTTATTAGGTATATACTTTATTTAATGTCGATAGAATAATACATTGAAATATTACTAGAACATTACGTCCACTGAAAGCTCAGTTATAAACGATACATATATGTATGTCAAAACATTCTATCTAATCGAATATCATTAACTTACCATTATATTATATTGACGTAATAATTGAAAAAACCTCAATAAGTGAATTTTAATATTATGAATAAAGAAGGGAAACAATAGCTACAATCATTTTTTTTATCCTTAAATCAAATACTAATCGCCTAATATAAACATTGTTGAATAAATCTACAATTAGTTATCATTAATTTGTATAATAATATGAAATTATAACTCGTCACGAGTGGATGAAAATAGTTCGATGAAGGATCAGTTTGCGCCAGACAATCAAGAAGTCAAACAGCCGTACACGTGTTACGTCTTTTATCCATAAAAAATCATAAAAGTATTCTGTAGTAACGTCGGAATATGAGGGTACTTGAGAAACAAACGGAGGAAAGCCTGCGGCTGTATATAACACTGTACCTTGATATTATTTCCCTTTATAACATTATTATTATTACTTTCCGTCCAACCAATGTAAGATAAAAACCCTACGGGCAAACTAAATTATTCGAAGCAAATTACGTAGGACTTACACAACATTCATTTATTACCTGCGACGTCAGATTTCACTGAAACAGGCCGAGGATTAGTCTCGAATTAGCCTCAAATTACATCCTATACATCGATAAACGCATTTTACGGTAAAACACCGGCGCTTCTACCTTAGCCTTAACTAACATCCTTATTTTTAACCTTACACTCGATATTAATGGCAGTGGTGGTTCGCAGTTGTCGGGAGGGACATATAGTCGACCATTACCCCAAAAATGGTGAAATTAAACATACGGCAACTCAAAGATATACTAATCCCATCGTACACATGGGATACCACTACTTACGGTTTAAACCGTGACACGTCTTACAACTAACACTGAGCTCTATTCTACCAATTATATATGATTATATTATAATATAATATATCTGAATTATCAAGTATTATACGCATTGTGATGTCTGAATTATAGTTGTCGTATTCTATAAATGATCGACATCTTCAAACAGCACAATTCATATGAGAACTTACACTCACGGTTAGAGATATCCTTGTTTCTTGACAATTACAGAAATTCACTCACTTTTATAAGGAAAAGATATAGATCTAATTCTTAGATTTACGCAGTTTATAAAGTGCATATAGCACTATGTTTTATCCTTAAGTGAGTGGATTTCTGTATTCCTATTAAGGTAATAAAGATATCCCGAATCGCAACTTATATTTAACAACATTTAATTCTAATGTCGTTCAAGGGGATGTTGATGTTATGATGACTATTATATATGAGAATTATGTAAATCAAATAAAATCAATTATGATCAGAACAGAAATTAGTAATACTCTTTTAAAATTTAGTGCGACACGTCCACATATCACTTCGACACCGCGCACTGCCAAAATAATATCTAAAAATGGCGGGAAAATAAAACTGATATTCAATACCAATATGGCGGATGATAATGGAATGTTTCGAAAAATTCTAAAGCCTGTTTCAGTGGCCGAATAAAATGATTTATGTATGAAATGACATATTTATTTGTTAATTGGGTTTGACAATTTTTTTTTACCCCTGTGTTTTGAATTGAATGAACGGTGATTGGTTGTATGACTGTGGCGACGCAACAATGACGGCTAGTGATGTCCCCATCCCCGCACGACGTATATTATATATAAAATATATCGAATGCATACAATTAACCTTAATAATTAATACAATATCAAAAACGTTACGGACTATGAATTATTACATTAATATGAAAAAACAGTCTTCCTGGCTTTTATCGTTTTTATCAAAAATTTTGTAAATTGTAAATTTTTTTTTTCAATAATGTAAAAACAAAGTACAAGGAATATTAAACCAGTCAAAAAACCCGACGTTGACGACAGTTTTGAAGACCTAACATGACGATCGATCAATACAAACATTTATTTTAAAGTTCAGACAATTTTTGGTATCAATTATACTAAGACTTAACATTTTTTTTTAGATAATATACTTTATAACATGTAGAATCTACACGACGATGCATACTTTAGCCGATAATATTTAATTCCGACTCATTAATGTCGTAATATTTATGAATCCCATATAATTATATTATTTAATAAGAAATAGTCATGTAACGCTCCCTTATGGTGGAATGCACCTAACTCGCCGTTAGAGGCTCGCGCGCCGCAGTCATTAAAGTTTGTAAATCCTTTATTGAATTATTTTTGAATCCTTTATTGAATTATATTTGCAAGACCGTGCACCGGTTCGTCCTTTTTTCTCGATTCAAATGTAGTTCGTTTTGTTCCGATTCGCGCTGCGCTGTATTGCGATGACGTCATCCGCACTTTGGTCGGAGTCCGTTCGCGTTTGAATTATTTTAAAATTAGATTAGGAGAGCGTAATATCTTGATAAAATTTCTTTGAAACGATTTTAATGTAAACAGTTGAAATGTTTGATATTTTAACATTAATTTTTTCATTTAAAGACAGTTTTTTAAAGGGTACGCCAAGTAGCGAGTAGTAGACGAATAGAAAATATGAAGAAATTGACAGAAAAAGGTAGGAAGAGCCGAGCGTGGCTAAGCGTGGAAATAACATTTTTTTTTCAAGTTTTAACATTTAAGTGTACTTTTAATTTTCAACAATTTCGAAGTTATAACACATTTTATGTTGCAACATTTATTTCCAGTTCGTTTCACTTACTTTCGGAGTAAATACTAAGAAAATTTCTCGACCTCTTCCGCGTCACACTAATAACATTTTTCAGAAAATCTAAAGATAGATGTAAATTTTTTCTTAAGATTCATGCGGAGCTATCAGCAAGTTTAATAACTGCGGAGCGTCCGTTTACTATGGCTAGGTTAGATATCTCGCCTTAAATTCTAGAGATCTGACGATACAAATGTATCAGAAATAAACATTAAAATACACTAAATTGCATCAGTGCATTTTTATATCTACATCCTACGTAGTTTAACTGAATAAACGATCATCTAGTCCTGTAAGTACCTTAACATTCGATCAATTAAACGTTTAATTCAATACGACACGATCAAAGGACATAATGGAGAATCGATAAACGGTATAAACAAATCATATAAACGAAGTTGGACTATAAAATCGATAATATTAGGTTGAATGAATACGTTCCAATGACTGGAAAACTTATATGTAGCAACATTTGATGGAAAAAGTATACAATCATATCATTAAAAGCCGAACATAAGACACTACAATTCGATGACGTACGCGAGAGTCACCAACTCAAAGTAACGGGAAAGACAAATGGATTTACACGCTTTCAATATACAGAATCTTTTACGAGTCTGACTCTAAGTGTATAATTCAACATTTTATTATACAGCGGGCGAAACTTTCTTAATTATAATAAAACGCTATAACGTATAGATGGATAACAAAATTAATTTCAACTTCCGTACATCGTTTTGGGCGCTAAATGAGCTTTCATTTACTTCTCTTCTTTGTCTTCCGGTTCCTTCTCCTGTTCTTTCTCCTTCTCGTCACCCTGGAAGCAAAGGCATCATCTGTTAGTCGCTAGCCGAACAAGCTTCGCATAGCGTTAACTAATGTCATTGTAATAATATTTATAAATAACAAGCCTTTTATATGCAGACATGTTATTAAAAAAATACTCTAGAATACATCTAGATAGTTTTAGAACTTAAAACTGTAAAGAAATTACTAGTAATGCAATCCTAGTAAATTCGCTAGGCTTAGCGGTACTATATTTTTTATAAGTCACTAAGATAAAGCTGCTGGCAAAGTCCATTTTTCTCAGAATTCTTTATCACGCGAAACATAAATCCACTATATGATTGATGTCCTATCTATGCTGTACTGAATATAATATGACCCTATCCGAAAATCCCGATTTTTCGTTTAGTCATATTTATGATAAGAAAGGAAAAAGAAATCGAACCAATAAATTCATCGCGATTATTTTAAATAAATATTACATCAATGAGAACAATATCACGTAAATTGCTCTGATCCGAGAGTAAGCAGCTATAGCATTTGCACAGACCGGAGACAATAGAAAAAGTGGTTTTCAACATTGCCCTTTCCGGGAATCGAACCCGAACTCAGAGCTGGCGACACCCTGAAAATCGGCATCTCCAACTTGGACCACCTTGACCAAGGTCATGGTGGTCCAAGATGTTCGGCAAATGAAAGAAAGAAAGAAAGAAAATTTATTTGTTGCCTATTTTACCGGAACAAAAAAAAACATTATTAAAAATCACAGATGTACAAAAAGAAAAAAAAATCAAATAAAAAAAAACAAAATGAGTGTGACAATAAAATAAGAGTGCCTTAACCAAAAAAAGATTAAGACTATCACCTTTCCCTTTTCTGATTCATCGGGTAACGGCTGCTTTTCGGCGGCGCCGGTGTTCTCTTTACCATCCTTGCCCTGATCCTTCGGCTTTGGGAGGTGCGCGTTCAGATCGAGCGTCCGGCAGATGTCCTCCCAGTCGTTGAAGGCGCGCTCCTTCACGCGCGAGACCAGACCGACCAAATTGGGAAACAGTTCGCTCATGGCGTCGCGCAGGGGATGCCCCACCTCCTTGTCGATGAAGTGCAGCTGGGCGAGGTTTGCGAAGGCCACCACGTCCAGCTGTTTCGTGATTGATAATCGTTAGCGCTGAAGTTATTCGACGTCCGAAATAATATAAATTCCTAACGAGTACAAATGAAAAGTAAAGCCGAGTGGGATTTGTAATATGTGCAAAATAAAGTGGTAGAAATGTAGTTTAATATGAGTAAAGTCATTGTGGATTCACCTAATTCATAATTGTTTATTTGGCACATTAAAAGTTGAAATTATTAGATAAATATGTTAATAACAGTATGTCTAAACCCTGTATAAAATGTTCCCACTCAGAACTTTCTAAAATATGATTCTCGGGGTCTTACTCAGTAGGTGGCGAAGTGCATAAAAACTAACATATCAGGAGTACATATTGACGATAAACGAACAAATTTGCACTACGTTACATGTATATAATTGTACATAAATACCCTTCGAATATGAGGTATAACCCCCCCCCCCCCTCCCCATTTTTGGAATGTCCTCACTGTAAAAGTATCCTGGCTCGTAATTACTCGTAAGGGTTACTCACCAGAGACGGTTCATCGCCGAAGAAGTACGGCTTGTCGGCAAGCAAGTCAGAGAGCACACGGAGGTCGTTCTTGCCGAACTCTATGATCTCTTCCTGGCTGTGGACGCCAATGCCGTGGGCCTTGGCCTTTTCATGCCCTAAAAAAAAGCACAAAGATGATAAAATCCACATTTAAAGGAAATCACTTAGACTTCATACAGAGTATGGGATAATACAATGTGATTTTTATTTGACTATGTATAATCTATTTTCATTATAATTCGAATAAAACTAAAAAGAATTGAAGACAGACAGACGAGTTGATAGCAGGTTCGTATCTCGCTAGGGGTAAGCGTTTGTCTTGTGAATACAAATATTTGTAACTCCAGTACAATATCTCTTGAAAGTTTAAATGCATTTATATTTATTTAAGATATATATTATAAAATATAATATATAAAACATAACTTTGATCTTCTCACATTGTCCGATTCACACGTTACCTGTGACAGGTAGTGAGCCTGTCACAGTCTTAATTATCCCAGTTTCGTCATAAGTTTGTATGGGGCTGGCCTTCCCCCGGGGATGAATCACGGGACTTCCAGTTTCGAACTCCTATCAGGCGACTATTCAAAAATCGTCGCTATTTATATGTAATTTATTTTGATATTGTATTTTAAGCACGCTATATTCTTTGAAAATCCTGTGCAGGCAACAAAAATGGGTATGAATTCATAGTCCTACAATCTGTCATAGTTGTATCAGAAACAAAATTCATAATACATTGTTCAGACCGAAATAAAATTTTAACTATAACATTTTAGAGATTACAAAAACAAACAAAAAATTGTGAGCCGCCTTCAGATACTTATACAAAAAGAATATAGTATGTGTGTTTACTGTACTGCGTACAAAATTATCGCATCCAGATGCTAATATTAAATTTTTTAAATTATACTTTCTTTGATCTGAAATAAATTTTTTATGGAAATAAAATTGAAAACGTAAAAACGTCAAATTATTTCATCTTTCACTTAATGTTAAACTCATTATGTCATAACAGCATATAAAACTAAGTGAAAGAGTGGACTATTTATGGCAAGTAGAAACACCAAGGTTTCGTTTTATACATGCTTACTAAGGAACTACACCGAAAACAAATAATCTCAATAAATATATCTTATTGGTTCCCTTCGTAGTAAAAGTTATTTCCAGAAAACCTAAACAGTAGCACTGCAGAAACAAATTAATCTTTACGTAATGAATTAAACTTTTCATTGGTGGTATTATGTAATGTTAGAAATTAGTGTTTCAATAATACTAGCACTGATTAAACAAACACGCTTATTAGGATGATAAAATGAAAACGCTCCAATGAAAACCGTTTAATAAAAAATCCTCCGTTTTAATTTACCGTAAACTGGACTCTTTTCTTGTCGTCTTAGTAAATCTAGACGTTTGAGTTAATATTAAAACCTTTTACTAGCACCCTCAATTAGAATGTCCGCGTCCTTTCAGGATTATCTTACCCCTCTCCGCACCGCTGTAAATGAAGTATTTCAAGAAGAGAACAAAGCAAAAAGCTTAAGGTATTAACTTTAAGTCCCGGAGCTTTAATGAAAACTTTGCGACGAACGTAAATCGGTTTAAAACTTTCTCAGCTCATTATTCTTGTTACATCGGCGTAGTACTGAACCTTACAATATCAAATGACGCTATAAATAAATTAACATCTCTCTCGGCGTCTTTGTTCCGTACTCACCTTGGCGGCGACCTCTAAGTTTCAACCCCAACGAAGCGAAACTATTACAAATTTACATCAAATTTATTTTCAATCGTGCTCAGAATAGGGTTTTGATTGAAGATTCACAAGGGTAATTTAATTTAGTTTACTTATTTGTAATTACATTATACGGCTCGATAATAAAGGATCTCTTTTGCACAAGATTTCTGTCAAGGGTAAAATAAACAAATTGTGGGTGTTATGTTTAGTGTAATTACAGTATTTTTATTTTAGAATAAGCTCTTTGTTCAAACTCATTGCTATCTGCTGCCACATGCGCTTTTGAATATAAAGTTTTTTTTTTTTATTTCATGTGCTAGCGCTTACTTTGAAGGCATCGAACACGTGTACAAAACTGTAAAATGTTATGACTTCCTTTAGAATATCAATCTCATCGATTTTTGTTCAAAGTAACACTTAGTTCAAAGAAAGTAATAATTTACTTAAAATCCACTTCATTTTCAAGGCTTTTCCAAAGTTGGAGTTCGTAAGTCACGATAGCCGATTGGTTGGGTGGTCGGAATTTTGAGTCAAGAGACCAAAGTTCGATCCCCAGGTGGCAGGCTCGTACCTACAGGTTTTTCCTAAAACCTACGTACGATTCATATCGTTGGCTTGGACATAAAAGACGGCGACGGGCTCACCACATGTCACGTTGTCCCGAAAATATCCTCGGTGGAAGGCGGGTCGAAAGGACTAAATTGTCTAGACTAGACCTCTGTGTACTCCTGTATTGCGAATTGCGTGAAGATATTTATATATTTTCCAAAGTTGGCATGTTTTTAGGACAATAGCGACACGAGAAAAAAAGATGAACATTGAATATATGAATAAAAAGGATATCTGTTCAAGTTACAGACATAATAAAATATCTAAATATACTTAGTTCAAGTAACTGATATTTTACCCGCCATACGTTTCAGTCTCGGATGCACGCATCAAGGTGTAGACGCCGCCAATCCTCAACCCCCCCCCTCTCCCCCATCAACGCAGAAATCAATAATACAATGCTTATAATTAAACAACCCATATACAAAATGGCGTCACCTTATACCTTGATAAAATTCAACGCCCTAATATATTTAAGGTATAAAGTAATTTGGAGTTTCGATAAAATAAATAAATAATAATAAATATTTTCACGCAATTCCCAATACCGGGGTAGACAGAGGTCTAGTCTAGACAATTAAGTCCCTGTGACCCACCTTCCACCGATGATATTTTCGGGGCAACGTGACAGGTGGTGAGCCCGTCGCCGTCTTTGTATCCAAGCCAACGATATAAATTCGTACATAAGTTTTGAAAAACCCATTGGTACGAGCCTGCCACCTGGGGATCGAAATCGGGTCTCTTGATTCGAAATTCCGATCACACCAACCACTCGGCTATCGTGACTATAAAATAGTAAAAAAAAATCGGAAATACAAAAGATTTTCATCATACAAATAGAACGCACAAATCTATTACGTTGATTAAAGCTCTTGTTTCTTATTCAAATAAGATCTACTTTATTCTGAGTGGTTGTGCACCCAACAAACTAAAAATAGACTAACGATAATACAGAGAGGAACGGAACATGCCCCAAGCAAAAACTGCCGTGGCCGGTCGCCCACACGAATCGCTCGTTATCGCGCCGGCTGTGCTCCGCCGGTTGTAAACAATAACAGTCAACAAGTCACTTTGTCGCGCAATACTATATGCTTCGATTATATTATCATACTAGCTGACCCCGCAAAAGTTGTTTCGCCATATAAAGAAAGGGGTTGATCGTTGAAGGGTAAAACTTTAAGGTTGTATGTATTTTTGAATGCTTTATAATAAAAAAAAATTAAAACAAAAATGTCGAATCAATTTAAATCGGTCGAGCCGTTTTCATGAAATTGTGTGTCTAAGCTTTAAATTATTACGCTATACACATAAATTTCATAGATATTTTAAAGATACAAAGAAACCAGACTAACCTTGCGTCCACTTGAGAACTTGTAGCAGAAGTTCAAAATCGGATTCGGCAAACGGGTGTTGAGAGCGTTCTGCAGATTGACTTGGTATCCTTTCAGGACGCTGTCCGGATACTTGGCGCGCCACCACATGATGACCCACGACAGGTGGTTCTCTATCATAGAGACCATCGCGTGCGTGACCACCCGCTGCTCCGACGTCAATCCTAAATATAACAGGACACGTAGGATAATGCACACACTCTTTATACGCATGCGCGGTCTTAGCGGACTATACAGGTTACCTAGAGTCTAGGATTTAGGTCGCCCGGGCATTCAAAAGTGCTTTCACAGGGAGCGGATTGTTTGTATCGATTTTAAGATGCACCGGGCAAACTTTTCGGTAACCCTTTTTTTGTTCTTGTTTAATGCATCCGTGATTCGGGGTAGGTAATAAAATATTATGAAAAAAATAACAGGTAAAGAATTTATGATAGCAATAATCATACAATAGAGAGAATCATCAAATTAGAGATTATGGAATTTCCATTTTTAATATTTATTTTTTATGCAGTCTAAATAGATTAATGTAATGAAAATTATATCAATTGGCTGGTCAATTTACATTCAACCGATAACATGAAAGTGGTTTGTAGCATCACTTACCCGCATCGAGATCTTTATTGTATTTCTCAGAGAGCTCTTTGATGATAAAAGCGCTATCAGCAATCTCCTCGCCATTGAGCTCAACGAACGGCAGTTGGCCTTTTTTGGATCGGAATTTGGCCTTGTGGTCCACATTCTGTAAAAAGAATCACAGGTTCATAATAAATAACTCGTTCTGAAAAAGAACAAAAAAAAACAAACGCTACTGCATCCGAGCATGTACAAAATATATATTTTAGTAATTGTACTCCGGACCGCTCGCTTGGAATCTTTATACATAATTATACTTTATGTCTTTGTACTTTTTAACCATTTAAAACAGGTATTATTGACGGTGTACCTATCAAAATTAATTCAGCGACAGAGCAGATATTGCATCCTTTCATTGGCATTCATATTTGAAACATATTAAAAGTTTTAAATGAGCGACAGTAAAAATTTATATTCAACAATTATTAAGATTTTCTGATAAGTAAACATAGATAAGCAAAAAGCAGAGGCTTTTTAGAATTCAAACTCATCGACCAAGTTTTAAATTTTTTTTAATAATCATCTTCCCCCGCAGTAGCATTTATTTATTACAATAGTTGATACCATATAACGAACACAATTTAAGTGATTAATATTTGCTGAATGACTTCGTGAGTAGATCTTAAATGAATGAATAGAAACAGCGAACATGCCGACCCCTTCTTACTATTGTGACTAATGTGAAATCCTTATGCGTGTATACGTCTCTTATAATATGAATTAAAACAATTTTCTAATGAAGAACCGATCATATAGATCAGAAAGATAGAAAATCTATACGTAACAGAACGCACGAATAATAAGAATAACGTCTGATAAAAATGTAGTATGTAAAAGAGATGCACTTTCTTTCTTTTTCTTTCTTTCTATCTCTATACAGAACAATGCCTGGTCTCATACTGATGGAATTGTGGTTCGATTACCTTTAAGAAGGTACTGAAATCCACTGTATTCATTATGACAAAAATGACTATCGTGAAACGAATGTACATTATCATGTCGATAAATAAATGATTTGATTTGATTTAATGTGTGGTGCAAAACGCAAACCTCAACCCGACCGAGCATAGTTGGGACGAGCTCGGAGAAATGTGTGAGACACCGATAGCCTCCCAAGAAAATGGTTCAAGAGTTCAAAGTCGCTCTCGTAAAGGAATGGTATAATATTCTCCAACATCATATAAGAAACTAGGCATATCGTTCCGAACCACATTACCGCAGGGATGACAGCACATGGACGTTATAAATAGTACTAAACCCAAAATAAAATACGTCCTTTTCTTATATGCATTATTGAAGTTATAGCATTTCGGTTATTAGGCATAAAAATGATACAGGGTACCGAATGACATAGCTAGTATTAACCCTGCCTTCAAAACTGAGGGTTAAGCTATAATAATATATTTATTAACGTGTTTCCATCCAGAGCATTAGAGCGTAATAAGCTTTCGGTCACGGGAATTGGAGCAGTAACTGCGTTGGAAGGAGTAAAACATGATGGACGGCCCAACGAACACCGTCAGTTCAGCTCGAAACTTTTATTAGTTTAAAAATAACTTTAAATATGCACTTATAACTTTGACCTTCCACGTGACGACTCTGTTTCCCGTGTTATCTTTGTTCTTCGTTACTAGTGTACGAGTATTTACTCGTACAACTACATCTCGGATTAAATCATTGGATTTACCGAAATGTTGCTTGGATATAGGGTATTCTTCCGTCTACATTGACCTGACTGAATCGAACCCCGGACCTCAAACCTTGAAACACCGGTGTGTACGCCGCTCGACCACGGGGGTCGTCAGCCACTATTTAACTATGACTTTAAAGAAATATACATATTATAATATACATATTTACTTCGCCTCGATAACTTTTTTATTATATATAATAGAATATTTTATAACAACCCTAAGAAGCTTTATTTGTAACTATTATTTACATAGCCATATGTGGGTAGTGGGTAACTTTTATTAAACTTCCGAACAATACTCTCTGAACTCCACTTTTGAGCATCACTGCAAAGATTAATTAAAGTTACGTAAATGAAAAATCATCAGAGAAATATTACGCACGGCAATATTTTGATTTGTATTGCCATTACATTTATAAAGTAAAACTATTACTAGAGTAGACTAGAAGAGTGTTACTAAGTTTCTACCTGAATATAAATATTCAAAAACTCATTAAAGTCAACATTTTTTTATTAAAACCTCAGGCTACCTAGAAGTGAACATCTTTCTAAATTGATCCTACTCATTCAGAGATTAACCCATAGACAACTCCCAGACAAACCCCAGACATACAGTCAAACAAAATTTGTACAAATTTTAACAACACTTTTTGTCGGTCGAATTGCTTTTTTGCTATACATCCCAGTACCACATGCATTCAATGTGATCAGTAAAAGTCATTATTTACATTTTGTAATTCGATCCAATTGCTTGGGATGAAATAATAAGATAATGCGCTCGAAGCCCCATTCGCAAGAACGTCACAACAGGTTGTTTCGATGATAGTAGGATAAATTCCGATGTTTTGATAAAATTGAGTATTGTGCCTGGGACAGTGGACTCCGGTGTAGGGCTAAGGGTGCCGACATGTAGACGAGGGGGTGGGTGCGCGGACAGGGGGGGAGGCGTCGTCCCCACTCATTGTTGCCTCATGGTACATAACTCGGGCTCGGGCAGACGCATTGTTCTGTACTTTGAATACAAACGTGACGCTCTTCAAATACGACGAATATTATGTTTGTTGTGGAGATTTGTTGGAATGGAATCGACCGTAGCGAGTATACACTGGGTGAAATTGCATTGAATTCAATGAACAGACATATTATTCGGTATCGTTGCACTCGATATTTAAATGTTTGTTAGAAATATTTGTGACACGTATTTTTTAACATTGACGGTGAACATTTAATGTAATTTAATATTTTAAAGATAATTTTGTCAATCTAGTTTTTATTTATTTTCTTCAAGAGCTAATTGCCTTTACCATTTAAAAAAAAACCGAATTATATTTACAAAATCCCCTTATTAACGTAACGTTTTTTTTTAGTAATTGAAATACTTAAGTGACTTAAAAAAAAGTACGTTGTATATAATTGTACGTTGTGTGCGGAAACCGTACCACGATCCACCCCACAAGACTTTCTTAATTTATATACTGTTTTTAACACAGAACGTATAATTGTGTGCCCAATCCACAATTATATACTTCTAATACTTCACATTTTAATACAATCAGAAATATGACAGATAGGATGTATGGCATTAACTGAAAGTTAATAAAGAAATACGTGTTTGATAAAGCGACCGAGAGGGCGGCGTGGTTTATCTGGGCACGTTGCTATGGCGACAAGCTCCAGACGAGCGCAGGCAGGGAGCAGCTGTATTGATTTCGACAAGCGAGGTTCACCGGCCGGCCATCCCTTCCCTTCCCCCCTCCCGCCGCTAGCCCCGCACCCCACATTCCGCGCCCGTCTGCTTCCACCCCGGCAACAGCGCACAGCTACAAGCATCTCGTTACTAGACCCACGACCCTAGATGTTATATTTGTGTTCATACATATATCACGTCGTAAAATGATTTCATGTGTACATCGGTATTCGGTATCGCTTTAAGTTTTGCCTTAATTGAGAGCTATTCAGCTACGTAGCTAAATTAATATGCTCGTACGTGTTTGTACATAGTAATTACATGAAATTTGATTAAAATGCATAAACTTTATTACCTAAGATAGTATTTTCACGCAACAGAAGTATATGACAGTTTCTAAATATAGCTTAAGCAGTAGTCGCAAAAGGGGTTGCTTGCTGTATATCATACGCAACCAAAAGCAAGTCGTAATACATGAAACGTAGTACGAAATTTTAGTTATTCATAGAGTTAGTTGGCCTTTAAGTATAGACTTTATAATCATAAATATAAAGAATGCTCTTTAATAATTTCTGGCAACATTCAGTAAATAAAACTGAATTAAGGGTGAATATTATTTAAAAAAACATATTATGGTTAAACCACCATAGGCTAATTTAAAGTTCGTTTCATTTAAGTAAACAGTTACGACTCGTATATCTTTGAATTTTAAATATAGAAAATGAAAATTAATAGACTAATGTAAATAAAAACATGTGACTAACGTCTAATATTTGAAAAATATATCACCGACGCATTATTTATTGGATGGGAATTATTGGAAAAAACAAATAAATCGCGTGGAGCCTTTATCATCGTGTGTCTCGCTCATGTCTGTGTCCTCCACTTGCCCTTATCTTCTACGTAAATAAAGTCCGAGTCGAGTTCGAATAACAAACAATATTAGATTCCTTTATAACAAAATAAGCAATCATGAGAAAGGCGCCGTTATAAGAATCTAGATTACTGTACTAAGAATAGTTTCGGAATAGTCATTTATGGATTAAAAGTTTAACTTCTTTTGAAATATGCTTAATAGCAAATTAACAAGGCAAATGCAAATTAACAGCAATCCTGAAAAAAAAAGAGTTACAATAGCGTTTGTCGTACAACGAATGGAATTTATTCTCACTGCGTTACTGAACTTAAATTATTTTTACTACTTACTTAATTTTGAAAGTATCCTAAAAGGGATCGATATCCCCCGCAAATGATCCCTACAAGAGCTGAGGGTCGTCGGAAATTATCCATGAGATCATCACATTATCATCTTTATACATATTTATATATTTTAACGTCTTTATATATTTAATAACTACACTAATAAGTAATTGTTGCCAAGTACATGGATGCAGCATTTTTTTTCAATATACCGCAAATCCTGTTTAGGAAAGAAGTGGTCTCTAATGTAACTTGAGAGTCCATAAAGTTAGAAACAAAGTAATAACGGAAAAATAATAAGTAATATTAAAATTTATCCTATTGGTATGGTATAGAATTAGTAGTATAGGGTTGATGGATCGAATCCTGATAGGGACAAGCATTTGTGTGATGAATATCACTATTTGTGCTCGAATCATTAATGTATATATGTATATTTGTGTATGTATGTAGATTTCTATACGCCTTAATGCATTTATGTAACTATTTAGTATAACTTGGGCATTAAGACGACGAAAGGCTCACCACCTATCACGTTGTCCCAAATAGGCTTTGGTGAAAAGCGCTTCGAAAGAACTTCCTCTGCCTACCTCAGCATGGGAAATTGCGTAAAGATATAAACAAATGTATTGTATGTATTGGTTTGTTATTCGTTCTTTATTCGTAATAGATGTGAAACCGTCAGAAAAATAAGAAAGTGATACAAAATTTTAACATTCGTTGGTCTTTTCGAAAAACTTTATTTATAGCTCAGTTCCTCTATTTAATTATAAACTGTATTTTAATTTTTTTAGCTATAAATTTAAAATTTATCGACTTCATATCAAACAGTCGAGTGAAGAAGTTTTAATTTCAATCATCTTTAATATGATGGGGCTACAAAAATATTAATGAGGCTATGTTTGTACGGTACATATGGACAAGGCTGAAAGGATCATACGTTGTTTCATTATAGAAATATTATATGCGTTCCAGAAAAAAAAGATTTGATGTCTACATGTCACTGTAGTCATGTACGTAAGTACATGAAACAGTAACTATTAGTAAATTCTCTTAACCCATTGACAATGCATTACCAACCCTAGTTCAATACTTTAGTTATATCATTTTATTCAATTCACATTTTCATAATGCGTCACATTAAAAAAACATTTAACTCCACTCTATTTTTTATAAAACATAACGGCAACTTCTCAACGCATAGTCAGTCATAGCTTCAAAAAAAAGTTTAACAGAAGCAGATAACACAGGCAGAATAAACAAAAAAAAAGATTAATAGGCCTATCGTATGTAGTTGCGCAGAGGGCGTCCGTTAAATCTCAAAGGTGAAAGTTGCCAGTGTATTATTCGGCGCTTTTTAACAGTACACATTTTTTTAATATAATGATGTAACGGTTTTGAAGCTTCGAATTACTTTTGCTTTTTGTCAAAGTACGCATTGTTTGACTGATGAATAGGCATTGGCTGCGGATTAACTGTATCGGTTAAAATTGTACACGTTTAGTTGACGTTTTAATGTATATACCAGTTAGACAGAGTCTAAACGATTAAGTTGTTTCAACCCACCTTTCATGTTAGTGTCCAGCCTTACGGTACATACCTAACATATCTAACACCCTTTACCTCGAATAAAAACAAAGAGGATTCGAATCCAAAACCCTACGAGTACATTGTGAATGCTAATTAAGCTATTGGGTCGCGTTTATTATATTTTAATCAAATCCTAAAGAAAATTGGGAAATTAATGAGAATACATAGAAATCTAACTTTTGGGCTATTCCCATGTATAAAATGTTCATATCTTAAAATCCTGAAGAAAATCTGTAAAGCAATATGCGTCGAAGTATGGGATAACCATATTGACAGGATACATTAGACAACTTTCAAGCAACAATGCATTTTATGTTACCTAAGTATCGCCTTTCTATCACAGGATATGTCAACTTTACAGGTACAAAGAAATTCAATCCAATCCAAATACAAAAAATAAAATAAATAAATATCTTCCACCGAAGAGATTTTTTGACAACATGACTGATGGTGAACCTTTCGCCGTCTTTATGTAAAAGTCATCTTTTTAAATCGTATATAAGTTTTTGAAAAAACTCATTGGTACGAGCCTGCCACCTGAGGTTCGAATTCGGGTCTCTTGACTCGATTTCCGATCACTCAACCACTAATCTATCGTAACGACAACTAAATCCATCCAGATACAAAAATTAATATTATTTATAACATTTAAGCCCAATTTCACCGTAATAGAAGATATCGGTGTAAGAATTTACCTCCAATTTCTTTGCACCGGTAATGTAAATGAAAAAAGATGGCAATGGCCTACCATCACTAAAATATCATATAAGAATTATCTAGACCAGGAACGAGAGCAACGCCTAACTTTTGTTCACTAGATACCTGGAAATGCATTCAGTAATTCGCTTTCCGAGCATAGCGGTTATGGAAATTTTTACAAAGGTTTGAGTACGTTAAGTGAGACTGTTGTAAAATAACTATTGTTTACAATAACATCATTTAATTACAATACCGATTTAATATCATCTGCTGTCCTTTAAATTATGTATGATATCGTAAAACACATAAATAAGATCTTTAATTACATTGATTGTATTTAATGAAAGCGAATCAAAACAAAAACAGAAACGTTCAATAACCAGAAAACGAGAATATAAATGAGCATGTAAATAAGTAATGAAATATACTAAGATAGATAAAGAGCAAGAATTTTTTTGGATGTGTAAAAAATTATAATCAATCATCAGCAGATACACGATTCCTTTTAGAATCCTTTCGAATCCCCATTAGAAAATCACTTGAGCCAAACAATATCCGCGCAGGCTTAAAGAGAACCAATCTTTAAGTGACGTAAATGCAATTCCATCTTGATATCTGATGGACGATTTCCGACTCCCACATTGATCAAACCACATTCACGCTCTCACATTGTTCCAGTTTTCTATATTGGTATTAAGTACGCTGCGCGAGCGCGGCGTGATAAATTGAACCTCAACATTGTGGAAACGCAATACCCTCCAATTTTCATGACACACTCATTTTCATGACATTGACTTTCGAGCTAGAACAAATAATAGGTTACAAATTCCGTTATATTAACATCTAAACTTGTGAAAAATAAATTATATAAAATATGATCTTCGAAAGTTTATCCCAAACCAATGTCGTCTAATTATTAGAGTAATATTGGAAAAATTAATGTATACATTTGTAAATAATGAGGTAATATGATCACCATCGTATAAATCCAATACCTGCATGATTTTGAATCACAAACACTTTATAACAAGTAACCAATAAACCTTAGAGCATTCTCGCTCCTCATAGTAAACAACACAATCGAAAAAGTGAATAGAATAATTCATACTCTAATGGAAATGCTACGGACGCGCATCCAGTTTGAATTTGTTATCGAACCATTTAAATAGAAAAGAATAAACTGTAATATACATAAGTTTGTTAGCGATATTTGTTTTTGAATGGTGGAGATATCTTTTTATTGCCCTCTTTACTTTGATAACCTTGTCATATTTATATCGTCTGCTGTTGAGTTACAGGAGAAACAACGATTATGGACGTGGGTTTGAAACAGTAAATATAAGCAGGCCGGAAAGTAATTCATATGGCAAGAATATTCTACAAAATATAATATCTGAAATCTACAGGATCGATTTCGAACCCAAGAAAGAAGGCTGGCACAAGAGTATTTCGACACTTAGGAATATAAGATGTGTAGCGTTAGGTGGGTCGAATTTTTCTATATTCCAGTACTAAGAATGCCGGAAGATAAAGAAACTAGTTAAATTTACGTGAAATATTTAAATGCGAATGTATTTGTTTACGACCGTGTGTACGTACATGAGTAAACGCGTGTGTGTGTAC
This sequence comes from Sericinus montela, assembly GCA_029286605.1. Lineage (NCBI taxonomy): Eukaryota > Metazoa > Arthropoda > Insecta > Lepidoptera > Papilionidae > Sericinus > Sericinus montela. Next base: position 6,189,045 of record JAGSMR010000028.1, on the reverse strand, counting down.
GAAAGTAAACTAAATCTTAAGTGAATCCCGAGCATAAAATAGTGTACTAAAGATTCGAGCACTAGTACAGATAAACAGATTGTAGTCTTATAAATTATGTAAGAGGACACGAAGTCCCGTCGCAACGAGATTACAATTGCAGAGTAAGCTTCATTATTGTTGCTCTGACACTAAAATCTCTACAGAAATTTACATAGATGCTTATGCACTTGGAACGATCACCTCATAGCAAAATATCAAGTGCATTCACTCTTTAGCGTACTAGGGAAAGACATTTAAAATCACCAATAAACATATCATCACCGGATATAGTATCTAATGTCAAAAAAATGAACCTAGGAGGCAGAATAAGCCATTTACTATAGTACCGTTTTTAGAGAAATCAATCAATTTCTATGTCACGATAGCCGAATGGTTGGGTGGTCGGAATTTCGAGTCAATAGACCCGAGTTCGATCCCCAGTTGGGAGGCTCGTACCAATGGGTTTTTCAAAAACTTATGTACGAATATCGTTGGCTTGGACATAAAGGCGGCGACGGGCTCACCACCTGTCACGTTGTCTCGAAAATATCTTCGGTGAAAGGTGTGTCGAAGGGATTTCATTGTCTAGACTCGACCTCTGTCTACCCCTGTATTGGGAATTGCGTGAAGATATTTTTATATATATTAATCAATTCCTCAAAGCAAAGGTGAAAATTGCGCAATTATTATTCACTAAGTACCAAAGCGAACGAACGACGAAAACAGAACGAAAGAGATTAACAATCTCCCATGTTACAATACAATACAATACAATATTGCTTTGTATGGCCTTTAAAAGACGTGATATGAACTAAATAGATAAGAGTGCGTTTTTTAAGCTCTCGAACGAATGAATAAAAATATGTAACAACAAAAGGAGTTGTCGTATCCCTCTCTTTATGACCATAGCAACCAACCAACCAACGAAATCGCTAGAAAAGGGAAAGGGTAAGATTACTCGGGATATTCCCAAAATGTAAATGACGAAATTGACGATTCACAAAGTAGTGGAAGAAGTCCTGTAATGGTAGAGAGTCACGACGGTTACCCCGCCAAGGATGGATAAAATGAAACCTAACCTGACATACCTACGAAGTAAAAAAGTGTAAATAAGTAAAAAGTGTTAACACTTGTATCAGCATTGTTTTGACAAATATTAATTTCTTATGATAAATTGAACCCATGGTTCGTGATCAAAGACCATGTCTAGGTAATCGCCTAAGTACGTGATCATCACTGATAAGATGATTGATATCTGAGTAAAAAATACATTGAGTTCGAATATCTCGAAAAATGTTCTTAAAAAATTAAACGATCAGAAAAATATAACATCAAATTTCATTGTTAAAAGTAAGTAAATTTGTAACAAGGGGATCAAAACGATTGCCGCATCTGTAAATACAGAAGCGAGAATAGATATAAGCTCCGTACTCAGACGTGATTATGTTGGCGCGTCCCGGGCAGGGTGAGTTGGTCGATGTCGGCCCGCGCAGGCGCGCCCAGGTCGAAGCCCTCACGGTTGCCGACCCCGGCCCGCCCAGCCCCGGCCCTACCCAACCCACCCACTCTCATAATTACGGGTCTCTAGCTTAGGATGGGTGAATTGACACGCTTCTTTACAATACAACATCAATTTCACTTCTAATTAATCTAATTTGAACAAGATTTTAAAGATGTGGGTAGGTGTTTGATGTTTGGATTTGTGTATAAAGTTACTTTATCCGCGTTACAAAAGTTCGTTTTTAAAATACTCGACAGCTTTCTTATACAAATACACACACACACACACACACACACCAATGTATAATAAGTCGATGTGACTAAGTATTTTGGTCTTACTTAAACTCCCATAAAATTAGGCCTCTCCCATAAGCAGGGTTTGCCATAAACGTCACGCTTGTCAAGAGGATTGGTAATAGCAGTATCCCCTCACCAAAGCCCTCTGTCTGTTGACGTTACATTGAAAATTAAATTTGTTCGTTGTTTGTTATTACAACGCGTTCCCAATTTCTAAACACAAAGAACCCTAGTTTGGGACTACAAGATGCCTTTTGTAAGTTCCAGCGATATCTTTGAGTCTGTGAACTTTGTCATTGTCTAGTCCTTGTGAGATAAATACGTCTACGTTTTACAAAGTCTTTGCTGATGGAATATTTTTCTACGTCGGGAATATTACCGAGCAAAAATCCTTCCAATGTCAATTTTCTGAGAAGTATTATATTTCCTTTGTTATATTATACAGTTGCGACCTATCGATTTGTAGCGACCTCTGAAAAGGTTAGCCTTAATGTTTATATTTTTTATAAGTCTCAACAAATATTTTTGCTCTATAAATATAATAAGTTTTGAGGTAAAATAAATTTTGTTTACGTTTATTAATTAAATATTATTAGAAATCTTTAAAATAAATGTTCCCATGATCATAAAAATATCCCATCAACCTCCATTGTACTACATAAGTAAATGAAACAAAATATAAGGGAAAATCCTTGAAAATGCAATTGGCTGCTGACAGATGGCAGGATAATCATCTCGAAAAATACTACTATCTAGTACTGCGATCGTCAATCCGCTCGCCAAGCGTAGTGATAATGGCAAACACGTATTAGGGAGCCCTATGTCCAACGGAAGACTTTTACAGGCCGTTAAGATTTGTTTTTAATTCTTCACACAATTACCCGTGTTTGGGTAGCCAGCGAGCGAGATAATGTCATCAAGTCCCTTCGATTCACTTTTCACCGTAGCTAATTTGGAATGATCGAATGATGTTATAATACTTATAACATATTATATAATTATTGTAATCCTATTTTAAAACTATTTGAAATGACGAGCTAGATTTTACTGGTGACCGATCAAACTCGAACCTCCTAATATGGTGGCAGATCCTTCATCATAATAAAATAAATAAAATAAACACGACAGAATTAATAAAATGTACACGACATAATCTATGGCAAATTATTACGTCTTAAGTTTTCGTGTACCTATTTTACGCCATATACTTATTCAACTTAGTGTCTATCAGTTTGCATAAGACACATGAAAATTTTAAGTACTTTATATCATCGACATTATAACAGGTCTCTTCCTTATGTTTTTCGTATTAAGAAGTTTTCTTCTACTGCCTATGCCATACAATAGATAGCCTGACGTGTTGTTTCTACATGAAAGTCAAACAAATGATCAGATGAGATGGTGATGAGAGCTTAGTAAATAGAATTCTACAAATATATTGGACTAATTTAAAAAAAAAAATGGTTTTCGTACTGAATATGATATTAGTTCTTAATATAGAGTATGTGCTTCACAGATGTGTACAAAGTAATTATATTTTTATGTGTGTTTACAACAGCGTTCTTTCTTTCAAACGAACGGATGTTGTCGAGACAGTCGTGAGCTCTTAACGTTAATTTTTATATTCCAGGCCAATCGACAGCCGACATTTAATATTAACCAAAGCTTAAAGGATTTATGAAGTGATTGAAAACATTTGAAAGTTAAGTGTGTAATACACACACATTTATAGCTTTTTTTGTATCTCCTCCCATTCCCAATACTAAGGACTAAAAATTGTCTTGATCACTCACCAGGGTAATCAGAAGTTAACAAGTTTTAGTCCGTTCGTTACGCACTTCACCACATTTTGATTGGGACAAAGTGACCGGTGGTGATTCTATTTTCGTCTTGAGTGTTCAAGCCAACGATAAAATTTATACATAAGTTTCAGAAAAACTCATTGATACGATGGTCTTGTTCCCGAAGATCGAACTCGAAAAAAAATTCTAATACATCAACCTGCTGTCACTTTCATGACTAATTTGACATTTCCAATACTTTACTGGAAATAAATGTTTGTATATAGTACACATTAACTAAAAACTACAATAATCATACAGCCCTACTCCCCGTGTCATGGTACCAAGGACGCAGGTTGCAAAACCTCATCACATACAAACAAGGCTAACACACGCCGGAGTTCACTAAAAGCTCGCATTCTTAACGTACATACCGAAACTTTTAACACGCTTCTCCTAATTGCTTAGTAGCTTGCTAGTTGGAACGGAAATACTAACAGAATCGAAGTTAATTTTAACAATGTAGGCTAGTGTTTAATATCGTGCGGCGCGGGTAAACAACGCATCGGACAATGCCACCGTTAGACGAACAGCGTTCAGGGAAACACTTCGGCATTGTAGACGTTTTAGTGTTTCAGGTAATGTTGTATGAACTGACGCACTGAGACTTTAATGTCTTCTTTGTGTTAAGGGAATTCAAAGATACTATTCTGCGCTGCTGTTTCAATACGTGACCACATTTTATGTAGAGATATCAATGTCAGTGTCAGTTAATTTTGGGAGTCTAAGCTTTTTTTATAAATAGTACACATGGTAACAGTACAGATATTAACACACAGTGTAACAACAAAAAGAACTTTACAGAAAGAACCTAATACTGTTTATATTATATATTTATACTAAATTATATTTTTCAAATAAAATTTGGCATCAAATAAATCTCCAAACACAACGTAATGCTACACACCTTGCAGCTCTGTTTTAAGTTGAAACGTTGGAGTGACTTTACAAACGAAAGCCTGCTTTTTTTATTATTTTCTTCTGGTGCTGTATTTTTCGAGATAATAACACCACCAAAAATCGATAGGCATTACCATTTACAAGACTACGCCCAGTCAAAAGACAGTGTACAAGACTTCGTTCAGTCAGATAATTCAAAAGGGATTAATATTGACTTCCGAGACCGCATCACATTGTTAGTTTGTTAGTTTGGTACATGTAAAGCAAACAGTGTTATTCGAAATATGTTATGAATATTGCGACGTTTGTTTACCGTAGCGCAGTTTATATAAACTGTTAGCATAAAATTATGTTGATCCAGCATTTCGATATAAGTGAGATGACATAAACGAACCTACATTGCAAAGGTGCTATTTATAATAAACAGGAAACGTCTAACGACACAGTTCATCAGAACTATTTTGTTTATGTTACGTTAAGAACGATATTCATTTATTTCATTTAATGGCAGGAAATTATCTTACTATTAGTAAACACTTTTACTAAATACAAAATTGATCAAGTTCAAATCGAAGTGGTAGAGAAGGTTACTCTTACTTTGTTACTCATTCGTCTTGTACGTCAAAAATAGCGAGAGAACTTTTAAATTACTTAAAATCAAGGTCGAAATTTGAAGTAAGTTTTGTGGATACACCACTGTTATGTGACGTGTTAACCTGCATCAAGATACAGATTATTACAACGAATCCCAAAGTTTATTTACAAAATCACTGTAAATATTATGCACGCGGCTGAAAATTGTGTTGGTCCAGCATTTGGGTCTCAGATTACGACATTAATATTGACTGGAAATAATTAAACTAACAATAAGAAATATTTATAAGTATGGGAAAATGTTGAAATCGAAAAATCCAATAGCCTAATGGTAGTATGAAGGGGCTGCTGTTTGTTGCCAAAATTTGAGAAAGGGATTAGGAAATAGAAAGTAGAAAAGGTAAAGAATTAAGTTTTAGGTGTCTGGGTTTCTGGTTACCTCAATCACCAGATAAAATGCGGAAGAACAGGATCCCTCTGTTTCACGCCGGTATTCCGTAAGGCCGTAGCCGCGGTTAAGCCAAACCATTAATGCAGCAGCAGAAGCTGCCGCTAAGTTTTATCGCGCGGGAGGCAACTAAAAGACAGTGTTACTTTTCTTCTTTTTTTAGTCCTTTGTTGCTTAATGAAGATATATATTCGTTAAGCAACTTAACCACTTCAAGATATAGAAAGTCAGAGTAATAACGGGCACCTAAATTTAGTTCTCACAATTGCTATCTGTAAACTCTATTGTTTATATGTGCATATGAACTGAAGAATAAGGTCGTTTTCACTCTCATTCATAAAAAGGCTTTAACACAAGGCTTTAGACACAAATGCAAATTTTTAGAGATGAACCTGCCGAGAAACATCTTACATTCGAAGCAAATTCTCAAATTATCCCAAGAGTAATCGTGGCTTAGAAATAGATCAAGAAAATCAACTAGTTTTATCTTTTATAGTCTTTAATTTATTTTCAAAACATAATGGAACATAAGGGACTTAATAAATATAAAAGTTACATGATCCGCTACCCACTCCAAATCGTCTGAAAGGGGAGCGTGTTTAAGGTGCAGGCAATGACGTAACGCATTAGTTAATTACACCACATGTAATTCAAATAGAATATTACGATGTTACAATTTAAAGACGCATTTTATCGTGGAGGCATCGTAGTTTATTTACGAGTCCAATAAAGCAACGGCCAACACATTGGTACCGGAGCGACAGCGTGATAAAAGTATAACAACCTCATATATAGTAAAAGGGGTCTTTAAGTAGAATAGTTTAGTTGTTTTGGTTTTGTACAAAAAAAAGGATACCAATATGTCATGATAAGAATACATACAAAAAAGTCATACATACTATTGAAGTAAAATTTTTATATATATATATATATATATATATATATATATATATATATATATATATATATATATATATATATATATATATATATATATATATATATATGGTTATATTTGTGTGCACGTTATAATATTACTCAAACGTTAAATCTATTTAATATGAATGGTTAGGTGTTTCATCTTATAACTAGTGTGATAACCAAATAACAAAGAAATATTATTAATTACATTTAAATAAGTTTATTATAAGCAATAAATTATCAAAATAGTATATAAACCACCCCACTTTACACCGAAACTTGTTTGGGACTACGTGACACGTGAGCCTATCGTCAGTGACGTGACGTCAATGTACAAGCTAATGGTATAATATACTAATATATATATAATTATATACAAATATGTATAATATATAACCATGAGTCAGAACTGCAGTTACCACAAGAAAAGGCCCTTTCCGTCTTAGCATATCATCATTTATTTACTTAATTCATCTGGCTTAGATCACCGTACCATACACTTCGCACCATAAATGACATAGAGAGTTACGAGACACAAACGAGTAAATTCTTACACCGGCACCTTATTAAAAAACTAATTTTAGCAACTTTCATCCCAATGGTGTGTAAGATAGTTTAATTATGTGAACAAATCGACATTCAATTTAAATATGAATTAGGTTTATGTAAACTTCAGCAAATACGAGTAGATATCGATTAAACTGACATTGAGAGTGACTTGGCATTATACGCAAATATGTGCATTTTTGCAGAGGTGTTTGCAAAGTTTTGAAAACCAAATTGCAACCTTATTTAAATCAGATGTGCTGTTGCAACGACTTCTATTTGACTTTCAACAGTTTTCAAGATCTCGGCGACGTGCGTCAGTCGCATATCCAATCGAGTCTCATTTAAATTGTAAGTTTAAATATCAATTTGACTGTCAAGTTGCAGCGCAAAAGGACTCCCACTGTGGCGGTCTGTTAAATCAGTGCACGACCGCAGCTCGGTGTATTGGAAACAACTTGTGACAAGATTTCACTTTTACTACTTCCAGTTTTGTTTATACTATCTATTATTGTATTAAAAATGATAAGTAGTATATTATAATGTATAAGTATAATTCACGACATGACGTGTATCTTTTTAAATCATTTCAATCAAGTCCGATCTCCAGTACGAAATTTCGTATCAATTATTTTTTGAGGCTTACTCATGTGCATTAATTGTATCGTTATCTTTACTATTACACCTGGTCCACTGGTAAACATTGTCGTAATAAGGTTCTGGTGAAACAAGGGTTAATAGGACTAAAACTGTCTAAACCTTGAACCGCCTCAGTATTAAAAATATTTTCGAGGATTTATTTTTTAATAATAACATGATTTAAATATAAAATACTAAGTGATAACATAAATTTAACCAATATGAAATGCTAACCAAATCTTAGATGAAGCACGAAAATTCTACATATTCATACACTATGCACCTACGACTAGGTTTCTGTAATCTAATTAATTTTAGGCAATTCTCTGGATAGTTGTTCGGAAAACCGACGATTACCTTTTTTTAAAAAGTATCATTTATGTTCCTATAAAAAATACAATTTTTACTTGCAGTAAGAATTTTAGTACATGGACTTGGTCTAATGTTAAAGAAAATAAACGGCATAAATGTCAAAAAACATGACTGTCTAGAAATAACTTATACACCAATAAAAGTCTTTTAATAAAAAATTACTAGAAGCAATAAAAAAACGCTTGATGTTAAATTTTTTGTTCCCACTTGAGAAAGTTTCGAACTTTTTATGAAATTGTAAGTTACACGCACAAGGTTTTTGTGAGGTTTGAAGAAATTTGTTTCGTAATTTTAATTGAAATTTGTTTCGTTTTTCAAGAGAACCTATCAAGGCATATTTTACAAAGGGAAGCACTTGATAGTGCCGGATATTTCGTAGTTTAACACGAGGATAACTTAAATTATAACTTTAAAAACTCGTGTTTTACTTTTGAAGTAATAATGAGTTTGAAAGTTACACCCGACGAAGTAATGTTACAAGGCTTCAAAGATGTATTATATATTTGCAGCAATAGTAGCTTTAACCATATTAAATAGTACAAGACTTTTATTTATATCTTCACGCATAGTCCTAGACGGGGTAGCCAGAGGAAACAGTTCGTCAAGAGACATACATTTTTTAGCTTCTATCAATTGGTTTTGATTGTTGTTATAAAATGACCTAAAAGGTGAAATAAATTACTGGTCAGTGCATTTTCGTATTACAATTATAAAAAAACTTTTATACAGTATTGAAAATACTGTTTTTATTAAGTAATTTATTTTGAATACGGTTAGCAAAATATTATTTATTAATATTTTCCAAGATGTCACTCCACATTCAAATATAATGTAAGGATAATTCGTTTCGGGACAATGTGACAACCTAGTTCGTACAACTAGTGTTTTCAAAGAAATAATACGTGTGCAGAACTCCAATTTTACTCGGAACAATATCATAGCTGTTGTATCTGGCCGTCTTTATAAGGATGACGATGTTACAATAAAAGTATCACAAATCACTTACGCAGCTGAGAACGAGACGTGTAACTGATCTATGGAGTGATTTACTTCAGTAACTATTTCACTGGCTTTTATATTTTATTTTTACTAAATCACTATGCTTTATGTTTTTACAACAACTTACTTAATAACGATGGATATTAATTTAAATATTATTATTATTTTAGGCGATGGATTTAAAATCTGCCAAAGGTTCATTCGTACAAATCACGAAATCTCAAAAATTACTTGATGTCTGAAGAGAAATTTGAGACGTTCAATGGTATACATTTAAAAAAAAATGGTATACAGACTATACACTACCATTAAATCAAACATTTACAAAAGTTGCCACCGTCTGTGAACAGAGTAGCCAACTAACTTGCGTGTTGCCACGTTGTATAGCCAGACCGATGTATCTGTCTGACCAAAGTATGAACCAGCCCTTGGGCAATGGTAACCACTGGTAACAGTTTTTAAATATTTTATAGAATAATTCAATATAAAATAAATAAATACCAAGGAGATCCAAAAATTTGAATTATATTATATAATTAAAATTTTTGGACAATATGCGATATAATACTAGACTAGGAAAACAATACAACAGACACATTCGTATAGTTAGTTATGGGCAAAGCTACGAGTACAAAGCTAGTATTACATATATTTATGGAAGTACTGACAGTTTTATGAGAGTAGGGACTCATCAACCAAAGTTGTTGTACATTAAACAATCGGAATACGAAATAATAGCTGTTCTCATAAAATTATGTTTAAAAAAAATTTAATTTATTAATAATGAGTAATAAAATTTTGGTACGATAGTATTTAAAAACCGGCAACCTGATCCTGCGGTAGTGATCCTGCCTTTGAAGGTAAGGATTGCGGGTTTGAATCCCGTGGATGTTTTACTCGAATATTTATCTACGTAAACATATACCTATGAAAATATACCGTACCGTTGGGTTGGATACTAAGACGGCGATAGGTTTACCACATGTCACGTAGTCCCAAATAGACTACAGTGAAAAGTGGATCATTAAAATGTTATTGTTAAACGTCTATCTACCCCAGTGTGGGGGCATCCTTTTTATACAAAATAACTACGAATCTATCGTAATTTAAATTTAAAACTTGAGCTATAAAACAAAAGAATAAGAAGTGTACTATCATAACATAGAACGAAATGTATAAATAAGTACGTGAAGCTCTTAATATTGTATTTTGTATAAAAAAATATTAACATAAGAAAAAAGCATTCTTTGCTTGAATCGAAAAGGAATTTTTAATTTTCAAGCATTTTCCAAATACTTAAGTATATATAACAGACCTTTTGACCCATTTTTACCGAAAATTATTGGAACAGTACACTTCATACAATACAATAATAACAGTATATATACTCGTAGATACATGTAAACGGACAAAATCACATACATTGCTCTGTTTTAAAGTATTATGGAATCGGAATCAACGAATGATCGAATTAATTAAGCTGAAGAGATTTTTCTTTCAGAATTCTGAAAGCCAGTCACAATCATCGACAGAGTGCTCATTCTAATCACTAACACTTTTCCAAATGCGACGAAGTACATTAAAAAACAACTACATAAAATGTCACTTCTTATTATATAATCTAGAGATAATTCTAATTCAAGAACTGCAATGGCAGCCAACAATAGTTTCTCAATAGCAGTAAAAATATATAATAAGTTACCAGAGGATTTGAAAAAGTTAAATAACAATGACTTTAAATTCAAATTGCGATAGTTAACACAACAATGTTTTTACTGTGTTAACGAACTTTAAATAACAAATAGGATGTATTACAATATAAATTCAATGTGCAGTATTATTTAAATAAATATTATCAATTTAATTTTGACATACAATTAATTTAAGCTTCGACATTGTTCTCTTTTATTATTGTAGTATTGCTTCATTTTATTATAATTTTTGACAAGAATTTGATGATGAAAGATTTAAGAATTAATTAATGTACCATATCACACACATTTAAGCAAATAAATTATTAAAGATCGATTTATTTATGATTTTATACTGTTATAGTGAAACAAACGTATTATTGGTAACGGAAGAACATTATGTAAAGTTTTTTCTCATTCTAAACCCCGATGAGATCACATAACAATGAATCTGTGTGTGTTTCAGAAACAGAAACACACACAGATTCATCATTGTTAGTGGTTCAGCATTAACCGCTAATGAGATTACGGCTCCGCTGAATAAAATTAACACTGGCAGCGAAGTTCCGATATGAATCACGCAATAACGCCAGCCGTGGCTAAAGCATGCGGGTATGTTGCATGTAAAATTCTCTAAACAATTAATAGAACATTTTCATTTAATATCTGCGTCATTTCTCTAGAGAAGAAGAAATTATTATATATTTTTTTTTTTTGGAATAACATAACAGGCAGTAAATAACGACTCATAACGATCTATAAAATCCGATGACTCTCGGCCCCTTCCGTAGGGACTTACCATATCGCGGCGATAGGCTAACGATGGCTATCGCAGAACGAGAACTCTTGCAACTGTGATAGATACTGCTATTCGTCCAAATCTATCTAATTTTAATCCGTATTTATCGAGAAGATTTCCCGCCATCTATTGATTTCAGCTACCCCACTCAAAATCATAATAACAAACGAGCCAAACAAAAATTACCTTCAAACTAGTAGTTAAATTAATTACCTTCATACTTTCTTAAGTGTAAAGCTCGTTACAAAACAACTTTTATTACTGAATAACAATCGCTTACCTGCTTCGCTTTGCGAGGTACTTTAAGCCGTTTTATCTTTGTTAGATTATGATGACCATTAAGTCGTAAGACATTCTGAAGGTTACTTAAGCACTCTAAGAAGGCTTTTTTCAAAATTCCCCAACAAAGAATTTAAATTAAAATGCTCATTAAAGCCCAAATAATTTAATGTAGTACATTCCTTGTAACAATAAAAGTTATTGCCGTGTCGACTTAATACCATTTACTTAACTTATAGGCAGCAGCGCCTAAGGTCTAATTTTGCCATTCTCCAATCGGCTTGTTAAGTATAGCGAATATGGCAAAACCTTGTTATTCTTCTAGGCTATTCTGTTAGGCTTCTGTTAATTGTATAAACATTAAACTAATCACGAGAAACACAAATAAGAGACACGATAGCCGAGTGGTTGGGTGGTAGGAATTTAGAGTCAAGAGACCCGAGTTCGATCCCTAGGTGGCAGGCTCGTATCAATGGGTTTTTTAAAACTTATTTATATCGTTGGCTTGGACATAAAGACGGCGACGGGCTAAATACTTGTCATGTTGTTCCGAAAATATTTTCGGTGCAAGGTCTCAAAGGGACTTAATTGTTTCAACTAGACCTCTGTCTACCCCTGTATTGGGAATTGCGTGAAGATATTTTTTATTATTTTATTCATTAAGCTAATCAATTATATCCTGTAATTTCAGTGTCAAGTGGCGACACTTGCATCGATACAGGCGTCCGAGGCGAGAAAGTGCAGTCGGCATACCGCCGCCGCGTCATTTCATAGCTCAGTGACCAACCCGTTGCTTTCTTGCGTACTCACGATATACATTAATATCTACGCATACCAACTCTTTTGGTTTGCTTAGTACTGTAACGAAATATCCACCGGTGCAATAACATATTTACCCATCTCAGCTTTACATCTCACTTTTCAAAACAACACTATTCAACAAAGGCATACAACAAAAAAAAACATGAAAAATAAACAACAATTAAGTAAACAATCATGATGAATTGTACTTTTTAATATTTGACTAACCTAAAATTAAAATTAGTCACGATAGCCGAGTGGTTGGGTGGTCGGAATTTCGAGTCAATAGACCCGAGTTCGATCCCCAGTTGGTAGGCTCGTACCAATGGGTTTTTCAAAAACTTATGTACGAATATCGTTGGCTTGGACATAAAGGCGGCGACGGGCTAACCACCTGTCACGTTGTCCCGAAAATATCTTCGGTGAAAGGTGGGTCGAAGGAACTTAATTGTCTAGACTCGACCTCTGTCTACCCCTGTATTGGGAATTGCGTGAAGATATTTTTTTTTAAAATTAAAATCAGCACAATCTTACGTTTAGGTGCAAAGTAATCATTAAATAAATGTCCAAATGTCTGTACATTTGTTTGCGGACGATATTCTGAAAGCTCAAACTTTCCAGATAAGATTCATGAATAGTTCAGGCCAAAGGAAATAAAGTCATAATCATATTTACCATATATATATTAAATAAATTATGATAACTATCCTTTTTATCATCTCAAAAATCGACATTTAAATTTGAATTTCAAACAGAGTAACAAAATAAAATTATGCTATTTTTACTAACTTACTAACTACGTAAGCACCTTCACTAAGTAAGTAAGTAAGCTTCACTATCCCAAGATCGTAGTTCGTATATATTTAAAGGTTATGAAAGGTAACAATAGCTATGTTTCATTTGTTGCCTTGGTAAAAATAATTATCGATGTATCCCACGACACCCGTCAACACCCCTCTTTAAAATAATGTTTCCGTCATTTTACAGCACTACGTATTATTAGGATTATTTTTAAAAGTTAGTCTGTAAAATTCCATAGACGATTACTTTAACTTATTAAACTTATTTAAGCCTTACAAAATACATGCGTTTTATAAGAATTTTACTCAATTTTCAATTTCCCTAGATGGTTCAGGAAACCCTAAAGAAAAAAATTATACCTTTGGTACTACAACGAAGCCAAATCTACAAGAGTCGACTTGCATATAAGTTCCTATATTATAAGTAATATAAATATTATTTTTTATTTTTATTTTTTCAGGTAACTTAGCCACAGAAATTATTCATTCAGTTCTAATAATGATAAATGGAGAGATAATTTGAATTGAATTATTATCACTTCATATATTAGGTCGACTTAAAGTTTCCTTGTCAAGATCGGATTGCGATACAACAACGCAACTGCAGCCGTTATAGCAAACGGTGTAGGGTTGCTTATAGACACCTCCGCTCGCTTGGAATACGAATCAGCTAAATATGAATTCGACGAGTGTTAGTTAAGCAACCCAAGGAGTACATCCGCCGTTGTCTAGCTCCTATAGCCGCCTTCAGCTCCCACATACCGCCGCCAAATACGTCCGCAAGAAATAACGCGTCCTCATGGAATAATAAATGCAGCTAACGAAATCGGCCGTCTATGATCGATAATATCGATGCTGCAACATCACGTACTTCTATTGAATGAGTTACATCCATTAGTATGATGGTAGCGTACGTCTATTACGGACAACAATAAGTCGACACTCGCACAGAGTTACGACCTCATTATCGACGACCATTAATTAATTAAGGCTGTACCGAGGCGAGGCGTCTAGTTGCGTGACAACCGTATACTAAGCACCTATTTAGGCCTAAGTGCCCTAAATTGCAATCCCCTGTGAATAGTGAGAAAAACGCGAACTAATTTTTATACAAATTTATCGCTATAATCAGCAATTCGGCTTAATGTGGCTAAAAATACATCGAGACGTAAAATCTTTATTTAACGACACAAATTGTAATATCATACAAAATTCATCTTATCGATAAACAATAGTTAAATAGTTTTGCATACACTTAACAGATGAGACACTACTTTATCCCACCTACTACTAGAAGATACCTCTCATTTGTTGCAATAGAAGAATCAAGGATTAATATGAACGTTGGTTATGGTGTTCATCCCTTTATTAACTTTTGACTTGTTTTTGAGGCCTTGTTTACATCGCACACAGGTTATGGTATATCCAAGAATATATCTAAAGGTAAATCCATATAAATCTAATCGATGACGGTTAGCAATAGTAAATATAATATAGTAAACACAAATATAAGGGCTGTTAGTAGAATGCAATGTAAAACAGAGTTAAGTTGGTACAAATGACCAACATCTTATGATTTACAACATCAGATAGACAGAAGTATAATTCACTGATCATAGATTTCTAGTTGTCTGCTTTCGCTCAATATTGACTTTCATGGCACAGAAGCTAACGCAGGCCAAACGAAAGTGTGTCGCAAACACGCGTTCATTTCACACGGACTTATTTTCTGAGAAAGCTCGAAGAACCACAAAGCATTGCCCGTGCGATGTTAAAATTGCATCTTTCCCGACAAATGGATGCAAGTAGAAGCCGACAGAAATAACCCAGTCATTGATACATAAAACAAATTGTTAACAACGTGACTACCAACATCAACATGTCATTTACATAGTAACTTTTAGCTGGACCAAACAGGGCAACATTAGACTATAGACAATATTATCAGAGCTATTGTTTAATTTAGGTGGAGACCTTTTAAGAATTGTGTTCGATATAAAAAACGCGATCGGCAAAACGTATTGTTTTATTAAATTTACAAATAAGAATTTGGAAAATAGCACTGCATGAATTGTTTAGTATATTTTTAGTAGAAAGAAAAGGCTAATGCACAATTTCTTGACATCTCGTATGTGTGTAAAATACCGAATCTTATTTTAAACCTTTCCCGTTTATATAAAGTTAAGACAAATTAAATTGAATTTTCTGCCTTAAACCTTGTATCATTAAAGTGCCACGTTAAAGGAGTATGGGTCTTAGTAGCTTATTCAGCCTGTTAACGTATTGAGGCAAAAAAACTGGTTGGAGAAATATCGGAACCGGGTTCAAGCACGAACAAGTCCGACAGCGCTTGTATTATTAAAAACCGTATCTGTTACCGGGGTTGTATTCATAAAGCCCGAAGATCAGAAAAGAATCGACATGCCGTCTACCTGCTTTCTTTATACTAACGCACGGACTGTGCATTATTGAATCAGAAAGTAGTGTAAGTTAATTTAAAGTACGGGCGTGCTGCTGAGACAACTACATTGCATTATCAACAATGTAGTAATTTACAATAACGATACTTCTTCAAGTATTATTTTTGTTTTAAAAAAATAATCCCCATAGAATTTTTTTAACAGTGAGATCACAATTATTTTAAAATCATACAAAAGCATAGGACACGGAAATATAATCGCGATCTTGAGACACAGTCAAACGTATACGTTACATTTCCATATGAATCGTCAAAAAAAGATGTTAAACTTTACACGTGTAGATAGATATACAGATTACAGACACGTGGATTCAGTTCGTTGGTATTATATTAACAGGAAACAGTATTATTAGTAATCTCTCTCAGGAATCGCAACGTTATAAATGAGAGTATGTGTATGTTTTGTTTCTACTTCACGTTTTAATTCTAGAAGATATTACCAAGCAACAAAGTACATTCCACAGATGTTTCACAATTTTTTTAAATATTCATCACGATCACACTGTTTGCACGTAAGCATGTCATTAAAATATCAATTCAGAATGACTTTTGCATTAGCAAGTCGACGCATCAGACATTCTCAACGACAACTTTTTGCAAGTGTAGGTCGGCCATACTTAGAAGAGATTTTGACAGGATAATTCGGCTAGGGAGTGAAATAGGTAATTCCATGCAAACAAAAGCCGCACGAATAAATTGTTTTATGCTGAAGTAATAATACTTATACACATAACAACACCAATATGACCTTTTTTGCTTTCATGATGTTAGATTCAGAAAACTTTATAATGACCAAAACTGAGTATCTAGATGTACTCGAATTTGGTGCAACACAATACCAATTTCATAACAACACTCTATAGCTAAAGAATTAAGAAATTGTTTACGTTAAGTAAGGGCTGTGACGCAGCTGAGGGGGAACGCCGCCATTATGAGAGAAATTTCGTGTCCATTGAATTATCTATTTATATATAGGTTCTCCAAATTTTGTAAACATTTGTCGTGAACAAGTAATTTTTTTATATATTATTCTTTATAATCGATTTAATTATTTTATATACTAATTATTTGGTACTTTATGAAATTTTACTTGTGTAATTAATAAACACTGCCAACTTCTAATAGTGTAATCCCTGATATATTTTAAAATTCTAATAGATTAAAACTATTAAATGTATAAAATAGGTTAAATTTATTTATTTATATTTATTTATTTATTCAAAGAAAGAAAAAATACATAATTTTTTACAAATTTTTTGGCTAGATAAATGGTAAATATTCAAAGCAACTTTAGCATTTGAGGCTGAACTAGGCTTATGAACAAAGCATGTATTTTCAGCAACAGTGCATTTTTCTTATTTTTAGTTTTACCAGCTTAAAACAGAAATCAAAAAAGGTAAGATAAGAAAGATAACAAAAAATACAAACTTATAAGGTAATTAATATTATATATATATATATATATATATATATATATATATATATATATATATATATATATATATATATATATATATATATATATATATATGTGTGTGTAAATAAATTAAGAATACAATATTTATAGGCCGACACTAATGATATTTATTTGTCTAATTTGTTTTTAAGAATATTTATAAAATAATATCAAATTCAGACATTAACTCGAAATTATACACATAATTAAGATACAATATAAACCCAATCGCATTCTAAAAATATTTTCCGACTGTCAAATAGTAACGTCTGCTCACAAAATGAACTTCAATATATTATTTATTAACTTATTTATTACAAACTGGTAGAGCTGGCTGTGTCTACAAAATGGATGGATGGTGTTTAATGTAACAAAACGCCCACAACTTCTTCGCTGCCTTTTATGTCTTAGCCCGACGGTGAGCGTTTAATCTACTTTATCCTACTAATATTATAAATGCGAAAGTTTGTTAGGATGGATGAATGTTTGTTATTTTTTGACGCAAAATATACGCAACAGAATTTGATATAGCTTTATAGATGTGCAGCTTATACATAACAATAGCATAAATGTATTTAGATTTTGTGTAATTCGAGCATAATATACCATAAGAATTAATTAAGTGAGATATAATCCCATCTGAGATGCACCAAATCGTTGAAATCGATAATGTATAGCTGGATTGTTTGTCTGAAACAGGTCGAAATAAAAGCCTGCGGCTGCATACGCGGGATGCCTTGAATCCCAAATTATAAGCCGTAAATACATTTTATTTGTATTCACTTTTCAATCCACATAACATATTAGACCATTTAGTTAATTTTCATTAAAATGTATACAATTGTCACCAAAGTAAACCTTACAATGCATTCACATAGAAAATATTGACTGCAAACTTCACGGCTATTATGCTGTACTGGTTGTGATTAAATTTGATATGGATAGTCTGAAGCCTCGGGAGTTAGGCTGCTTTTTTATCAACAAACCACACGGGTGAAGCCGTGGTTAGTAGCTACTCATTAATAACTCGATTCATTAAACCTATCTTTGTTGTATTTTGTTTTGTATTTGCTTTACTTACGAGTATTACGAGTATTAATTTTGCGGCCGTCAATAAAATTAAAACAAAGTTAAATTACTGAAAAGCATTATATGACTCAAAAGACTATACTTGTCCGATTTTTCTGTTTTCGGTTATAACTCTCAACACGTATTACTGAGGTTACCTTCAATTTCCTGGAATAAAAAGTATCTTTGGATCCTTTCCGAAACCCCACAAAGTAAATAAATCTAAATCCGCTTAGCAAAATCTTATTTCAGTCTTCTCTCAAAATAACTGAGCATTCTTCGGGGTAAAAGGTATCCAATGGTTAATCCGGATTGTAAATAAACACAATGTCTACGTCATTTCATCCAAATAACTTCAGTCCACTTCAGTTTTGACGTGATTGAGTAGCCAAACATTCAAAGAACTAAGCAATATACTTTACGTACATTTATAGAATTTTTGTACGACCAGTAGGATTTACAGGATTTTTTATTTAGATGTTGATTTACGAGTACATGTGTCACGATAGCCGAGTGGTTGTTCAGAATTTTTACCATAGGGTAATTTTCAAAAACTTACGAATTAAATCGTTGGCTCGGACATAAAGACGGCGCCGGGCTCACCGCCTATCACGGTGTCCCAGAATATAAATATTTTCGGTGGAATATGGGTCGAAAGGACTTAATTGCTCTAACCTTGTATCGGGAACGGTGTGAATATTTTTTTTTTAAATTAAGATGTGACCTTATGAGTATTTTGTAACAAACCTAATTTTACTGTTACAAACCATTAAAGTCTAGATATATAGGCTAGACAACCGTAATATGACAGAACGCTATACGTATAGGGGCATCTAGTGAGCTTTATTAGATGATAGCGAGTGTGTACAAGGTTAATACTGGGGGCAACGACCGGCAGCGGATACCGCGACTCTACCCTATCTCGTAGGTCCGCGTGTCTCGACCGCTAGTAAGCCGGATTGTCACTGCTATATCGATTTTCTGTTAATATCTAAGTATTATTAGTCATAGGAGACGGTATATAATTGTTATATTGCTCTTTTTATGTCAGGAAGTAAACATATATAATTTTAAAATTTACATTATACTATAATACGATCGTACTCAACAATAACATACATTAATAACTAAAGCTCCCTTTATAAATAAAAATAAAAAATAAATTAACTAAAGCTCCCTTTAGTTCTAAAAAATCGCTGTTGCGGTAATGGATGGTGACATGATAGGTATTCATATAAGTTAATAATTAAATAATAATATAGTGCATATAGCTCGTGTACAAATATTCATATTGTTCACATTATTAGCCGCAAGCGTAATTCGAGTCCGGAACCCTAAGCTTTGTAGGGACTTCCTTAAGCAATAACCTACCTGTTAGTATCTCGTTACGTTTTGTTTGTAAAAATATGCTTGGAGTTTTAATTTAGTAAAATAAAGAACTATTGTTTTATCAAATAAATACGTAGAAAATCTATTTTCAATAGAAGTCCCTACAAAGCTTAGGGTTCCGGTATACTGAGGTAGGCAAAAGTCTGAACAATGAAGTCCTTTCGACTTACTTTACACCGTATCTTATTTGAGACAACGTGGTGACAACGACAAGTGGTAAGCTTTTCATCGTTTTCATATCCAATCGTACGGTACAATACATTTTACATACATAAATAAACAATTTAAAAATTCTTTTTCTTCTTTACAGTCTATTTAGAGTCCACTGCTGAACATAGGCCTCCCCCAAAGCTTTCCACAAAGGCCAGTCATGTGTGCATGCTTCCTGCAACATTTTGTAAGTCGTCACACCATCTCGTGGGGGGTCATCCTACACAGTGATTGCTTACAGTAGGTTGCCACTGGAGAACCTTTTTTCCTTTTTATTTATTAATTGCCTTTACATAATTTAATACATATAAACGGCTATGACCCGAGTACAAACATTCATATTCAAGACAAAAATGGTTACTCGTAGCGGTATTCGAACCCGTAACCGTTAATTACGATGGCAGGGTCACTACCAACTCGGCTAATGATGATGAATGAACTCGGTTAATGAACCTACTTGTTATCTTTTTTATGTATAGAAAACTTGTCTATAAGCGAAGGAAGATGGATTTTTATGTTGTGTCAAGCAATATTTTCACATCGAACTTTACTAGCCTCATTAGAAAAACAAAGCAATTGGTCCGATGTAATTAAGGTTTACGCGCATAAATGCTAAGCACTGGATGTGTAAATGCTCAATGCATCATTGCTCAAAGACACGATAGCGAACAATCCATGAAGCTCTCTGGTGTACTCTCACGTGAGGGATCTCTGACATTGTCAAGAATTACCAATCCTTATTTAAATAGAACTTACACGTGAAAGTATTTTCAACACAAAAAAAGCTTTCGTTGGTGTAGTAGTGTTATTTTTTCATGATTTTTTAATATTATCTATGTAATAAATAATTCCGTCAAGCTTAAAAAAAATACTATTTTAACACCTTAGGTGTCAGATACAAGGTATATGCCCCGGCCCAGTGCCACTGCAGTGTACTGAATGCAAAGTCAATGAAACAAATCAATTAGCAGAATATTAGTGTGTATATACACTCACACTAATATTCGAAAAGTTTTATTAACACAACGATATCTTATCCAAATGATTGAGGAACAGTACAAATTACCTTGGATTTTACATTTGAACTACTTTTAAACAGCAAATTATTCTTTCTTTGTTTCAGAGGTTCTTTTAACTAAACATAATAAAGTATAAGTATTTGAGAATAGGGTAATTGTGTAACATTATTACACAATTACCCTATTCATTTATTAAAATACTTAAATATCTGCTATCGTATACACGTCTTGCAGCGGAACGGTACTACGCAACGTAGGATCCAGTTACAAAGACCTAATTACGTTCGCTCCATTAAATATTAAGACGCCTGCAACTACAGATTAAAGCTCGCGTTCCAGAGCTCTTCAGCAGAAGTACTTGCAACAGTAATTATTATGATTCAAAGGTTTACTTTGAATCATAATAATTACACTTCCATTCATAGCAAACTTAAAATTAACCGACATTCATAGCAAATTTAAAACCTAAAAACCATAGTAAATTCTATACTTTGTTCATATTTGTAAGAAGTAGTACCTACCACATTTTCATTTATAACTCATTCTCATATCACCTAAATTCGTAACAATTTTTATCTGTTAGCATTAATATATAATACTCTCTTAACGACTTGTTAATGTTGCTTGCTTGTAATTGTCTATTGCAGAACTGTTTCCTTTCCAGTAAGAAAACATTTTAATTGATCTGTGATCGCCGTAACACAAACCCTACTCTTCTACAGCCCAGCTAGTTTTTTTAAAGTTCAGAAATATTAAACTACACATTCAGATAAAGATATGCAAAGACAAAGGAATGTTCATACAGGCGTTACACAGTTGACGCCTTACCCGGTCATTTGACACCCGGCTCCTTAAAGCCTTAAGTAACCGACATCTGGCGACCATGCCGCGGCTGTCATGTGTTTTTTAAATTAACGCTACAGCAGTGATGTTAATAAACTCTGCTTCGTGACGATTTTATATCTGTCCCGTATATTACTACTATATACAATAATAAACCGAATTATTATTTAAATTGCTACAGGGCATCAGGGAATAATATTGATACAGGACAATTCCTTTGAATGAGTCCTTCATTATGAGACAGTTACAAAAATCATTTTAATTAAAGAGCAATAGCCCTTTAAAGCGAGCAATTTAAATCATCGCTTGTGTCAGGGGAGCTTTTTGAACGGCTCTACTTATGTCGTTTCTTTCACTACGAGAATAAATTAAATTTGCAGCTAAAAAGAATGCAATCAACCTTATTGTTGTGAAGTTAACATTTAGTTTTTTATTGCATAATTTTATTTTATGAATTAATGATGATTGTAATATAAATTAATAGTAGTTTTATATTATATACCAGAATTTTCGTGTGATAAATGACGCGGAGTATTCAGCAGCATCTTTGCATCGAGCGACAAATTAGTAAAAGAATAAGAAAAATTGCGAAAACTTTTTTTTTATATTAATTTTTATATTAGTGTTGCTTTGTGTAACGGTTCATGAAAAGACTTAACAAAGTAACGTAGTGCGCTTACGTTTAAAACTTGCTTAACCTTAAAAACAAAATGCTAATAAGACTATAATACTTTCTCTAATATGCGGCACCTTATTTGTCACCAATGTACGTGAAACTCAGAAGGAAATGCATAACGTCACGAAAGTGGACTGCAATTGAAATCGCAAACAGTAACTACGCATCGACCGTCGAATATTTAAGGTACCACTGTATACTCGTAGGTTACAAAAAATATTCATAAAACTCAATATTCTAGTGCAATTTGTTTTGCTATGTGGTAGTAAATATAATTTAAACTATAAGTATTAAAATAAGATATCATACTATTTTAAATACCTCAAATATTCTAAATATCCGTAATTAGTCCCTAACTGTTACCACTAATACTAACCCATTTTTTTAATCATTTTATAAATATTTTTGCTACGAATTTGACAACAGATACTATTTAAAACTATTTAGAAGAATGAACATAATTTCATTCAGTATATTATGAGGAAAGACATTTTAATGTTTGTGAACAATATTATCAACTCATAAAATGAACTTGTACGCAGTCACGTCTGACTGGTGCATAAATAGCATTTATTACGCACTTGTTATAATAATAAGCATTCGTATTTATTGTGATTGATAACTGGCACTATTATTATATTAATTAACGAAGAAATTATATTTGATAAACAATATACCTTTTATAACTGCTTTTCCAGTTATAAAAAGTATAATGTAGTTAAGCGCTCAATTGGTATAATTTTTTTATAACGCTAAGAAAATACAAGCCGAGTTAATCGGTGTAAGTGAAGAAACAAGCTCCAAGTCAGAATCCAAATTTTTCGTAATGAAAACTGTCAACATCCTTTTCTGCACATCTCAATATAAATATATATTCGAAGTCAAACCATATCGAACTCATTTGCGCCGATACGTGTTTTAAATACAAAAATAACGACAGCCCTTGATGGCGCAGTTGAATGGACCGAGAATAAATCAGCCTTGGAGATAATGCGTCGAAGACGCGCATAATGGAGGACTTTTATAAAAACTTGGAATAATTTTAAAACGAAAACAGGCTGCAGCACTGGTTATAACTTAGTATAACTGTTTGATCTTTCAAAATTTATTTCTTTAATAACAATTACTTAATATAATATGTACAGTACAGATCTGTACGAAATCGTATACAAATAAACAACATAACTGTGAGTTTTGAAGTTCAGATTTTGGACAAAATTTTAAATAATATAATGCAAATTATATTTCCGTGTGGCTGCAAGATTAAAGAATAACGCTAGGTCCGTGTGCAAGGGTATGTAAATTTAATATTATTATATCTTTTTGTATAATTTTGCTGTACCTAACAGGCATTAAGTCCGCCCTTTGTTGCCTTTATTGTTAAGGGTAAGCAATAAAGTATAAATAAATAAATAAATAAATAAGAATATCTTAAGAGCCATGCAGAATCTCACAAATTCGATGAGACTTCGCAAATTCTTCGTAGAACACCGGAACCTAGAAGCTAATAGCTGGTCAATTTCAAGGAGACGGTTGGCCTCTTTATGATAATAATTTGTTACGTACAAACTGGATCCGGTGATATCCGACGTTATTAAGACACCCAGTTGTGGCGACAGTTGTTTGAAGATGCCTCTGTGATCTAGGATAAAAACTAGCAGTGAATAAAAGTACCATTTACTGGCAGAGATTATGCTCGACCAGCCTCGTCTGATATAGTTTAAAGTCCGACCTCGAATTATGCTAATTTAAAATATCCAAAGGTTCTGGCTGGAATTGCAATATCGTTTTTAGTGACTAAACGACTATGGTACAATTGGAGAAATATACTGCAACAGGTCGCCACAACAAAAACCACAAAATCTTTCCGATCTTACTCACAAACTGATGGAGGCCAGGCGTGATGTAAATGGTCAGACTAAAAACTCTAAATCTGGAAAGTGTTAAACTGGGGACTTATTAGACATTACGTACCAATTAAGTTTATATCTCTCTCTAGTCGATTTGATGTCTTTGATAACGACGAAATCACACCATAACATTTTTCAGTGTTTTTATAATACTACGACGTATGATGTAAACATCCTTTTGGTACCGCAACGGGAAGGGATTTTATTTGATAAAACTTTCGGCCCAAGTGAAGTATATATGTTTCATTGGCGGTGGACGCCCAAACCACTGCATCGTGTATGGAATTCCAGAATAATTAATCAGGCCTTATTTGTCGGCTCTTTGTTCACGAATGAACGCTTCGCTCGGTTTTCCTTTTCGACCCAGTTGCGATGTTGTCTTATTTGTAATAATATCTGTTATACTTCAATGGATACGTGTCGCTTTCAGAACATACAAGCATAAACAAATGTTAAAACTGTTGCAAAGTTCTAATTTTTACCTGAGAGGAAAAAAATTGACGATTGTTGCAACTTTGTTATCGAGGTGCATTATTACACAGTTAACAGCATTAACGTCTTTTTATATATTTATTACTTGTGAAACAGAGAACCAATGTTCTGTTTTGTAATTAAGAAAGAAAGTGGTAATTATATAGAAATATATTAAAACCATTAAATATAAACATAATATAATCATGTGTTATATTTCCGATCCCAATTAAAGTGGTTGATGAAACTTCGGCTTACGATACATAGAGCTCTCTGGAATATATCTCTGATGTATCAAAGTATATATACCTAGTCAGGTCATAAATTCTGTCACATGTTTAACCTAAAATAATTAAAACAAGTTTATTCATTATGTAACTATTTATATACCAAAATGAACTTAACAACACATAGATTCTTATGACACTAAAGTTTATTCATGTCCTCCGTGATTTTGAATACAGGCCTTCAATATGTGCGGCCAGTCGTCTATTGCAGCACGAACGAAGTCCATGTCAATAACGGCGGCTGCCTTAATCAAGGATGTCTTGAGTGACTCCAAATTGGGATGAGGCTTTGAGCACGCCTTTTCCTCCAAGTGTTGCCATATCTTGTAATCTAACGGATTCAAATCTGGACTGGAGGAGGGCCGGTCTTCGTGCCCGATGAAGTCGATTTCACGCGCCGCCAGTCAGTCTTGTGTGCTCTTCGCTCTATGAACTGGCGCCGAAACTTGGAATACCCAGTGCCTGTTATTGAACATGGTATGAGAAACAGGTTCCACAAGGTTCGTCCGGACTGTATTATGATACACAACTGCATTCGTTTTTACACCTTTCTCGCAAAAATGTACTTCTGTTAAGCCCCAATAAGAAGCCAACCATACCATGAGCGAGGCTGGAAAATCCGAAAAAAGAATTTCCCGATATTTTTTTCCCGCGTACCGCTTAAACAAAGCGTGGCATCTCTTCAGTCCCAGGTGCATTAGAAGAGCATTCAAACAATGTCCTGTTTTTCTTCGATATGCCCGAAGCCCTAATTCTTCATTTAATACCCTTTTCACCGTGGTTCTGCTTAACCCCATCTGAAGGGCCAACAGTTTCTGCTTAAGTTTGGGATTTCTTTGAATTCGAGCCTTTACAGCTTTTATCACTGCTGGAGTCCTAACAGTCCGAGGGCGACCACTTCTTGACCTGTCATCTACACTAGAGTCTTCATTTGTATCGTTTGATGGTACGATAAACGAATCTTTTGGTTATATTCAAATTTTTTAGTATGTCAAAAACTTGAATTGGCGCGTAACCGCAACGATGCAACGCAATAACTGCAACACGGTCTTCTTTAAACGTCCACTCCATATTTAAAAATGAGTAAAATTCTAAAAAGTATGTAGTTTTATTTTTATGAACAATTCTAAATTCGAATTTAATAAACTTTTTTATGGCCAGCATGCTAAAAGATAAGTTTTTACTGTGTGACAATATATATACATATACACATATATATATATATATATATATATATATATATATGTATATATATATATATATATATATATATATATATATATATATATATATATATATATATATATATATATATATATATATATATATATATATATATATATATATATATATATATATATATATAAAACTTAATAGTCTTTATTTTTGTTTTATTATTTATTTTTAAATATAATTTCTAAAGACCTTCCGTTAATAGGCGACGGCTTTTAATAAAAAATAAAATCATACTGAAACTTTTCGCATGACTTAAGTCTTCTACTTAAAATAATTTACTATAAAATATAATAAAATAATTATACTATTTATTAATAGTTCTCAAAGCGTAAGACTAGAATATATTCAATTTAAATACAGTTTCTCCAGAATTGGATCTAACACTTAATCAAAATAACAATTTATATCAGTAATATACTAATTTAATAATATAAAGTACAATATACATATTGGCTTTATGGGTCAGATCCTGAGCGTGCTGTAAATGAATGCGCCACTGCAATCCAATCAGTAAAAGCTAATCTTAGTTGTTCTACTCGTACTACTGCCGTGTACTAGGAAATCCTGTTAGCAACTAGTAAGCTTCAGCACTTTTCTTGTTATATTCATTAAGTATATTAATATTTAGTGACACATTAAAAAACAACCCACACTACTTATTTCTCACCAAATATTACTACTACTCTGCTGTTGTTATTGTCTTCTTCATTTTCTTCCCTTTCTAAATATTCATTAATTTATAACAAAACACGAACCTAATTCCTTATAGACATTCTCCCAATCAACCAGAGGCGTTGGAAAATAATGGAATATTGGTATCAGTGTTTTGTCGACGAAGAATGGACTACTTTAAGTAGCGATTAACGACAAAACTTAATAATGGTAGTCCCTTCCCCCAGGCAAGCTATGGCAGGATAACTGTCAGACCAGACAAAAACGATGCAGACTAATGATAGGCAGCAGCGTCTAAAGTACTGGTGTCTGGCGCTCACCAAACTGCTTGTTTGGCGTGCGATTATGGCAAATACTGCAGAAGACAGGTTACGCTATGAATGTTATGATTAATATCGTATATTTTCATCTTATAAGCGTTTAATTATTACAATTCTTTAAACTTGGTTAGGACAGTTTTAATAAATGTCTATTATTTTTAAATATAATTTCTAAAGACCTTCCGTTAATAGGCGACGGCTTTTAATAAAAAATAAAATCATACTGAAAGTTTTCGCATGACTTAAGTCTTCTACTTAAAATAATTTACTATAAAATATAATAAAATAATTATACTATTTATTAATAGTTCTCAAAGCGTAAGACTGGAATATATTCAATTTAAATACAGTTTCTCCAGAATTGGATCTAACACTTAATCAAAATAACAATTTATATCAGTAATATACTAATTTAATAATATAAAGTACAATATACATATTGGCTTTATGGGTCAGATCCTGAGCGTGCTGTAAATGAATGCGCCACTGCAATCCAATCAGTAAAAGCTAATCTTAGTTGTTCTACTCGTACTACTGCCGTGTACTAGGAAATCCTGTTAGCAACTAGTAAGCTTCAGCACTTTTCTTGTTATATTCATTAAGTATATTAATATTTAGTGACACATTAAAAAACAACCCACACTACTTATTTCTCACCAAATATTACTACTACTCTGCTGTTGTTATTGTCTTCTTCATTTTCTTCCCTTTCTAAATATTCATTAATTTATAACAAAACACGAACCTAATTCCTTATAGACATTCTCTCCCAATCAACCAGAGGCGTTGGAAAATAATGGAATATTGGTATCAGTGTTTTGTCGACGAAGAATGGACTACTTTAAGTAGCGATTAACGACAAAACTTAATAATGGTAGTCCCTTCCCCCAGGCAAGCTATGGCAGGATAACTGTCAGACCAGACAAAAACGATGCAGACTAATGATAGGCAGCAGCGTCTAAAGTACTGGGTGTCTGGCGCTCACCAAACTGCTTGTTTGGCGTGCGATTATGGCAAATACTGCAGAAGACAGGTTACGCTATGAATGTTATGATTAATATCGTATATTTTCATCTTATAAGCGTTTAATTATTACAATTCTTTAAACTTGGTTAGGACAGTTTTAATAAATGTCTATTATTTTATATAAGTCATAATAGCCGAATGGTTTGGTTATCAGAATTCGAGTCAAGAAACCAGAGTTTGTTCCCCAGGTGGCAGGCATCGTACTAATGGGCTTTTTCAAAAAAACGTATGTACGATTTACATCGTCGGCCTGGACATTAAGATGGCGTCGGGCACACTACCTGTCACGTTATACCAAAAATATCTTCGGTGGAAGGTGGGTCGAAAGGACTTAATTGTCTAGACCTCTGTCTACCCCTATTTTGGGAATGGAGTGAGGATATTTTTTCCCGCGTACCGCTTAAACAAAGCGTGGCATCTCTTCAGTCCCAGGTGCATTAGAAGAGCATTCAAACAATGTCCTGTTTTTCTTCGATATGCCCGAAGCCCTAATTCTTCATTTAATACCCTTTTCACCGTGGTTCTGCTTAACCCCATCTGAAGGGCCAACAGTTTCTGCTTAAGTTTGGGATTTCTTTGAATTCGAGCCTTTACAGCTTTTATCACTGCTGGAGTCCTAACAGTCCGAGGGCGACCACTTCTTGACCTGTCATCTACACTAGAGTCTTCATTTGTATCGTTTGATGGTACGATAAACGAATCTTTTGGTTATATTCAAATTTTTTAGTATGTCAAAAACTTGAATTGGCGCGTAACCGCAACGATGCAACGCAATAACTGCAACACGGTCTTCTTTAAACGTCCACTCCATATTTAAAAATGAGTAAAATTCTAAAAGTATGTAGTTTTATTTTTATGAACAATTTAAATTGAATTTAATAAACTTTTTATGGCCAGCATGCTAAAAGATAAGTTTTTACTGTGTGACAATATATATACATATACACATATATATATATAAAACTTAATAATGGTAGTCCCTTCCCCAGGCAAGCTATGGCAGGATAACTGTCAGACCAGACAAAAACGATGCAGACTAATGATAGGCAGCAGCGTCTAAAGTACTGGGTGTCTGGCGCTCACCAAACTGCTTGTTTGGCGTGCGATTATGGCAAATACTGCAGAAGACAGGTTACGCTATGAATGTTATGATTAATATCGTATATTTTCATCTTATAAGCGTTTAATTATTACAATTCTTTAAACTTGGTTAGGACAGTTTTAATAAATGTCTATTATTTTATATAAGTCATAATAGCCGAATGGTTTGGTTATCAGAATTCGAGTCAAGAAACCAGAGTTTGTTCCCCAGGTGGCAGGCATCGTACTAATGGGCTTTTTCAAAAAAACGTATGTACGATTTACATCGTCGGCCTGGACATTAAGATGGCGTCGGGCACACTACCTGTCACGTTATACCAAAAATATCTTCGGTGGAAGGTGGGTCGAAAGGACTTAATTGTCTAGACCTCTGTCTACCCCTATTTTGGGAATGGAGTGAGGATATTTTTTCTATTATTTTGAAAGTAATCGATTTTTCACATCGCATTAACTTCGTCCCAAGAGATTCAGATATAACTAGTCAGGTTCCTCAAGTAGGTAATTTGAAAAGCAGCTAGTCAGGTAATGTCATACACGGAATCGTACTTAGTCCCGATGTCAAGAATATTAATCTTAAAAATGTAACAAAAAATGCCGTTTTTCTATTAAAAGTTAAAGCGGTTACCAGTAAAATGGTATTATAACGTCGATTTTTTCTCTCACCGCGGGTAGTTTAAGTGCCACACGTTCGTCTCAAAAAACTACGGCCATGATCTAGGGCATAAAAACTGCTTTATCTTCGTCGCCCCAGGTTAACAAGTTATCCACAATATCAATTGTTGCTTGGTTTTAAGGGTGCACAGACCTACATACGTGTCGCTTCTTTATATCAATATTATAAATTTTTAATAAGAGTCACAATAGCCGAGAGGTGACCGGAATACGAGTCGAGAGTCCCGAGTTCGATTCTCAGGTGGCAGGTTCGTACCAATAGGTTTTTCAAAAACCTTTGTACGATTGATATCATTTGCTTGGACATAAAGACGGCGACAGGCTCACCACCTGTCACGTTGTCCCAAAACATCTTCGGTGGAAGGTGGGTCGAAGGGACTTAATTGTCTAGACTAGACCTCTGTCGATCCCTGTATTGGGAATGGCTTGAAGATATACATATATTTTTTATCCCATTGAACATAAAACCTGCCTCTGAAGTAGAACACGGAAAAATTTAAGCGCTACATCCAAAGAGCTTCTTCTTATATAAATATTGCCGTTAGAGACTGCGATGATTCTTTAAATTATTGAAAATCGATACAATCAATAAAAATTTTAAATCAAAATTAATGTTTACCACATTTATAAATCTGCCGCATTAAACAACTGAAATTAATTCACATCGGAATCCTTTAATTGTACTAGCTTACCTTCCAAACCGCACACACAACAGCTTCTTACTCACACTTCTCTTACCTTCGAAACAGCAGCATGCGTGTGCTCCAACTTAGATATATAGTTAGCCAACGTTAATTTATTTAACAGTGGTAGAGCCACGCATCAGCTTTTGTTGTTGCGTGGATGGGCTGGCTCGACCGGGGAAGTACCACGACCTCACAGAATACCGGCGTGAAGTAGAAGTCTATCAAACTTCTGCATTTCGTCTGGTGAGTGCAGGTAACCGGAGGCCCACACACCCCCCCCACCCCAAATCGGGGGGGGGGGCACCCTAAAGGAGGCAACACATCTGCTATGCCTCTAGTATTGCGGGTGTTCATGGGCGGCGGTAATCACTTACCATCACATGAGCCACCTGCTCGTTTGCCTCCCTATTCTATAAAAAAAATCAAAAAGCCGGCCTAAGTTTGCGGTTGTTGTGCCCGCTAGAAGGGTGCTTAATGTGCTCAATA
This sequence comes from Sericinus montela, assembly GCA_029286605.1. Taxonomy (NCBI): domain Eukaryota; kingdom Metazoa; phylum Arthropoda; class Insecta; order Lepidoptera; family Papilionidae; genus Sericinus; species Sericinus montela. Next base: position 6,157,590 of record JAGSMR010000028.1, on the reverse strand, counting down.
CGAATTCGTGTTGGTGAACTGAGAGGTACATTGCGTAATTTCACCAGCATCGCTCTTGTGTAAGGCGTTTCAGTGTTGCGGTTTTGCCATGCGCTCCACCCTCTGCAACCCTTGATGGAAACCGCATCGCCGACATGATATCGTTATTTCCCATGCATAAGAGAATAAGAGCGCGAACAGTATCAGTAGGAAGGCCAGGAATTTACCATCCACTTACTAAAGTCAAATGTTAAAGTAATTTGCCGTCTTTTACCTAGAAGCTTTTTTTAACGAGCTGCAAAAAAACTTAAATTATATCTATCTTAAACCACTACATTATTTGCCATACTTTTATAACTTTCGAATAGTACACAAGATTTTATAATTGAATTTGTTGCTAAAATTGTCCATAGTTTTCTTGTCGTTTATTATTTATTGCATGTTATTTGTTAATTTATTTTGAGAAAATCTAGCACTCTTCGCGTTTTGTTTTTAACTTCCCGGGACGATTTTTTTCGATTCAATAAAGATTAATAATTAAACGCAGGAAGTACTTCGTGTCAAGTATAACTTTTATCGCTTCAAATAAAAGTAGTAAAATCCGAGAGTTATTTAATTTTCGCGTAATCCAAAAAAAAACATCAGTATTGCTTTGTATCTTTTTGCTCGTTTGTTCATTTTAAAGATCTTTTACTCTTTTGATTTTTCTTTTTCTTAAATAGCGAAATTGGACTTTATAACAATTGTGTCATTTAAGTACCACATAAATGCAATTGTTATGCATAAATGCAATGCAGCAGAACTAACTATCTAAGCTACGTTTGAATGAGAGACACTAAATTTAATTTTCCCAATCATAAGGATTTAATGAATATGAACAGGAACTGAAGAATATGCAGATCATGAAAAAATGTAGTGGTTAAGAATAGAAAATGAGATTTCTAAATTAAAATAAAGAATCTAATAAAAGAGGAAAGAAGGAGAAGTTTCCAATACTAATTGTAACTAAGTGCTTGTGGTCAGAATTTACGGTAAGGTTTTGTTAAAAAAATAAATAGAATCGAAAATTTATAAAATATCTAAATCAACGCCATGACTTGAGGAATTATTATTTTCTTACTATTTTATTTCATTTATTTTGGATTTTAATATACAAAGAGCATCGAAAAATAGAATATAGTCGTATTCTATATTCTATATAACGACCGCGACCATTTAAAACCCTGTGGTTTAAATTAAGAACCAGAAAAATGCAATTACCGTTGCAATGCTACCGATAGCGAACCACTTAATTAAAGGCGCAATGAAGGTTAAAAACTAGGACGAAATTCTATTTCCTTCGACACTCAAAAAATTTTTAAAAATTTATATCTCAAATATTTTAATTCTTAACTACCCTCGAAAAAACTTACTTTCCAGAAGTTTTTCTCTTACAAAATCATTTTGTTTCACGCGGTTAATTGGCTAACTATTCGCACAGCAGAATTCGCGGCGGCAATATTCTCGGAAACTTGTATTTAAAAATTACGAAGAAAATACTACAGATGAACGCTAATTATTAATATTTTTAAAAAATTGGTGAATAAAAACTTGAAACAAAGACCGATTACGGAGCGCAGCATTACAGCTAAATACACCAACAACAAAAGAAGGAAACATTTTTAAAACTTAAATAAAATAATTTAGGTGTACGCAAGCGGGTGAATTACATAAAATATTTTTTTTAACATAAAACTTACCTGGTACTTTATGCCAGCCAAACGGAGCCATGTCTCAACTTTCAAGCAATACGGAGAAGTCGATGGTAACAAAGGAGTTCGCGAGAATTGGTACAAATACACGACGTCCTTCTCGAAGTTAGTTTTGTGGACGGACGGCTTAGGAGGAGCTGGCTCCGGCTTTTTCTCTTCTGTCTTTTCCCCTTTTTCTTCGGTTGCTGGGGTTTCCTCCTTGGTCTGGCCATTATCTGCTGGGGTCTCATCTTTTACCTCCTTAGACTTCTCAGTATTTTCGGGAGTATTATTAATGGCTTCGGAAGTCATTTTTATTTAATTTGTCACTGAAGTTTATAAAATATAAAAGTTACACGCACAAACGATCGCGTTGTACTTGGCGCTCACGCTCACTTTAGGCGCGATAATAAAGTGACTATTAACAGCAAACTCCTACAAGCGTCCAGCAATAGCAAGCAACTACCGCAGACTGTCTGCGACTACTTCGCTCACAGATAATCAATTGCGGGCCATAGACTAAATACTGTCTGAGAAGGACTACTACGTATTTAACTGGTTACTAGAAAACATTATTCAACTCACGAAATCGCAGCATATACAAAATGGTGACTCTCTCGCATCGGATATCGTACAATTGATAAATACTGCCATTAAAAATGTTAATTTTTTTTATGTATACATATTGTTAAATAATGTTTAAAATCAGTAAAATTTATTTTGTTATATTATTCTTCTTCGTGTGTTAATCAAAAGTGTATATTATTAAAATGTAACCGAACAATAATCTTATTAAGCTTAAATTAACTTTAGCGTTCATTATACATTAATTGCATATGTAAAATTTAAAAGGCTAATGCAAAAAGGATATCGATTAGCTGTACATTTTAATGTGCATATGTTTCAAAATAAAAAAGTGTACTTACTCTTACTATTCAACAATTAGTTATTGTAATTAGTACTCTTACCAATTACTTTTATGGATGTCTAAATAATTCAATTTAGTTTATAATTAAATTTAGTAATTTCGGAGTAATTTATTTCAATATTATGTGAGTTCTTATTTTTGTTGTAGGAAATTTCTATCAAATGCGACATTTAAAAATTGTAAGGAGTGTGAGCTACTCTATGTGGAATTAGTTTATGTTTATTTTTTATAACTAATTGCCATAAAATGTTTTATAAGGCGTCTAATTATAACTGAAAGAAGATGTAGTAACTAAAATTAAGACAGGTATGCTAAGATGGTTTGGCCATGTCGAGAGAATGAATGAAGAACGATTGACGAAAAAAGTGTATAAGACGAGTGTGAATGGAAATTTAGGAAGGGGACCTAGGCGGACGTTTCGCGACCAAATCAGGGACGTCCTGAAAAAAAGCCAGGTCAAGAGTACATTAAATCGAAGAGAATGTTCATACATTAATGAAAAGGGACTAATGAAAGTGGACGAAGCGAAACAAGTATGTAAGGATCGTAGCAAGTGGAAAGAAGTGGTCTCTGCCTACCCCTACGGGAGAGGCGTGAATATATGTATGTATGTAATTATAATTATATAATTATATATATCTATCTATAAGATATTTCACTAGCTATAGTTATATAAGTGATTTCAGTTTTGTTTAGATTTAAAATAATGAATGATTGATTTAATAAATAAAATTAGAATTACTAAATATACAACAACCACCACATCTTTCTAACTGGAACCAACAGTAGTAGTAACAAAATTTTATTCGAGTTTATGAAACCTTTTTATGCCCATATCTGCCAATCGTACTTTTCACGTAATGTGCTTAATCGTTGTTCTGGTCACGGTGGACAAGGCGATCATCATTTCTTCATAACTTCTCCCTTTTTTTACCTTAGTTGGCGACACACTCAGTAGTAGAAGTTTACATCTAGTAATTCGATTGTAGTATATATACGATTGTAGTATATAAATAAACTTTTCTAGCATTTCGTGACAATAGGCCGTGCGAAGATGTTTCTGGTCTTAGCTCAATGCTTTAAAATTCGTTAAATATTGATGCTTTAAAATTCGTTAAATATTTTTCGTACTTGACTCGTAGTAATGTCCACGCTTTTATTATCCTCTATCATGCTTTGCACAGCACTGATGTTATCTTCAGATTTGCCAGTACATGAAATCCATCATCAATGAGTTTTCTACGCCGACGTTTATTAAATTCATTAATTGTAAACAGTGGCACGGGATGGGGCTTCATTATCTATTAAATGCCAAAAGAGGTCTATTATAGCTTTATTGTGGACACAGGCCACAACAAAAATCGTTACAAATTCTGAATCGGTATTTTTTTTTGAGATGTCACAAGCCTAGGAATTACCGTCAATTAAAAAAGACAAATGACAAATTAATGCAAAATATCTAATAGAGTATGAGTAGATTAGAGTTCTAGGGGGTGTTTTTATAGAGGTATAAAACTGGGCAACATTTCTTTTAACTGGCGGCCGTTTTGTCAGCTTTCAAGTGATGTTTGGTTTGGCATTTCAACATAAATAAACCAAGGGGTCGACACTTCAGTAAAAGAATTTAGTATAGATATATTTTAATTTAATACAGTCTTTCCTGTACAGGGTTACTATTTATTTTTGTTTGAATATATATAATCCATTGTTCCGAATTTAGAGAATAACCAACCTAAAAAATTAAATGTTTGGGCTGTAATGTTGGCTATCTATTATGTTTTACATTCCATTGACGGTTTTGAAATTTGAATTTTAAATCCGTACTACCTAATATAATTTTTATCTTCGGAAACTGTTTATTATTTGTTTTGGGATAAATTCGTTTTAAATGTTTCTGTGCAGTAATTACATTATTATAGTTTCTAGCATAATTCAATTTATCTTTGGTAATACGGAAGATTGAGATTTGGGCTTGAGAGAGAGAAAAAGAACTTGGCTAACATTTTTATTTCTTTTTGTGAGAACATGAAGATTTTGTATATTCAAGTCCCAATTGTAATAAATTAAGATGAAAAATGTGTGTTATCTCATTAGGGTCCTATTTATGAAACAAATTTTGTGTCATACGCAGGATACCAAGTCGAACATTTTTCTGTCTTGTTGATCCAACGTGAGTGTAACTAGTATAATATCTGTAATATTAATATTACAACCATAGTAATCCTTTACATAACATCGCTAGAAAATAAAGTGAATGTAGAGTTTTTTCTTTTATCCCATGAATCTTTTTGTACAATTTTATATTATATTACATGTTTGCAGAGTACTAAAGTATTTTAGACGCTAATTGTGGCTCAAAGCATGAGGAATAAAAGATTTTGAATTTTTCTCGCTCAAATACATGTGAGGCTCTCACTTGTCACAAGAATTAATTCAATGAAAAGGGGAATTGTTTATTGAAAACAGCAGTTCTGACATTAAACTTGCCTAGTTAAACATTGTCAGATGATATATTTGCAAAGTTTCCTTTACATTTCCATCATACAATGCAAAATATTAATCCAGGTATTCACTTAAATAACTATGTATAAAATGATGATATGAACATGTAAATTATAAAAAAACAAATATCAGGCAGAAGTGCCTGCACTTCTGCCTGATATTTGTTTAGGCTAAAGAAGCTCTAGCGGCAATCAATAGTTGAGTTACTACAATGCTCCTATGTCTGAATAAGCCCCAAATACGGAACTTTGCACCACCATTTAGTATAAATGATAATACACATCTTTACAGATGTGGTACTGTACCACATCTGTAAAGATGTGTATTATACAGAAGAAGTAATTGCTGCTGTAGAGCATAGCATTGACAAAGACCCTCTTCATGCATTTCCCAATACAGGGGTAGACAGAAGTCTAGTCTAGACAATTAAGTCCCTTCAACCCACCTTCCACCGAAGATATTTTCGGGACACTGTGACAGGTGGTGAGCTCGTCATCGTATTTTATGTCCAAACTAATGATATAATTCGTACATAAGTTTTTGAAAAACCTATTGGTACGAGCCTGCCACCTGGGTACCAAACTTGGGTCTCTTGACTTGAAATACCGACTACCCAACCTCATGGCTATTGTGATTTGTTGACAAAGACCCGAATCAATTTATCCTCCATAGTGTACAGCAATTGGATATGTGTGTATCCACTTTACTGAAAATTTTGCTGAAAGATCTTGGCAACACAATCACCTAGTTATATATATTATATATTTAGACAGTTAACCAATTTTAATTCTTGCAAATTTTTACTTTTAATACAGACTTGCACTGTTAATATAGACCTTTTTGAGCTAGTTTTCGTTATAGCTATGTATTCTAGCTATGTTTATATATGACCTAGTTGTAACACAGTCATATGTAACATATGTCTGTTAATTGTGTTTAATAATAATCAATAAACACTATTTTTATAACATTTTGTAGCTACTCTTAACTTAACATTCCATCAATATATGTTATGAAAACTGCAGTATTTGCAGTGATTATTTTTATATACTTTTTTATAAACAATGCTGGTCAAAATGTTACAGTCATTGGTGACTGTTATAAAGCCATAAATTCAGACTTTCATTCATCAATTGAACAACCATCATTTGCAGCAGCTGTGGTTTTAACAAGACTTTTTGTGCCATAGTTGATGTAATGAAGGAAAATTTGGTTACTGTATAGTTTCATGTTTCGCACTCATGAATGGCCTCCAAAATTGTGCAACTTAACTCTGCAAGACGAAACATAGTGTCTCAGCTAGCTATGGTCATATGTCAGAAATAAAAACACCCTTTTTTTTATCGAAATTGAACATAAGTTTTCAGAAGAAGGCCCATTCTATAACTTTCAGTACCACCCTAGCACAATCATTTCATTTAATGATTGTGCTTGTTGTGATTGTGAACGGTTAAAAATTTTATAACAAAGTGATTACTCCACTGAGTATGCTATGAATTTGTCCACAGAGCATATATAATAGCATAATACTCTTTTCTTTTAATGTTATATGTAGTTAAGTTTTATATAATATGTATGTTCGGTATTGTAGATAATATGTATGTTATAAGTGTTTATGGAAAACATTAAAATAAAATGACTTCAGAGGCTAAACACAGATTGTTTAAGAAAAAAGAAGAATTTTCTTATAAGAATTTATATAATTAGGTTTACTTAGTTGCTCAGTACAAAATCAATTAAATGCAGGGTGCCTATAGGTGCAGGTGACTGAGTACAGTTCTTTGTTTAGATGGCCTGTGTTAAGCAGTAGATTTTTTGTACAAGCAAGTAGTAACTTTTAATATTAACTGATACCTACATAACTTTTAAGGAGTTAACCAAGGGAGTCATTCTAGTTTTGATATATGCTAAATTGGTTTTATAAAAATGTCATTTTATTAAAGTTATTTATTATTAATTGAATATGTTACAAAAAAGGTACAAATACTTTAAAAATATTTTGTCCCATTTATGTATAATAAATGCATATTTTCACAAGTCATTCTAAAGTATTATGAACAACTGAATATTATTAATTCAAATATATACCCAAGCTATTAAATTATTATGTTAAATAGAGACACACAGCAGTTTTTTTGTAAAAATATATTAAAATCACATAATATTATAAATAAGTGTAAGGAAATTAATGTTACAAAATAAATAATCACACATTATAAGAAAATATTACAATACATAAATAAAAATTAATAAAGAACTTAAAGACTGACATAATCTTCTGTGTAATTGTTTGATACAGTGTAGTAATAAATAATAAAATTGATATTCTTATCATTTTTTCCTCTCTATATTCTATATATATTCATAGTATTCATACATTGAGGAATTTACCTATCACCCTAAATGGTTATTTAATATTTGATCAAATTGATTATAATTATAACACAAAACACTAATTTATTAAGCAACTGTTAAGTCATACTTAAAAGCAATGTTGTGTTAAAATACACCTTCACTACTGCATTTTTTCATAATGAGTTATATAATTAAATATTTTTCTCATAAACAGTCATATAAAAATAAACTTAGTGTTACCATCACAAATTTGATGCCAGTCAATATATTGCTATTGATTTATAATTTTACTTAAGTGAACATATACCTAAAAGAACTATGTACTATTTTAACATTATGTTTGAAAGAATATGTAATTTTTCAAAATAGGCCTGAAATTTGACCATAGAGGAAGCATTATGATTACTTAAAGGCATTTTATGAAATATGTAACAATTATAATAAAACCTTGAATTGGCGCATTTTTCCTCAGGCCTCTATAATAGTCTCAAGCACAAATTCATATTACAAATTCATCTACTCATAGTTTTGCACACCATATTAATATTTTCTCATTAAACAAGTCGTAAAGTAATGGTCTAAATGTAAAACTGTACGATTCAAAACTATATAATATATATTTATATATATCTAAGCTATAAATTTAATGACCTAAATACTAGTTCGTTCAAGTTGAACATTTCTTAATTAGCAGCTTATTTAATGAGGTCTGATTTCGATCGTTCCTATATAAGTAATAAAAATCGTAGACACTATTGCTTTTATGGAATCATAGTTAACTTCAAGGCATATTGTGGGGATGCTAACTATGAAAGTTTGACATTAGTAGATTAATAAAAAAATATAGAAATAGAGAACTTTTGTTTGAACAACAATAAGTTTGAATTGTTATTAGTTCAAGTTTATTTTTATCATAAAAATAATTTTTATGATAAATATTTATGATAAAAATAAACTTAAGGAAACTTATTGTAATGTAATGTAGGTAATATTTTGATACTTATTTTTACTGCACAGTAATTATGTAATTACTAAACAATGACATAATAATCATGGGAATCTCTGTAAAATGTAACAGGATGCAGAGTCTAAATCTAACAATAAGATGTTCAAGGATGACCTCATCATAAAAATGGATAAGGGTTTATAATTTGTTTTCATTTCTTTTCTTAACTGGTAGCAATAAACATATTTTCTTTCTTAGTTTCTTCAACAGGTGAAAAAACTTTTATAATTCATGTGCACATGGATAATCAATATACAATGCTTGAAAAAAATAAAGCAAAGCTTTACTCTTGCTCTACGAGACGAAGCTAAACACCAGTGGTTTGTCCTACTAATAATCAAACTTCATAGCAAATATCCCCATACAACTTACTACATACTATTCTCACTAAATGACTAACAATATATCTTACTATTACAACTAATTTGTGATAAGTGATATTTATTGCATTATTGTGATTTATGTAGCTTATAATAAATTTTAATACATAATAATGTTTGAAATCACTTTGATTGGAATTCATACTGGATATATAATTCAGTACTAATATGTTATAAATCAATCAGAACAGACTACTTTTTTATGTAAAATTGTAACAGCATATCATAAACTTGAAAAGTGAATATACTTTATACTAAGTTACGTGAGAAAGCTGAGAATAATTTTGTATATGTATATACAGAATAAGCAAGCAAGTTATACAATGAAAAAGCAGCAAATAGCATGCAAGGCAGGGTCTCTAATTAAAATAAAAACCCTTTAATTTTTATCCATTTTGGAACTAATATCAAACAACTTTTTTGTTTGAGTGAATAATTGAAATATTTGCCAAAATATGACTTATATTAATTTATGTTTAACACTAAAACTAACATTATACTAGGAAATGGTAATTTGTTTATGTGATATTGAATTAAGTACTTAATTTTAATTACAAAATCTCACTAGCGTCAATTTTTTAGTCATATTTAACTTCATATAACTTTTTTGACAGTCTTAAATTTTGCTTAACGTTTTTTATAAGACTAAAAATAAACAATGTTGTTTCAGGCTATTTATCACTATTCCATTTAAAACAAAAAAAAAAAATCAGTCATAATTAATCATAGAAACATTTGTTATTATTGAATACATAGTATGAGCTTGACAACTCTGCCACTCTGAAACTAGCCTTTTTTTGTCTTTGACTTGTTTCCGTACATGCATCGTAAAACCCAAGTGGGTACAAAATATATCGAACGTTCAAATTTAAAAAAAATAATTTGAACATAATAACCGAACTGCGTGAACAAAACTTTTAGTATAACTTCTAGAGAGCGAGTGTGACTTTAGCAAGAATGAACAACCAGCCAGCGAAACAGATCGAATTACACTTAGATCTTGATAATTGCTTACTCCGTCGCGTATATATAAAACATATATTTTGTATACACGTAAGCTTGTTTTGAGCGACACCATTTTTCGCAAACATCAGAGAGAATAGGTTATTACACTATGGGTTGTTCTCTTGCTATAGTCTAGAACTTAATGTAGTTCTAGGCAAGTTCACGAAGTCGTGAACTACATGTTGTGAGCTGTTAAGACATAAAAAAATTACAACAATGATCAAATCATAAAAATTTCCTACACAGATTCACTATTGTAATTCTTTATAAAGGCTACTTACTCTACTAAAGTTAACGCTCAAAGGTGCATGCTTAGGTTTACATTTGCCAATTATGATATTGTGATCTAAATATAAGTTTCTAAAGGATAACCATCGTATTAACATGAACGCAATACATTTACAATATAAATTATACATAAATGTACAGTAAATTAGTCAACTTTTGATCATTTTAGTAAAACATCTTATAACTATGATAAACTAAACATTACCGTACGGTAAATAAAGCACTTTTTTGTTTAAACACGTAACGTAGTGTATATACTTCTAAAGAACCCACAAAAAAAACTGCAAACGGGAGCATTATTAAATACGAGATTACATATTGACCATAGTGTATGTAATAAACACCTATAGGTCGTGTGAAGAGTTCAAACATATGTTACGTTAGAAAGAGATGCGGTATGTGTGTGCAGAAATGGCTCTGCGGTATTCGTCACCGGGACTCGTGGGGTGTGGTCGATGACTACTGCGCCGCCGGGGTCAGTCCGAACTGGAGCTAGTACTTGACGGCGTGTGGCTGTTGTAGTCTCTATGCTAGGCGTTGTTGATCTGTTCCACGTTGAGATGAGTTATGAAACGCAGACGCATCTGTAGGGCGGGCCGCAGTTTGCGTATCACGCTTTCCACTTCGTTCTTCATCGTGTCGCCGACGAACATGTATTTAATGTGATATCTGAATCGCGACACTAAGGAAGCTTAATTGTCACACCTATGGTAGACCACCACCTTAGAAAGGTATAATGCACAAGAGATATTTTTATACTACAGTTACAGAAGTACTCAATTTTTTTTACGTTCCAATGCAGCACGGGAGACATTGGAGGAATATGATAGAACCAAATACGAAAACACACATGAAAACTGTAGTTTGATAAAAGTGTTCAATCAAATTAATTTCTAACACTTTCACGATAGCATTTCAATTCACATTACTATAATGGCATAAACGACTGTGTCGTTATTTTTCTTTGCGAGTTTCACGTAAACAAATATACAAAAATGAATTTCTGAAAAACCTTGAAAATACTATTAGCTACCGACATGTGGCAGACCATCTCAAGAAACACTAGACCAAAAATTTTGCAGTCAGATGAACGGGCTTAGGGCGAATGTCTACTGCGATCGCCAGTTCATTTTTCAAGAGAGTATGGCAAATCCTGTGATAGGAAAGGCCTATGTAACTCAGTGGACTTTCACAGACCGTTGTGATGATGTTGAATTTCGATATATAAAATTTAAATTTATAAAATAAGTATAATATTTAAATTTATAAAACAAGTCACGATATCCGAGTGGCTGGGTGGTGGGAATTTCGAGTGGTGAGGCCCGAGTTCGATCCCCAGGTGGCAGACTCGTACCAATGGGTTTTTAAAAAAAAACTTACGTCTCTTCGGTGGAAGGTGGGTAGAAGGGACTTAATCTAAATCTTAATGTCTAGACTAGTCTACCTTTGTCTACCCCTGTATTGGGAATTGTGTAAAGATATGCCACGTGAGGGGAGTAACAGAAAATAAATATATAAATATTTTCATACCGTTCCCAACACGAGAAGACAGAGCTCTACACAATCATGTCCTTTCGACCCACCTTTCACCGAAGTCATATTGCCAGGGACACCATGTCTGGCGATGAGCCTGTCGCCATCTTTATGACCAAGCCAACGATATAAAACGTACATAATTCACAACCTAATTGGTACGAGCCTACCATCTGGGGATCAAATTCGGGATCCACGACTAGAATAGAAAACATTTATAATAAAGTAACATGTATGCATAACTCATTCTCCTTAAATAAAACTGGCGAAAATCACAGAACTATGTCGCTGCCTGAGCTAAACAGAAGTTAATTAATACTAATTTAATTATACAATAATAAACAAACTGCCGTAGAGACAATCGGTCCGTGGGGTCCCCGCGCGATGCAGTTTCTAAAGGAATTGTATCCGCGACTTATCGTTGCCGCTGGTGACAAGAGGGCTGGTTCTTTTCTCGCTCAACGGTTAAGTCTAGCCATTCAACGTGGAAATGCAGCCAGCGTTTTAGGTACCATGCCATGAGGAGTGGGGCTCTACGATTGTAATAGTTTTTAATTAATAAGTTTTGTAAATATTAACATATTTTTTTTCTGTAAATAAAATAAATATCTTCACGCAATTCCCAATACAGGGGTAGACAGAGGTCAAGTCTAGACAATCAAGTCCCTTCGACCCACCTTCCACCGAAGATATTTTCGGGACAACGTGACATTGAAAGATGAAATTCGTACATAAGTTTTTGATAAACTCATTGGTACTGCCACCTGGGGATCGAACTCGGGTCTCTCGACTCGAAAATCCCGACCGCCCAACTACTCGGCTACCGTGACATATCGGGTATAGACTTTTTCTGTAAATAATAAACAAAAAGGATACAGCAAATCGCATATGGGATCGATGTACTGCAAATGCGGCTGACACTTGTCGACGTGGGCGAGACGCTCGTACAGGACGAGCGTGAGGTCCATCACGACTCGCGACACGTCCGAGTTGAAGCGCTGCAGGAACGGCCCCACCAGGTGGCACAGGAACAGAAGCTGGGTCTCCGTGCGTATCTCCGGGGACAATTTCTCCTTCACGAACCTACAACAGAGCGATAGTCGTTCGTTACTAAATAGTAATTGATATCTTAAAGCCTCTTCCAATACAGGGGTAGACAGAGGTCTAGAGAGTTAAGACTTTTCGACCCACCTTTCACCGAAGTCATATTGCCAGGGACACCATGTCTGGCGATGAGCCTGTCGCCATCTTTATGACCAAGCCAACGATATAAAACGTACATAATTCACAACCTAATTGGTACGAGCCTACCATCTGGGGATCAAATTCGGGATCCACGACTAGAATAGAAAACATTTATAATAAAGTAACATGTATGCATAACTCATTCTCCTTAAATAAAACTGGCGAAAATCACAGAACTATGTCGCTGCCTGAGCTAAACAGAAGTTAATTAATACTAATTTAATTATACAATAATAAACAAACTGCCGTAGAGACAATCGGTCCGTGGGGTCCCCGCGCGATGCAGTTTCTAAAGGAATTGTATCCGCGACTTATCGTTGCCGCTGGTGACAAGAGGGCTGGTTCTTTTCTCGCTCAACGGTTAAGTCTAGCCATTCAACGTGGAAATGCAGCCAGCGTTCTTGGTACCATGCCATGAGGAGTGGGGCTCTACGATTGTAATAGTTTTTAATTAATAAGTTTTGTAAATATTAACATATTTTTTTTCTGTAAATAAAATAAATATCTTCACGCAATTCCCAATACAGGGGTAGACAGAGGTCAAGTGTAGACAATCAAGTCCCTTCGACCCACCTTCCTCCGAAGATATTTTCGGGACAACGTGACATTGAAAGATGAAATTCGTACATAAGTTTTTGATAAACTCATTGGTACTGCCACCTGGGGATGGAACTCGGGTCTCTCGACTCGAAATTCCGACCGCCCAACAACTCGGCTACCGTGACATATCGGGTATAGACTTTTTCTGTAAATAATAAACAAAAAGGATACAGCAAATCGCATATGGGATCGATGTACTGCAAATGCGGCTGACACTTGTCGACGTGGGCGAGACGCTCGTACAGGACGAGCGTGAGGTCCATCACGACTCGCGACACGTCCGAGTTGAAGCGCTGCAGGAACGGCCCCACCAGGTGGCACAGGAACAGAAGCTGGGTCTCCGTGCGTATCTCCGGGGACAATTTCTCCTTCACGAACCTACAACAGAGCGATAGTCGTTCATTACTAAATAGTAATTGATATCTTAAAGCCTTTTCCAATACAGGGGTAGACAGAGGTCTAGAGAGTTAAGACTTTTCGACCCACCTTCCAACGAAGACATTATGTGTGGACAACGCGACAGGTGGCGAGCCTGTAGCCGTCTTCATGTCCAAGCTAACTATATAGATCGTAGATAAGTTTTGTAAAATCCAACTCCGGTTTCTGGACTCGATGTGTTTAATTGGACATTTCATTTATTTTCCTTATAATCAATATGTGTGAGAAATAACGACGGACAGTCGTTTATGTCATTATAGTAATGTGAATTTCAAAATGTTTTACATTTAATGTATGATTTTTGTTTAATGTAATTATTATTGAAAAACATTTAAATTAATATTGATAAGGCTATTTACGACACCGCCTAAGAATATGCCATTCCCTTACTAGCCGTTTGTGACGTACAGTGCCTCAGGGAAAAAGCCTTAACAATATCAATGGTTACCCGCAGATCTCCAAAAACTAGCATACCAAACAAGGCGATTATGACTAATCATCTATAAAATAAACGTCACGATAGCCGGACAGTGGTTGGGTATACCAATGGGTTTTTTAAAAACATACGTAACGATTTATATCGTTGGCTTGAACGTAAAGACGGCGACGGACTCACCACCTGTCACGTTGTCCCGAAAATATCTTCGATGAATGGGTCCAAGGGATTTAATTGTCTAAACTAGACCTCTGTCTACACCTGTATTGGGGATTGCGTGAAGATATCTATTTATTTATTTATTCTCTCTTGTATTTACGCGAATACTACACATTTAAAATAAAACGATTTTCGGATTTTATCGCGTTTTTAATCAGTTTTTACAAACTAATTTTATTTCCCGACGTTTCGGATGCTTTACAGCAACCGTGGTCACTGGGGTGGGACTGAGGTCTTGAACATCCCGCTCTCACAGCCACCTTCGTCTACCGTCAACTTTATTCATTCCGACCACGGTTGCCGTAATGCGTCCGAAACGTCGGGCAAATAAAAATTAAAATCCGCAAAATCGTTTCATCACAAATTATTCATTCACCACAAAAATATAAACACAAAACAGATCGTCAACACGAACGAACAAACAAACATAATCCGAACCGAATCCCGGAACACTCACTGGGGCACCTGCATGATCTGTCCGGCGCCGGCGTGGTACCAGACGGCGTGCGCGAGCGCGAGCGTCAGACTGTACTTGTTGTCGAGCGCCGCGTCGCCGGCGGCCCGCGGCCCGAACAGCCGGAAGGGCGAGTGCTCGTGCGGCCACTCCGCCATCTCGCCGCTCGCCACCAGACCGTGCACGCGCTCGTGCAGCGCCGCCCGGTACGGATCCGGCAGCGCCGCCATTATCAGCCCTATCGCGTTCACCCAGAGACGGATCTTCAACGGCGGTATCACGACGTGCCCGCGAGCGACAACGTCCAGTAAGGCGGCGCCCGCCACGCCCGGCGGCACGGGCAGCGACATTAGCTCGACGCAAGTAGCGTACAGGGTGTGCGCGGACGGGTTCGGGTATTCGTTGAAACGCCAGTCCGTGCCGGGGAAGTGCGACTGGCCGGTCATCGCTGAGCGGGCGTTTAACGGAAATTATACGAAACGGAAATGTGTCGACTGTAAAGGAGATGCAGCGACTAAAATTGTGAGAGGTATGCTGAGACGGTTTGGCCGTGTCGAGAGAATGAATGAAGAACGTTTGACGAAAAAGCATATAAGGCGAGTGTGACAAATGTGTTGACTGAAAGATGTAGTGACTAAAATTGAGAAAGGTATGCTGAGAGGGTTGGGCCGTGTCGAGGGAATTAATGAAGAACGTTTGACGAAAAAAGCATATAAGACGAGTGTGACAAATGTGTTGACAGAAAGATGTAGTGACTAAATTTGAGAAAGGTATGCTGAGATGGTTTGGCCGTGTCGAGAGAATGAATGAAGAACGTTTGACGAAAAAAGCATATAAGGCGAGTGTGACTGGAAGTGTGGGAAGGGGAAGACCTAGACGGACGTTTCGAGGCCAAATCAGGGACGTCCTGAAAAAAGGCCAGGTCAAAAGTACCCTGAATCGAAGAGAATGTATAAAGGGAATAATTAAAGTGGACGAAGCGAAACAAGTATGTAAGGATCGTAGCAATTGGAAAGAAGTGTTCTCTGCCTACCCCTACGGGAAAGAGGCGTGATTATATGTATGTATGTATGAAATGTGTTGTAATAATGAGCCACGATAGACGACTGGCTGAGTGGTCGGTATTTCGTCCCCAGGTGGCGGTCTCGTAACAATGGGTTTGTTTTTCTATGTACGAATTATGTCGTCGGCAAGGACATATAGACGGCGATGGGCTCACCAAATGTCACGTTGGCCCCGAAAATATCTTCGATGGATGGTGCGTGGAAGGGACTTAATTTTCTAGACTAGACCTGTATTGGGAATTGCGTGAAGATATTTATTTATTTATTATTTTTTATGAAAGAAATAAAAAGATCACGAGTACAGATCCGGACCTATCCAGAGCGTGGCTACGGTCTGGATAGTTATCAATACACACTTTACCGGAACGTTTTCGGTATAACGTGACAGTTGGTGATACAGACTTTATCATCTATGAGTTTTGAATCTCGCCTTCCTCGTGCGCATTATATCGTGACTTTTTACAATCTCCCACACTCAGGGGTAGTCTGTGGTCTAGAAAATAACGTCCTTTCGACCCACTTTTAATCAAAACTTGTTTAAAACAACGTGACATGTTATTTTTCTCCAAATGTCAATATCATCTATAAACCAGCTAAAATCAGACGGCAAGTAAATAGTTACGGAACGGAATTTTACATCAAGCAGAAGTTTTAAAATTCAATTTTGGAGTATTGCTAAACATTTCGTAAGGTGAATTCAGTTAATTAAAAAGAAAAAGTATTTTCAATAGCATAGTAACAGTACAAAGCGATGGAAATGATAATTTCAAATATAACGAAAACATCCCGAAAAAACCCTTCAGTGGAAAATGGTCGAAAGGACCTAATCATCTAAACCTACACACCAACGTACTGCGAATGGCGTGAAGATTTTTTTTTTTTTACCAAAACACGTCGACAACTCTGTTTAAAAAAGGATACTGTCCACCATTCTGTTGACGAGGCCCAGATAGTAGTTTAGATCCGGGGCCCAATTCGGCGCGTCACCGTCCGACTTGCACAGGTAGGCCTGGAATGTGTCGGTGGTGGCCCAGCCGGCCGGCCTCACGTCCTTCAGCGAGCCGAGCACGGCGCTCACCAGCTTACGCTTGAGGAGCGGCTTGTCGCGCAATTTCAACTCGTAATAGTGCAACGTGTTGTATAGAAAGGTGACCGGACGGTCTGAAAATGCGTTTCACCAACATTGTGATGGAGTACGAGCGAAGAAAAAAATTTAATTGAGAGAATTAAACAGTTACAATTAACGGTACGGTGGAGAAATTTAACTTTTTCTTTTTTATGTCCACGATAGCCGAGTGGTTGGGTGATCGGAATTTCGAGTCGAGAGACCCGAGTTCGATCCAGGCAGGCTCGTACCAATGGGTTTTCAAAAATTTAACTACGAATTATGTTGTTGGCTTTGACATAAAGACGGCGACGGGCTCACCACCTGTCACGTTGTCCCAAAAAAATTTTCGGTGGAAGGTGGGTCAAAGGGACTTAATTTTCTAGCTAGACCTCTGACACAGGGGTAGACCCTGTATTGGGAATTGCGTGATTTTATTATTTATATATTTTTTTATGTCCACGCCATACTGAGGTATACCCATAGATCTCATACTGAGGTAGGCAGAGGTATACACAGTGAGGTCCTTTCGGAGCGCTTTTCACAGTAAATAATTAGGTCTATGTGACAGGTGGTGAACTTTTCACCTTAATCCAATCTATACTATATACTTACATGCACATTTAGGTGCATAGAAATTTACATTTATAGTATTTTTATTTTTTTATCATATATACATTTTTATTACATATAAATGTCCATGACTCAAGTACAAACGTTCATATAAATCACTCAAATGTTTGCCCCATGCAGGTTACGAACGTTTGATGAGTCAGTTGTTATTTTAAAAAAAATATTTGATGTGTGCGATTCACACAAGATAGAAGTGAAACTTCAGTAAATCAACAAAAGAATGAGATGAATACATATAATTTAAACTTAATTCAACTTAAATTATAACAAGAGTAGAATAATTACGAAGTTTATTTATAAAATAGTATGTATATTTCTGTCACATTCTTTTACGGCGTCGTCGTACACATTTTTGCATTTGTGTCTCTTACCTGTCGCTTTTTCCGTTGCACCCGGTTTCAAATCACAACGATTCTAAAGAAGTTTCACTTCATAAACATTTTATTTCTTTTAATTAATATACTATAGATTTTTTTCTCAGGTAAGTGTGATATGTAATAAATTTGAATCCCTGTCTATCAACAAGACCAACCAGATGGTCAAATATTTAATATTCTCTAACAATATAAATTACAGTGCCCGGCTTAGGTGGAAAAGTTTTAACTACTTTCTTGTTGTATGCCACCAATATATTTGATATATTAAAAGCAATAAAATTATATCGTTGGCTTGCACATAAAAACGGCGACGGGCTCACCACCTCTCACGTTGTCCCGATAAATTTTCGGTGGAAGGTGGGTCAAAGGGATTTAATTGTCTAGACTAGACCTCTGTCTACCCCTGTATTTGGAATTGTATGAATCTTCATTGATTTTATTCACAATTCATTGATTTTATTGCTTTTAATAATAAAATAATAATAAATATCTATTTATTATTATTTTATTATTAAAAGCAATAAAATCAATGAATTGTGATTGAATGAAAATCATTGATAAAATAAATGATTAAATTGTAAAGATGTACAATGTATTAGGTTGGAAATGTCTGAAAAACCAATTTAGGCAGTCCCCTGTGGAAAAGGGTTGAATAGAATGTGAACGTTTGAATGGATCTATGCCATTTCTTGACTTAGATGTTTGAAGATTGGTATTCAGACGGTAATTAACTTTAATATATATTTGGATTTACAACCTTATGGTGGTTGAAAGGCGCAGAAATTTTGCCAAGGAAAATATGGTACATAATCTAAACTGGTAATCATGATTACTCCATATTAATCCATATAAGTCACGATAGCCGAGTTGTTGGGTGGTCGGAATTTCAAGTCGAGAGACCCGAGTTCCATCCCTAGGTGGCAGTACCAATGAGTTTTTCAAAAACTTATGTACGAATTTCATCGTTGGCTTGGACATAAAGACGGCGACAGGCTCACCACCTGTCACGTTGTCCCGAAAATATCTTCGGTAGAAGGTGGGTCAAAGGGACTTAATTGTCTAGACTTGACCTCTTTCTACCCCTGTATTGGGAATTGCGTGAAGATATTAATTTTATTTGTTTATTCCATAGTATAAAACAAATGCTAAGGCAATAATAGGCATAAGGTAAATTGCTAATAAATAATTTACCATGAAACTTATAAAGGTATCCGAGGTGCTCGAGCAGTTGCTCCAAGTTCTTGCTGACTTGAGGTATCTCCAGGTGGCGATGGACCACGACGTCCAAAACTGGTATGAAACGAAGGCACACGTTACTCAGGTACACGGGTATCGAGCCTCCGTACGTACCGCTTGCCTCCTCCGGTACAAACTTCTCAGGGTATTTTCTATGGAACGCTAAATGCTTGTCATACCTAAAAACAAAGGACAAACTAGATTAAGTGAAATATTTTTTTTGGAAATTATATGTGTATTTGGAAATTACATGTAGTCATTTATTCGAAGTTTATATGTAAAATACACATATAAACTAACTTAAGGTATAAAGTTAAGATGTATATATATCGGTGGTAAAAAAAAAAAAAACAGAAAAGCAGTACAATAAAAAAAATAAAGAACTGGAGAATCATGTAATATACTTTATGCATTAATCCTAAACTCCTACATGTAGAAAGTATATTACACAGACATGTTTATGCTGCTTTGCTCCAAAAAGGAAAGCCACTCAGAATTTGTTGGAATGAGTCGGTAGCAGAGCACCCCAATCCGGTTTTACAGTGGCACCCTTATATATTTATACTAAAAAGACACAAACATATGAAAAAATACATACATATAGTATCTATATAGTCTTCATGTGCAGATATTTTCGCACACAGATAGTTAATAATAAATGTATTAACATACAGTGCAAGTCACGATAGCCGAGTGGTTGGGTGGTCGGAATTTCGAGTCAAGAGACCCGAGTTCAATCCCCAGGTGGCAGGCTCATACCAATGGGTTTTTCAAAAACTTATGTACGAATTACATCGTTAGCTTGTACATAAAGAGGGCGACGGGCTCACCACCTGTCACATTGTCCCGAAAATATCTTCGGTGGAGGGTGGGTCGTAGGAACTTCACTGTTTAGTCTAGACCTCTTACTACACCTGCATTGGGAATTGCGTGAAGATATTTATTTATTATTATTTATAATATACAGTGTACTTCATCCGCGAAAACATGAGTCCAGGTACATTTTTACGACAGTTTCAGTGTTCGCTGTGTTTACCCTCTTTATTGGTATCTTTATTGGTAGAGAAATTATCATTAATTTAATGCCCTAATATTCCATCATGAATGTCTCTAGCACATCCGTTTTAGATTTCATGACAAGTTTATAGTATAAGTGACTGTTTGTGAATCTAATAAATGAATGAAACATTGTTACCAATTGTTTTGCTTCCAATGTTCGGGCGAATTCTCCTTAACGAAATCCTGGGCCCGGTTCCTTAGCTCGGAGCCCTTCAGCAGCAGCAGTTGAATGATGTACAGGCACACCTGGCTCTCGTTACCATCCAGGTTAGGTCTCAGCACCTTTTACAATTATAATATTCAACCAAATATAAAATAATATAAAAAAAAACACAGCCAAAAATTTCATTCACGGCGAATATTTGGTTCCAAACTTGTTTCTAGAGAAAAAGCTAGTTAAATTTCAACAGACACGAGGTGAATTCGGATAGCTTCACGACGGTTGGCGACTTACGAGACAGAGCACCAGCCGGTCGATGGAGACGATGTTGTACTTCCACACGATGTCGTTGATGGCGTCCACGCACTTGTTGATGTGCGGCCCGCCCGCCGGGTTCGTCACCTCGAACATCAGGTAGTCGCAGAACTTGCGCAAGTGGGCTGACAGAGCCCTAGCGCCTATGCGCTCCAATATCCTGCAAGGAAGATTTAATATCCTCACGCATTTATAACATCTTCCCGGTACATGGGTAGACAGGGGGGTCCAGTCTGGACAATTAAGTCTACCTACCCGCCACCGAAGATATTTTCGGGACAACGTGACAGTCTGTCGTCTTTGTGTCCAAGCCAACGGTGTAATACGTACATAAGTTTTTGAAAAACCCAATGGTACGTGCCCGCGCCTACCTGGGAAACGAACTCGGACCTCTCGACTCGAAATTCCGACCACCCAACCACTCGGCTATCGTGACTACCACTGCAGTTCGATGAGAAAAAGAAAACATCTTCACGCCATTCACAATACATAGGGGTAGACAGAAGTCCAGCCACCCGAAGACTGTGGGACAACCGTCGGTGCGCCCGTCGCCGTCTCTATGACAGAATCAACGATATAAATCTTACAAAGTTTTCGATGAAACCCAATGGTAGGAACCCAGAATTATATCAGCTACGAGAGACGATCCATCCGCAGGAGTAAAACTCGCACTAATTATAATAATAGCTAACCCAAATAAGTTCTGGAGAAATGAGTATTGAATACCTCAATATTAGAAAATGCGGGACACAGAGTTTGGGAAATCGAGCCACCCTATCCCGCAGTATATTGAAGCGGTCGCAACTTACACAGAGCTAAGACAGGCCAAGTAAAGAAAAACTTCTAACACCCAATTTAATATAATATTATTCCGGGCAATGAGGTATTACACCTTCAGAGGTATTCATTATGTATTTGTGACCTGCTCCATTTGAAATTGAAACTTACAAGTGTTCACAGACACCAATAATCATTTACCATCAAATGATCTGTCAACTCGCAATTTCTGAAACATGGATAGGCAGAGGTATAGACAACGAAGTACTCGAATGAAACAAGACTAAGTGCACGACCAATATAGTATAAATATAAAAAACAAACAATTGATTTGAATACTCACGATTGATGTCTCTTGGTGGAACTTCATCTTTGAACACATTAAAAGTCACTTTTACTAATTCCACATATATTTATATTAAAATACCTGTTCGGTTTCGCCTTTATGGCATTATCAAAGAAAAAACTGTAATAAAAAACCTTTGATAATGCCATAAAGGCCAAACCGGTCAGGTATTTTAATATGAACACATGTGTCACTATAGCCGAGTTGTTGGGTGGTCGGAATTTCGAGTCGAGAGACTCGAGTTCGATCCCCAGGTAGCAGTACCAATGAGTTTTTCAAAAACTTATGTACGAATTTCATCGTTGGCTTGGACCTAAAGACGGCGACGGGCTCACCACCTGTCACGTTGTCCCGAAAATATCTTCGGTGGAAGGTGGGTCAAAGGGACTTAATTGTCAAGACTTGACCTCTGTCTACCCCTCCTGTATTGGGAATTGCGTGAAGATACACATGTGTAACTTTTAACGTGTTTAAATTGATTTGAAAATGAACACTTGTAGCAGTGCAAGGCTCACTTGAAAGCGATAGGGTTGATCCTGTTGGTCTCGAAGATCATCTTCCACAGCAGGCAGAGGAACAGCGGAGTGCCCGGCACCGAGAAGTGCGACACGATGTCGTTGTCGTTGGCCATCGAGGACCACTTGCGGTACTCCTCGTCGACGAACTTCTTCAGCAGTTGCTTGTTCTCCTTCGGCGCCGGGTTCTGATGGAGATATTTTTTTTTTCTCTTTCAATTCAGTACACTTCAGGAGTCACGATAGCCGAGTGGTCGGGCGAGAGACCCCGAGTGGCAGATCCCAAGGTGGCAGGCTCGTTGCAATGTGTTTTTCGAAAACTTATTTACGAATTACATCGTTGGCTTGGACATAAAGGCGTTGACGGATTCACCACCTGTCACGTCCCGAAAATATCTTCGGTGGGAGGTGGGTCGAAGGGACTTAATTGTCTAGACTAGACCTCTGTCTACCTCTGTATTGGGAATTGCGTGAAGATATTTATTTATAGTACACTTTAAACACATTAAAAGTCACTTTCAAAAGGAGATACTTTTTCGATCTCAATAGATTATAAAGAAGAAAGAAAGAAAGAAAGAAAAATATTTATTCACTACTACTTAACAAATCAAACAAATAATAAAAATGTTGCTAGTTAAACTAAGAAAAAAAAATATAATTAAATGGTCTTATTATTCTGGTAAGAATAATAAGAAAAGTAATACAAAATCAAAAAAAATAGAAGGAAAAAATAATAATTTAAGTAGTATGTGAAAAGGACAACCAATTCAGCAATTAGCTGCAGCTGTTTGCGGCAGCGCTGATTTTCAGTTGGGTCCTCTAAAATCATGTATGAGTTGAAGCGAGACAAAGACGAAATACATCATTCTACAAATAATAAGTGAAAACTATGTAAAAAAAAGAAAAAACAATGAGAACATCTAAACTACAAAATTGCACACCTATGTAATACTCACACACAATTTTTTTTTACATGCAATAAAAGTGTATATTAAATTTTTATATTTATTAACAAATTTAAACGTTGGGTTATGATAAATTTGTGCACTTATGAAAAATTGACCGTGGATGACCCAGGGCAACATTAAATAATGACCACTAGCAAAGGTAAACTATATTAAACTAAGTTATGGTAAACATTATCAAATTGTAAACTTAGAGCGTGTTTTTTTACTTTATTTTTAAACGTTTGTGCCGATTTTATATTACGAATTGAAGGAGGTATGTTGTTCGAAATTTTTGTTGCCGCGTACTTAAAACTGCCCTGAAAGGCAGAAGTTTTATGTTTCGGAATTTTTAAAAATAGAGTTTTTCAAACAGGTACGACGGTTGACAATTCTTAATAAAGTTTTCGCGAAGTTGAGTACTAAGAAATTCACGAACTTTATACAGAAGTTTAAGATGATAAAAACAATTACGAGTGATTTCTGAAATATACGCTTCATAACGCAGTGCTGAGTCCAAATCTAAACCAAGATTTCGAGCCCTGTCTATTCGTTCTATCATTTGTCCTCTGATATATATTGCGGGATTGCTACAAATAATTGCAGATACCTGCTTTTTGGAACCTAATAACATGTACTTAGACTTTTTAGGGTTAAGAAAAAGTGAATTTCGACTAGACCAGTCAGCTAATCTCTCTAAGTCCTCATTAATTTTTATAATGCTTTCACGTGCATCCTTAGGCCTAAAAGACATATATAAATATAAGTCATTCCGCGTATATGTGATATTTACAGTTAATTATACACTTTATTGTATCTGCTGTGTATAGTATAAAAAGCAGAGGTCCTAAAATAGATCCTTGTGAGACGCCGCGTTTAACTTCTTTAAGAGAGGAAGATTTCTTAATACCACTGTCACCTTGCAGCTCAACATATTGATGACGGTGATTCAAATAGCTATTAAACCATTTAATTACAGAAGCATCAAATCCATAAAACGCCACTTTTGCTAAAAATAATTCAGAATTAATCGAATCAAAAGCTCGTGAGAAGTCAAAAATAACTTTGTGTAAAAAATATGTCTATGTAAAAAATAACATAGGTGTAAAGAATAAAGACTAATCATAGAAAACAAAAAATAACAATCATAATCAGACGATCACAAAACAAGCTACATCTGCATATAATTGAATTACATCTAATAAAGTTATAAAACTGAGCAGATGATAACACCTTTAAAATAATATAACAAAAACAATTGTAAGTAGTGTTAATTAAAAGGTCCAATATTATCAGAACCCAAAACTCTGATCAAATCTGATTCTGAGTAAATACGATATCGCGGTGTGCTATTTTCTTGACGCATATATATTTTACCGTCACGTGTCCAGACATACTTCCATTTTACACGAACGGCAAATTCTCTGCTTTTATAAAATAGTTGGCGATTAGTATGTGTAAGTCTCTCATTCACATAAAAACGAGCCGATGGTGCAGGCAGTCCCATGTCAGCGGTAGTTGCACCTCTTCGCACGCGTGCGAGTGAGTGAGTGAGTTCGGCGAGCCAGACTGACAACGAGCCGTCGCGGACGTTGAACTGAACTACCCTCCAGAACCGGGCGCCTAGTTCCAATGCGCTCGGCACGCACGATATCTCTATCTTCTAATTGTACGTCGAGTTTTTTAGCGACCAACAAGGCAATGTGTACAGAATTTTCGTTCATCTCCTCTGTAATACCGGATATTTCGACGTCATTACCCAATAACATCTGGTCACGATTATTTATTTCGGCCTTTAATTCAGAGATCTTACGATCAAGTGTAGCCACTCCGTCATAAGGTTTTAGATTTTCTAAAGCCTCAACTCGAAGAGAGAGATTGTCGACACGTTGATTGCACAGATTAAATGAGGTAGTGAGAGTCGTAATGGTATAAGTTCAATTCGAATAGCACGTAATTCTTCACGAAAAAGTCTAATTTCAATAACAAGAGTAGAGGAAACTGAAGGTTCGAGTCCAATATCTGATGAAGGGCTGACGGTAGAGGATGTAGATTGACTTTTATGGTTACGTAAGGTGATGTTATCATTTTCTTTATTTAGGTTAGTGTCGGAGGCACTGGCTATACTAATAGGTAACGGACATCATAGCGGCGTGTGAGTGTTGTCAGACTTTTTGTGTTGTCAGGTTTTTTATTCTTGTATTCCTGGCATTCCCATTTCAGTTTGCGCTCCTTGGACATGGTGTTATTGAAACGCTTCTCCGAAACATTTGCGCATATTAAGGCATAAATATTAGTGCAAATGCAGCATTTTAAGTATGCCTGATTAGCGATATTTTGTAAACAACCTGCACAGGAATTTATTTTTGACGCCATCTGTGAAGCTCTAAAGTAAACTATATAATCTGGGGCTATAATATCAACAGAAGTGTAGATAGTCAATACACACGCGATGCTACTCAGCTCTTAGAAAAAAAAAAGTATACAATTATTATAATGTTATTAGGTAATTTAAGTCGTTTTAACATAGTTCCGCAAACACTTATCTCACTAACACTTATACGAGGATACATCACAAAAACTTTGTATAAACTGCAGTTTTATATTGTATTTTGATTTCTTGATATCACTATTATGTCACGATAGTCGACTTGTTGGGTGGTCGGAATTTCGAGTCGAGAGACCCGAGTTCGATCCCCAGGTGGCAGTACCAATGAGTTTTTCAAGAAACTTATGTACGAATTTCATCGTTGGCTTGGACATAAAGACGGCGACGGGCTCACCACCTGTCACGTTGTCCCGAAAATATCTTCGGTGGAAGGTGGGTCAAGGGGACTTAATTGTCTAGACTTGACCTCTGTCTACCCCTGTATTGGGAATTGCGTGAAGATATTTTTTTGTTTTACTATTATGCAATGTTTACGATAAATGGTTGGTTGGTTCGATCAATGGTTTCGATCTCCTGTTGTTAAGACAGAAATGAAATCTAATCACACGAGAATTGCACGCAATCAGAGGAGTACAAACAAACACGTCTGTCGCGCTCAGCTCACACATGACAATCATAACTGTAATAAAAAAAACCTTTGATAATGCCATAAAGGCGAAACCGGTTAGGTATTTTAATGTGAATATATGTGGAATATATAATAAATAAAAGTGATGTGTTTAAGATGAAGTTCTACCAAGAGACATCAATCGTGGGTATTCAACTTAGTACACTTTATTTGACAATGTGTTCAAGGGAAAATACCACATATTGATATTAACAAACCACAAAGGGTCCAGAATATATATTTTAATCGCAGAGAGAATTTGTCATAATGCATATTTTAATCGCAGAGAGAATTTGTCATATCATAAACTGGACTGTATTCGTTCATTATAACAAACAATTTAAAAATAAATCTCAGGCGCTGTTGCATTTTGGTTGGCAATTTGGTGAATTTTTTTTTTTTGGAATAAAATTTTAAAGACTTCTTTTACTTTGTTAATTATTATATAAATTATGCATTGTTAGTTATCTTGTTAATTATTTCTTATTCACTAACCTGAGCAAAAAACTCCACGAGAACCGGCGGGAAACATTGCAGCGTGTGCTGTGACCACATGTGAGGAGTGTTCGTCATTATGGTGGTGAGGAGTTCCTTCACCGCAGCGCCATCGCTCCCTGCAAGGAAGACAAGAGATAGAGCAAATGGCAACTTTACCCCTCTAAAATAAGGCTTTCAAGGCGCTCCCTCATGATCAAAGTAATAATATTTACAATAGCATACAATATACAATACCGTAGACAGAGGTCTTGGCAATAAAGTTAAACGTATACAATACCGTAAAATAATAAATATAATATAGCCATAGTTGCCATGCTTGGCGCGCGTTGGATAAATCAGTTTTTTAAAAGTATTTAAAGTTGACCCAAACTAATGTTAAAGATATTTACGAATTTTGTAATTAAATTTATCGATAATACTACGAAATCAATAATCAAAAAAACAACCGCTTATTAATATTTTAATTTATTTATATATTTAAGACCGCTTTCCCACATTTTCTTTCTCTCCCTGTTAGTGAATAATATGACAACCAAGTGGCAAGTGTTGTAAACAAACTTGACTCAGACAAATCGAACGGGGGTCAATGAGTCGAATTTCAATCACACAACCACTCGGCTATAGTGATTGTTTAACGCATTCATAAATTACAACAATTCATGTACGTATGTAACTTGTAAGAGACTTGTGTATAACCAACCTGCGCCGGTCATGTGTATGTAACTTGTAAGAGACTTGTGTATAACTAACCTGCGCCGGTCATGTGTATGTAACTTGTAAGAGACTTGTGTATAACTAACCTGCGCCGGTCATGTGTATGTAACTTGTAAGAGACTTGTGTATAACTAACCTGCGCCGGTCATGTGTATATAACTAACCTGCGCCAGTCATGTATGTAACTTGTAAGAGACTTGTGTATATAACTTGTAAGAGACTTGTATAACTAACCTGCGCCGGTCATGTGTATGTAACCTTAAGAGACTTGTGTATATAACTTGTAAGAGACTTGTGTAACTAACCTGCGCCGGTCATGTGTGTATGTAACTTGTAAGAGACTTGTGTAACTAACCTGCGCCGGTCATGTGTGTATGTAACTTGTAAGAGACTTGTGTATATAACTAACCTGCGCCGGTCATGTGTGTATGTAACTTGTAAGAGACTTGTGTGTATAACTAACCTGCGCCAGTCATGTATGTAACTTGTAAGACTTGTGTATATAACTTGTAAGAGACTTGTGTATAACTAACCTGCGCCAGTCATGTGTATGTAACCTTAAGAGACTTGTATAACTAACCTGCGCCGGTCATGTGTGTATGTAACTTGTAAGAGACTTGTATAACTAACCTGCGCCAGTCATGTATGTAACCTTAAGAGACTTGTGTATAACCAACCTGCGCCGGTCATGTGTATATAACTTGTAAGAGACTTGTATAACTAACCTGCGCCGGTCATGTGTATATAACTAACCTGCGCCAGTCATGTATGTAACTTGTAAGAGACTTGCGTATAACTAACCTGCGCCAGTCATGTGTATATAACTTGTAAGAGACTTGTGTGTAACTAACCTGCGCCAGTCATGTGTATGTAACTTGTAAGAGACTTGTGTATATAACTTGTAAGAGACTTGTATAACTAACCTGCGCCAGTCATGTGTATATAACTAACCTGCGCCAGTCATGTATGTAACTTGTAAGAGACTTGTGTATAACTAACCTGCGCCGGTCATGTGTGTATGTAACTTATGAGACTTGTGTATATAACTTGTAAGAGACTTGTATAACTAACCTGCGCCAGTCATGTATGTAACTTGTAAGAACTTGTGTATAACCAACCTGCGCTGGTCATGTGTATGTAACTTGTAAGACTTGTGTATATAACTTGTAAGAGACTTGTGTATAACTAACCTGCGCCAGTCATGTGTATGTAACTGTAAGAGACTTGTGTATAACTAACCTGCGCCGGTCATGTATGTAACTTGTAAGACTTGTGTATATAACTTGTAAGAGACTTGTGTGTATAACTAACCTGCGCCGGTCATGTGTGTATGTAACTTGTAAGAGACTTGTGTATAACTAACCTGCGCCAGTCATGTGTATATAACTAACCTGCGCCAGTCATGTGTATGTAACTTGTAAGAGACTTGTGTATAACTAACCTGCGCCGGTCATGTGTATGTAACTTGTAAGAGACTTGTGTGTAACTAACCTGCGCCGGTCATGTGTATGTAACTTGTAAGAGACTTGTGTATAACTAACCTGCGCTGGTCATGTGTATGTAACTTGTAAGAGACTTGTGTATAACTAACCTGCGCCAGTCATGTGTATATAACTAACCTGCGCCGGTCATGTGTATGAAACTGTAAGAGACTTGTATAACTAACCTGCGCTGGTCATGTGTATGTAACTGTAAGAGACTTGTGTATAACTAACCTGCGCCGGTCATGTGTATGTAACTTGTAAGAGACTTGTGTGTATAACTAACCTGCGCCGGTCATGTGTGTATGTAACTTGTAAGAGACTTGTGTATAACTAACCTGCGCCGGTCATGTGTATGTAACTTGTAAGAGACTTGTGTATAACTAACCTGCGCCGGTCATGTGTATGTAACTTGTAAGAGACTTGTGTATAACTAACCTGCGCTGGTCATGTGTATGTAACTTGTAAGAGACTTGTGTATAACTAACCTGCGCCGGTCATGTGTATGTAACTTGTAAGAGACTTGTGTATAACTAACCTGCGCCGGTCATGTGTATGCCTCTAGCGAGTGTCAGCACCAGCACTCTGTTGAGCTCCTCGCTGTCCGCGGAGACCAGCGACTTAGGCTCGGACACCACTCGCGACATCTGCAGCTGCACGCCGGAACTGCCCAGGCTCGTGATCAGCCGTAACGCGGTGCTCTCGAAACTGCAGATCGATATATATATATATATATATATATATATATATATATATATATATATATATATATATATATATATATATATATATTTATATATATATATATATATATATATATATATATATATATAGAATGGGAATGAGTTGATAGCTCCCAGTTCTAATTACATTATGTTCCATTTCGTAATTTCGTTATTAAAAAAAAAAACAAAAAAAGAGGATCCCAGCGAAGTTTCTTTTACCTTTTCTTCTCCGTGAGAGAGGTACCTCTTGCGAAACGGTGATAGATTAAAAATGACAATCAATGTATGTAATGTACATATACTTATATAAACAGAAATATGAACTAAAATTCTGTTCAGCAGACTGTAAAAGTCCGGGGCAGGACTAGGTCGTTACTCATTTTATATCACAATTAGTAGTAATTGCTGTGCTTGGAAAACATATTAATGATCACAGTATTAAACAGCTTGCGTCTTAAGAGGCTGGTAATGAATAAGATTTGGTCCGATATTTTTGAGACTGATGCTGTAAGACAACTTTAACGACATATACTGGCCGTTTTTAAACCTATGCGAAATTGTTACCATATACACTTACCATAGTTGCAATTGGGTTTGATTGGCTTGTGGGTAGGCAGCTAGCGAATGTATGTGAGAAAGAAGAGTAACTCTGTAGTGTGGCTGAATGTGGTGTATGCGGTACGAGAACATGTCCAGAAGGTTGTGCAGGATACCCCACGCGTGGGATTTGAAGACATTGGGCAACAGCTGGTCTGTAAAGATGAAATTCTTGTAAATGACTATAAAATACTAATTAATCATAGAAAATAAAAGAAATCAAATCAGTTTTTTCGAAACAACTTGCAGGGTTGGCCTTGCAATTAAAAATAATATAGAACTTACCGAGTGGTTGGGCGGTCGGCGTTTCGAGTCAAGAGACCCGAGTTCGATCCCTAGGTGGCAGGCTCGTACCAATGGGTTTTTCAAAAACTTATGTCCGAATCATATCTCCTTGGACATAAAGACGGCGACGGGCTCACCACCTGTCACGTTGTCCCGAAAAAAACTTCGGTGGAAGGTGGGTCAAAGGGAGTTAATTGCCTAGACTAGACCTCTGTAAACTAATCTGCCCTCGGATTGGGAATTGCGTCAAGATATTTATTAATTTATTTATATAACTTACTAATAAATCCTTTGATACCGAGAGACTCTATCTCTGTGTACACGAGCAATCGGCTGTAGGTCTCCACGAGAGCGGGCGCCATCATGTTACTTCCAGGTATGTTCGTTTTGTTCTGAGCTAGCTTCGCCACGTGCGTCACTATGGAATGTATCAGGGACATCTTGCAATGCAACGTCAGACTATCCAATATACACATCGATAAAGGTACAGTTGGCAACGGTGTCGCTGGGTTGCCATTCGGCAGTGATTTCTGGCTTCCAAATAACGTCTCTATTATGATCCCCATAGGTCTGGCGTAATACTCCTGGTTTGTTGAATATGCATTACACAGAAGTGCTATTCGATAATCCGAGCCCATTAAAGTTGGTGTATTGTTCGAAGTCATAAGATGTTGCAGAAATCTGGTGATTTTGTAATAGACATTGAATTAATTTTCAACCTTTACAGAAAATCTCACAGGCAATATAAATATCTACAAACACAAAAAGCTCCAAATTTATTTCACATTTTACTGTATACCTTTGCAATCCTTGGATGAAGATACCACACCAGTAAAATGTTAGCAACTAAAAAATATTGTTCTGATGTATTAAGTCATTATTATATTCCAGCTTAAAATAAAGGGAAGTGAATATTGACAGGTGAATATCCACTTCGAAAAATTCCAAACTGAGATGTCCTGACTATTTCCGATTTGCAGTTAGTATAATTTAATTAATATATTATAATATTAGGCAATGTAAAACTTACTCATATTGAACCTTCAAATTCTGTGGCATAGACATTGTCTTATGTTCAGTCTCCGCTTTCCTAAGTAGATGCATCCAAATGCAGACAACAGCCATCTGGTGTGTGCAGTGCGCTCTAGTGCAATCAGGCACAGGTAATGGTTCCTTCTCTGGATATAGTAATTCATGCAATTTTATGATAGGCAGGAAATTGGATAAGGGGTTCCTTTGGATACTTCCTGATATAAACTGCAATAGAACCCACATGAGATGATCTCTACCCTTCTTCATATCATGACCGATTAGTTTGTTGTGCAGACCCATGACAATGTTAGAGAAAGAAGCAAACCCTATTAATATTAAATAAATCACTTGAGAGGACAGGTGTAACCAGCACCAATGTGTAGAAGACATTTCATCTTCCTCACTCTCCTGTTCGCTCCTCTGCATGGGTAATATCATCAACTCAACTAGTTGATCTTCAAGGGCTATGCAACTTTGTTTATGTTGTTTTTGTAAGCCCAACATAGAGCACATCATATCTCTGGAATATGGCTGTTGCAGAACATGTCTCAGTAATTCTATTTGTGGTTTTAGTAGATCGTCATCATACGGCAAGCTACCTTTTAGTGAAAATTTCAAGGTAGTGGGGTCAAGCCGCCAGGGGTTCACAAGATGGTCAGCATAACCTGAGAACTCAACCACGGGTAGCATATGCGAGTGTCCTATTATTGATACCATTTGGGCACATGGTTTAAAACTTTCCACAAAGCTTGTTAAAAGTTTTGCCAGTTGCTGTAATAAAATAAATAAAATTAAGACATGTAGAAAAGCAGACCAATTTTATAAAACTAATCATTTGAATAAGCTGTCATAGTAAATTTAATAGTATTGTATGTTAACTTAGCACTACATTTTACGAGTATTGCTTCATAGTAGGTATATTCACTACTATAAGAAATTCCTGTAATAAAAACTTAGACTTAAAATGTGGGCTTAGTTTAATAAATGTTGCATAAATGTAAGTTCTAAAAATCACATACCCAATGAGGCC
Organism: Sericinus montela; assembly: GCA_029286605.1. Lineage (NCBI taxonomy): Eukaryota > Metazoa > Arthropoda > Insecta > Lepidoptera > Papilionidae > Sericinus > Sericinus montela. The sequence goes on along the minus strand of JAGSMR010000028.1, from coordinate 6,124,543 downwards.
AATTATTATTACTAGGATAATCTTTATGAATTTCTGTAACAATGAAATATGCAGGCAACAGAGAGGCATTGCGATCAAATATATATTCAATAACATTGTACAGAGCTTTTAACTGTGGCATAGTGCTCGAATTTAATCTTATGGGCAAAGTATGTGCCTTTTCTCTGCATCCCTAAAACAAAACAAATATTTGGTTATTATTTATTTCCATCCAGAATCAATTCTACTTGATGCATTGAGCATTACTGCATGCATTTACAGCTCAACATCACAAACATTGCGCTTAAAGTACTAGCGCTGTAGAGTCAGAAATAATGAAAGTTCCTTAACCATCCAGACCCAAAAGAATATAGAAAGTGGTTCTCAATATCACTCAATACTCATCTGAATATTGAAATCAAGAGTTGAGCATGAAGGTAGTAAAAACCAAAAAATTCAGTTCATTATGATGACACCTCCATATTTAATTTTTTTGCACTGTGTAAATTTAAAATTATTGTTACGACAAATAAATAATTATTAATTAATAATAATTGTTCTGATTACAAATTAAGTAGCTAAAGTACTTCTGTTAAAGAAGGGGAAAAGGTAGAAAAAGTGCTTTCCTGCATTGAGCCTTCCGGGAATAAAACTTGACCACAAGTCTGGTCTTACAGCTGTTCTTTAAAACAATAAAACTTTATACTTGTGCTTTATGATAATAACAACTTTAAAAAAAAAAAAGATTAATGAAGGGAACATTTTAATATATTCAATATTATTATAAAAGTTCAACAAAAAATAATTTCAACAAGTTTATATAATGTATCATTTCAATTACCTTCATTATTTCTCTAACACCTTTATAATCAACTCCGCCAATGATCCGTCTGATTAGATTGAAACACTCTATCCAGAAATCAGCATTTTGATAAACAAGTTTCTCACTACTCAAGATGCAATCACACAACATTCTGTAACATCACAATTAATTTTAAATTCAAATTAAAATTAAATAGATTTTTAAAGCATATGTTACGCTGCACTGACAAAACATTATCAATATTTATCAGGATCAACAACCAATTGCTTCACGTGTTTCAGTACTTCAAAATAGGACAAACAATTTTAGGACTTATTACAATCTGTGGAGGAATGTTTTGACTTTTTATAGGCTATGAACCAATCCAATCACCTTAATCCAACCTATCCTTCCTCCAAACCACTAACACACTCTTTGCTATCTGCTTTCGTTGCTATATTTTGTGTAACAGTTGACAGCATGAATGTCACCATGTCGCAAAAAATAGAGGAAAGAGGAATATAAATAATATTGAAGGAAAATTACACATTATATGTAGATTACAAGTTAAAGAGTGAAATTGCAAAGGAATGAAGACTCTAAATCCTTGCTACGTATGGCAGTTATGATAAATCCTCCTTAAGGGAGAAGCTTATGCCCTGCAGTGGACTAATACTGGCCACAAACTAAGTTGCCTACTTAGTCTACTGAGTCTGACACTCTACAATATCAATAAATAGAAATTCAATAACACAAAATAAAATGTCTTTTCTCACACAATACAACACATTTGAGACACAGCTTTTAAGAGTCCGGTCTCTTTGGGTATGCAGATAACAGCACAGTTGTGGAGAGATATCTGGCGCGTGTTCAGTCCAGACAGGATCAAGTACAGTCTGCTCGGGAGGCCATGGTAGAGCGTATGAATCTTACATTACAGGCAGTTTCCAACTGGGGCAATACCAATCTTGTGAGATTCAATGCCACCAAAACGCAAGTGTGTCTGTTCTCCGCCAAAAGGAGCCAGTTCACCTTGGCTCCTAAATTTCAGAATGTATCTCTGGAATACACCGACCGCCTCCAGTTATTAGGAGTCGAAATCACGTCAAACCTTAACTTTGGGCTGTTCATTGAGTCTAAGGCTAAAGCCGCTGCAAGGATATTAGGAGTTCTTGCAAAAGTGCGGCGTTACTTTACTCTGGGACAGCGTCTGACCCTATATAAAGCTCAGGTCTGGTTGGCTGTAGAGTACTGCTGCCACATATGGGCTGGAGCTCCTAAATATCAACTGGCAGCCCTGGACTCGATGGAGGGACGGGCCAAACGGCTAATCGATGATCCTGACTTGGTTACTATCAATTTGTCCAGTCTCACACAGTCAACACAGACGTCGGGTGGCCAGTCTCTCGGTGTTCTAGAGGTTACATTTTCGAGAGTGTGCGAAGGAATTACATGAGTTAATTCCCCCTTCCCCTTTCCATCATCGGACAACAAGACGCACGGCGGGTTTCCATCCTTTTGTTGTCGATATACCCTGCATTCGGACGAAGCGTTTTGTTCGTCGTTCATAATGCGTACAGCAAAGAACTGGAATAATTTGCCTGCATCAGTCTTTCCGTCCGATTACAATGTGGGTGTCTTTAAGAGAAGAGTGAATAGGCTTTTTCTAAGCTAGTGTTACTAGCTAGTTACGTGCTAGCCTACCAACAAAAACTACATCGCCACTTACGATCAGGTGGGATTATAGTTAAACGCTAGCTTATAATTTAAAAAAAAAAAAGCAGCAGACTAAAATGCCCAATTACTTAATACTATAGAAAATAAGTGTAGTGTAGCTATGATATGTATTTTTAAGAATTATTTATTTATCTCCACACACAGTTCAGAGAATAGACCACCAAGTGTCACAACTCTTGCACACCTCTGTCGCTTTTTTCAGATTCATCATTTTCTTCATACATGCACATCTAGGTTTCCGAGTACTATTGACCTTCCTCTCGAAACTTTGTCTCGGCCTACTACAACTCTTTTTAATATTAACTTTCGTGCTATATGTTTTGTTTGCTGTTATTAAAATTATAAAATTTTTTTATTTTTTTGTTCAACATTATATTTGAAAATATGCTCTTAAGCTTCAACTACGCCCATACTAAATAATTGTATATGTTCAAAAATTCCACATACTTATGAATATTATTCCTAAATTTACTTATTTACTCCGCTCGAGTCAAGCATGGATATGTTCTGATTTTTTAAAACAAAATGATCTTAATCTCAAAATAGCTTTGGAAAAAATTCTAACTTTATCTTTAGTCTCATCTAGCTGGACCCTAGATTAGGAGGTATAAGAGAGCTTTCAAATATTGCGCTGCCGGCATCCTTAGCCTCCGTACACAGTGTTAATGATTTGTCTCGTAAAATTTTTAAGAATGATTTGGACTTGATCTTTGCTACCGAGCCAAGAAAAGCATGGATATGTCTCTGTTCCGGCAAGGATGGTCCACTGGAATGTAGGTCAGTGGGATATCCCGTTGGTTCAGAATGTGCAGAAATGCCTAGTGAACAATTTTCACTGTGACAGAGACCGTGCCCGCTTTCTAGGTGTTTTGACAAAGGAATCAAGTTACTGGCTGTATGCTTTACCATCAAGTAACTTTGGTACATAACTAGATAGCGAAAGTTTAAGAATAGCTGCAGGAATATGATTTGGAGCATCAATTTGTTAACCACTTCGATGTCCTTGTGGCAGTGACATCGACTAGTTAGGCTTCCACGGACTTTCATGCCGAAAAATTGCCGGCAGACTGGCTTGTCATGGCTCCTTGAATGAAATCATCTGAAGGGCTCTTGTTTCCATAAATATTCCCTCGGTTTTAGAGCCTTGTGGAATATTTAGGGACGATGGTAAGATACCCGACGTCTTGACTTAAGTTCCTAGGGAGAGGCAAAGCTCTTGTGTGGGACGCTACTTGCGTCGATACATTAGTGGCCTCTCACATCAAGGGTACTTTGATGAGAACCGGGCCGGCATCAGAGGCGGATGAAATGGGTAAGTGGTGTAAATATGAGTCTTTAAAAGGAGACTATATATTTGTTCAATTTGCCATACAGACAATCAGTCCGTGGGTTTCTAAAGGAATTATATCCACGTCTGGTCATAGCCACTGGTGACAAGAGGGCTGGTTCTTTTCTCACTCAAAGGTTAAGTCTAGCCATTCCACATGTAAATGCAGCTAGCATTCTTGATACCATGCCATGAGGGGTAGGGCTCTATGATTATAATAGTTTTTAGTTAATAAGTACTGTAAATATTAACATAATTTTGTTTCTGTAAATAAAGTATTGTAAATCTTATAACAACTATCAGAAATTAAGTCATACAGTCCCTTTATAACTGTTTTTTTATTATAATTGGCAACCGCTATATTATAATTAGCAATTTCATTACTTAGTGTAACTAAGAGCTAAATATTTTTCAAATACCACTAACTTAACAAAATCATTGAAAGCCCCACAAGACAATAATCCTTCTAACAAATCCCCTTGTCTGCAATCTAGTTGAACAACCATCAATTGATCTGATGCAGGATAACACAACAGTTAGAACAGTATCAAAATAAATCCAATAAAATATCTAAATTATTCAATGCAATAATAATTTACCAAGCTTTTTATCCTTTTGGTTTATTATTTGACTTTTATAAGTGGTTCAGTGGTTGGAATTTTGAGTTAAGAGACCCCGAGTTTGATCCTCAGGTGGCAGGCTCGTATTTATGGGTTTATCAAAAACTTATATACGAAGTACATTGTTGGCTTGGACATAAAGACGGCGACGAGCACACATATTGTCATATTGTCCCGAAAATATTTTTGGTGGAAGGTGGGTCAAAGGGACTTAATTGTCTAGACTAGGCCTACCAAATCAAAATTAAGTAGTGCAGTGACAGTCAGTAACATCTATCATCATTATCGGGTACAAGGTATCTGGTGATGTGATTATCAATACAGTGATTCTTTAGCAGAATGTCTAAGAATATATGTTAAGAGTAGAGAGTATATAACAATTTGAAAGCAAAACATGTGACAAATTTTTTTCTGTAGCGGTTTATGTTGCCTGGTACTGAGTGTAGTAAAATAACTGCTCCTACAGATGGGTGCAGGCGTGGTGTTCTTCTGCACAACTGAGACAAACAGTCTCCTATATTCTAATTTTTTTTCACAAATTTTTTTTAAATAACACTAAATTATGGGCAATATTAAAATTTTTAAAACTACAGTTAGTGTAGAATAAAAAGATATACCTGGCTTGCAGAATGTTAGTATTTACTAAGTTTTCCAAAAGGGTCAACAATTGTTTCATTTTATAACGGTTGGTCAAAATAGCTGTCAATGTAAGGTATTGGCGAATGGCTGTTTCTTGGACATCGGTGCTCAAGGTAGTCATCACAGCACAGAGCTTCTTTTGATACATTGATAACCTCTCATTTTCTTGTTCCGGTTTGTATACAAGAAAACAACTAAAAGCTTCTTCAACTGTTTCCACACGCTAAAACCATTAAAGTGTTATATATGATACGATTCAAATATAAAATAAAAACTTTAAAATATAAAGAAAATACCTACCAAAATGTCGTTGACAATATTTGCTACTTGAGTATCAGCCATTTTTGTTCAAATAAGCAATACACAAATCTCTTCAAACATTTAACAATGAGCTCCTCCGCTTCGTTTGGACTTACATATTACATATTTTGCAATATAAACTTTTACAACACAAGACACATAAAAATAAAGTAATATTGACAATTAAGATAAGATGTTTTACTAAAGTATACTCCATAAATAATGTACTCTGTGGTATAGTCCAGTAGTTTTCAGTGTTGGCAGCCTGGTATGCTGGTGCTAATTACACCTTGTAGTTACGTTAAGAATCTTGCACGAATAATAGATGTCAGTACGAGCAGCGTACATGTACAAAGGAATGAACTACAAAGAGAAGGGTCGGGTCTGTTCTATAAAGGAATAGATGAAGTCAATATTTCAAACAATATTTAAATTATTCTGTGTATCATTGTTTTGAAAACGCTTACTTTATAAAAATACGGAGAATATAGTTTTTAATTCTACATTTAACAATTCACCTTCTACTATAGTAAAAAGTCCCTGATATATTATTTTTTAAAATTGCAACTGTTTGCAAATGCTATTTTTCTAGTAACAATGAAATCATTGAGAAAACTTAGAAAATCAATGTATAGAGTACTTACACAAATACAAAAAAAAATGTCAAATTAATGAGCAATTCAAGCATAAGATATTAATTATTAAAACATTTATACAGATATTGATATTGCGAACATACATAGTGTGTTACTGGGGACGGCAGTAACACACTATGTATGTTCGCAAGTATTAGTAAAGTATTAGCAAGTATTAGTATTATACAGTAATGCTAGTATTATAACAACTATAACTCGGAGAGTGTTCCGAGGAATTGTTCGGATTAATCCCAGCCGCTGAATTTCACCATCGTACCTTACGGCATAATCAAAAATTTCATCAACTCCATCTGATGCTTGGCATTCCACCACAATGCGTTTTTCGCTAAATTTTCTGCCACGCACTTGCACTTTGTGGAATGTTTGCCGTCTGCGGTTTCCCGCACCGATACGACAGTATAGTACAGGTCGTTCATTTCAGGGGGGTGGAAAACCACCTGCTCGTTTCCTTCCTTATTCTATAAGAAAACCCTTAGGGACCGTACCTAACCGAAGAAATGTGAACTAGATTGTTAATGAATAGTCCTTGGATCCCTTTTTACACAAATACGTTAATAAAATTTATAATATTTTAAGCAATTACGCAAGCAATTAACGCCAATTAAAAAAATGAGAGAGTATTTATTTATAGTATATTTTAATTCTAGTAATTGCTACATATACCTTTAATTTTTTTTAATTAGTTTTTATTATTATACATATTTCAAAGGTACTTTCACTTAAGCATTTTAGTCAGCAATATCTACGGCTGAAGGTGGGTCGAAAGGATTTAAATGTCTAGACCTCTGTCTCCTTCTGTATTGGGAATTGCGTAAAGATATACTTCAGCAATTTAAACACTATAATATTACTTAAATTACACATTTATCTAAAAGGAAATTTTACATTTATTAAGTAAGGACATCCTTTGATACAGCAAGGCCGCATTGTTTTTATTTTCTAAATAATTATAGAGATTTATCGTATAAAAACTGATATTTCTTTGTATATGTAAATGATAAAAACATTATGTCGTAAAATGAGAAATTTAAAAAATCTTCTGAGGGCGGGACATCTGACAGAACTGTTATTTCAGCAAATTGTACACTAGATAGCAGTGACGTCGGTACGCATGTTTCCCGAAGGTTATATAATATGATAATCTATGGTCACAGTAAAATAAATTATTTATAGATCAATTTACTTGCATTTTACTTATAATAAGTCTAAGTTGGGTATTCTTATTAAAAATATTGTCAGATCTACAGTTAAAAATAACTTATCTGTAACTTTATTATTACCTTTGCTTACGAACTGCGAGAAAAAAAAATAAAAGAATGTACCATAGTTTTGTAGCGAAGCGACAGAGACAGAAAATTTTTTGCTGAATGTTGCAATAGATATAATAAATTCTTATTTATAAGGTTTTTGTAAATTAAAGTACTCAACTTATGTTTTACTCAAAATATTCTTGTAAGCTATTGTTTTTGGGGTGATGGAGTCACCACCTTCCTTCTCGACACATTCGGAAGCACCACCGTTAAGTGAAGATAGTGGTCTGCTGATTACAAGTGGTTCATTTTCTAGTGACTCTGCTAGTGGATGGCATCATATCACGTCCGAGGTGAGTTGTTATTATGCGCCATTCGTAGCATCTAATTACAACATTAGCTACTAGTCAACATAGTAGTATTTTTGTCTCGTATTCGCGTATAAAAAAGAATAGAACCAAATAGGTATTCTTCTGATATTCAATTTACATTTTGGTTATTATAATAAGATTTATAACTTTATTATTTTATTTGTATTGTATAGTTTGAAAGTATTTTAGGTTAGAAAGTAAAAGAAAGTCTAATTTATAAACTTTAGCGTAGTTTTAAAAATTAGCACGAGTTTATTGACCTTGCGCAATTCTCATTTATATAAACATTGAAATATTGCATATGACATTCAATAAACTTCAATTAAAGGTATTCTATCTAAGTAATTGTGTAAATAGAAATTTATTTACTTTTTCTCTCTAACCCTAAAGAGACCAAAAGTGCACAGATAGGTATAAAAATGAGATATGCCCTGTGATTTTGTTTAATAGATACCATTTGAATTTGTTTCAAACTTAAAATTTTGTGAATACAGTTTATTTATTTATTGTTAAAAGTATTTTTTAGTCAATGTACTTAATTGATACCGATCCTGGTTCAATTCCCCTGGGAGCAAACTTTAATGTCATGAAAATAAATGTTCAATTTCATGACTTTTATATGTAGTCTTTAAATTAATATTTACCTATACTGTTTTTTTTACACTAAGACAATGACAGGCTCACCACCTGTCCCATTGTCTCAAAAAAGCTCTGGTTACAAGTTGTAGAAAGGACTAAATTGTTTAGACCTCTGACTACCCCAGTTATGGGAGATTCAGAGAAACATTTTTTACAATGATGGATTGTTAGGTAATTACATACATACATACTCCTATTCCCATAGAGGTAGGCAGAAACCACTTCTTTCCACTTGCCTTACATACTTGTTTTGCTTTGCCCACTTTCTTGTTAGGTAATTTGTCCCTCTAATAATAAAAACAGCATTTATTATTGAGAGAGAATTGTTTTGTTGCCAGCAGAGTAATTAAGAAATAGAATAGTTTATTTGTTGTAATTTTAAAAGCTTTTTTAAAAAAATGATGCAGGCATTATAAAGGCATTTATATTTCAATATTTGTTTTATAAAGGCAGGCATTAGAAAGCATTCAGTTTACCATGTATGCCACTTGGGAGAGGTAGGCAATTACTACATAGATTCTTTATTAAAAAGGTCCTTATTAAAGAAGGAGGTCTATGTATAATAATTATATACAAATATTCTTGTTTATAAGTACTTATTAAAAAAAAATTTTTTTGGTTAAAAATTTTTGTACCACATTTTTTAGCAATACTCATTGGCTGCACTGCTTTTACATGTTATTGCTGTTTAGTCTGTTGGTTTACTGGAACAAAACAGAGAATGCCTTTTGGCATTAAGTCTGCCATTCATGCCATTTTGTAGATAAAAGCTTATATAAATAAATCTGATTACATATAATATTAAAGTCACGATAACCAAGTGGTTGGGTGATCAGATGAATTCAAGTCAAGAGGCCCGAGATCAATTTTCAGGTGGCAGGCTAGTATGAATGGGTTTTTCAAAAAAACTTATATACTATTTATATTGTTGCCCTGGATATAAAGATGGCAACAGGCTCTCCACCTGTCATATTGTCCCAATAATTGTAGATATTATGAAGTGGAAGGTGGGAAAATAGGACTTCATTGTCTAGACTTCTGTCTACCCCTGTATTGGGAATGGTGAGCAGATATATAGATTTATTTAAATAAATTCAAAACTAGAAAAAGCATAGGATTATTGCAGAAGGCTTTGCTTTGCTTTTTGTTTAATAAAATATATCATTCATACTTATATTTCCAATACTAGTGTGGTCAGAGTCTTAGCATTTTGGCCTTGTGTTTCACTAGAAAGTCTGACAGGGGGGGAGTGTTAGTGTATAAGTACAAAATGAAATTGTACATTGGGTTTTAAAAAAATCTTTTCATGAGGGTATTGAATTTGGTTCTCAGAATCAAATAACAAGACACTAGGTATTATGACTAATTAGCAAAGTTTTATTATCATGTAATTATATGGTCTTAATTGGTGGTCAAAGAATTAAAGTGGTTAAAGTTGCTCAGCATGCTATGGAAAAGGTTAAGTGTTTCTCTGTGTGATTGTATATGAATTTTTATGTATAGAAGATATTAAGATATTACGCAGCAACAGTAAGCTAACTGATTGAGGAAAAAAGGTTATCGAAAAGGCAGGCACAGGCTCTCACAACCCCATACAATATATACATAATATGTATATAAATTCATATGTACATAGATAAAACATAACACATCTGATACCAAAATAAGTAGTTAAGGCACATGTGTCATAGAATTGGAAACAACGAAGGTACTACAAACAGTAAGACCCTAAGAAAGTCATTATTTTCGTAGAAAGTTTTCTACGAAAATAATGATGAGGCTAGCAATTGAACCCGGGACCATAGAGTTATCAAACACTATAATGTGTGGAGTGTATGCCACTCGTTTAAATACCCAGTCACTCAGTAAATCCATAAAAGTATGATGATCCTAATTATAATAAATATAATTCATGTTTTTAATACATTTATGTATTTTTTTATAATTGTTTTAATACTTATTATTTTAAAGGAAAAATAATAATTCAGAATCCAATCTGAGTTTTATATTTATTTAATCACTTAATTTTGTTTCATGTATTTTTATATATTAAAACACCATGTGGTCCATCCGTGGACTATCCGTGATCATGGATGCTGTATAGCATCCGAAACGTGAAATAAAAATAGTTTGTAAAAACTAATTAAAAAACGCGATAAAATCCGAAAATCGTCTTATTTAAAATTAAAACACCAGTTTTAGAGTAGGTTTTTTAATGCAGTGAAAATAATTAAATTTGGCTGAATTTCACAAAATGTTCTGCCAATCGGAGAATTTGATTTAAAAAAGGTTACACTCATACCTTGTTAGGATATTCGCCTGTAACTTAAGCATTTTTTCGAAATTTATCAATGATTCTTATTGGTTTGAATATTGACTATGAAAGGTTCCCCCCTACCTACTATAGCATTGAAATTTAATCCGTTTTTTCAATACTTTATTTACATCTACAAAAGTATGTTATATGTACAATACTTATTAATTAAAAATTGTAATAATGGTCCTACTCCTTGTCGCAAAAACCCCAAAATACATAAACTGTGAATTACAGCTTCTGACTACCCAGAAGTCACGGAAAGACATTTTTTGATTTATATATTTCACTTTTAATATTATGTTTATTTTTTGTTGAAGTAAATTAATTTAAAAATTACATGTGACAGTCAGTATCAACGTACTAGAAAATTACCCTCGATAGGTAAACTAACAAATTTGCATTATTGCACAACAGCTTCTGTGAATTTTGCGCCTAACGGATTATCTCCGGTTTTCAATTATCGGGAAGGTTGCACGTTAAATCAACGTTGATGACATTTCATTGTAGCACAACCTGCTGCCCTGCCGATAGAGTCTGATGTCTACATGTGCATATGTATGGATGCGATGATTGATACACGACATGGAAAAGCAATTACTCACACTAATTAATAACTTGTAGTCGCGATCAAACTTGAAATTCAATCTTATCTTCGATTTTCCGTTGTCATTATTAACGTTTAAGTTTACGCTTTATATAGCAAATTTTGTTTTAGCTGCATCGTCGAATAATTTGCTTTTTATGTTAAAATTGAAGACATGTTTATTAATGTTTTTGTTTATTACTTAATTTTATGTTTATTAGTAATAAAAAGAGTAATAAGAGAGACTGAGACTAAAAAATACTGGTGAAATACTAACAACTGCTTAGCTTTTACATAAAAAGTGTGATTTTTTTAATAACTACGAGCGAGTGTTATTAAAAATCACATTAATTTTACTTTGCGCTAATTAAACTAAAACTGAAATTTATTGATAATGTAGTAAAAATTTCAAGAGTGGTTCTAAATACTTATTTGTGACCGAGTCTCTCGCAGAAAATTGATTTGTAAATTAGATTCGGTATTCTGTGCGATGTTGTGTCTTATGTCATAGGTAAGTGTTGATAATTCGTAACTACCCTATTCAGTCTACAATCCGCGTATGCAACAAGGTGAGTGCTAACGTACCAATCTTTCCTGCTAAGCGTGTAACATTTGTTAATATTTCTTCAACAACGCCCTATCTTCAAATGAAGTATCTTTAAAGAAGAGTAGTGGCTAACATGGATGTAGAAGTTAATAAAATATAAGAGCTATAAAAGTTATTGCCTGTATTACCTTTCGATTTTATTGTTAAAGCAAACTTGGGAGTACTTATGTTCGTTTTCTTACATGTTTCTTGAATGCTTGCCTTCAATTATCTTTTCCAGGCAATGCTGGGTGTAATAGGTAGTATTATGATTTAGCTCATAGGAACCGTTTGCGTAATTTTATTTATCTGACAAATTTAGTTAATAGAACATTAACTATGATTTGCGAGCGCGAATTGACTTTTACTAACTACATTACTCAGCTGAGCGTTACGTGCACGTTTTGCTATTCTTTTCTTATCTATTAATACAATATTGAATGTCATATTGGCGAATACATTCACTTCTTTTATTTACACAATGATATCTTAACAAATAATTAAAGCAATATAATGGTAGTTTACACTAGTAACTACTTAATTATGTGAAAACTGGGCGTTACAAATAGGCAGTTATTTGGCATCAACAACCTCTTATTTCATTTTATAAAGAATGGCGAGATTATACCAACCTTTACCAAGCTCTCTTAAAGCTCTCTTTCTCTCCTGTCTTTATCAAGGTTTCATTTATTTGATCTGAGGAATTCCTTGACAGTCCAAGACGTAAAACAGCACCTTTTATCTACATGTTATTGTCATTGACTATGAAAGTAACATATAGATAAATGGTGCTGTATTATCTGGAATTCGAACCTAATCCAACACCCAAGTCAATGAACTGCCACCAACAAATGCAATTTTCTTTCGTACCCAAATTGGTAACTGCCAAACAACTACCAATATCCTAGTTGGGATAACTTGGTGTTTTACTATGCAAATTAGTAACTAACTCAGTACTTTAATTTCAAGTATTTACTCTTGTCGATATAAATTTGTGTACATTGCATATTAGGGGAAACTTGCGCGGTACACATTGTCAGCACCGATATACTCAAATTACTCCGGCGAATATGTAAACTGTAAATTCCTGACACATCGGATGGACGGTGTACATGAATAAAATATCAGGAGAGCAAGGCTTCACAGTGTCGTTTTATTGCTTTTAAAAGTAAACTTTGCAATAAAGTTCATGGAATAAAATTGCAACAAAATTTATCTTTATACGAGCACTAGCACCGCAACGTTATAGCACCTGATTAATTTAAGAGTATGCTTAGGAATATAAAATGCGAACGATCTCTTAACAAAATGCATCTTCGAGCAACATCAATAGAAGAGCGTTTGTAGATATAAATATAGATAGCATAGAACGAGAGTAACGGGTTCGATCCTCGATGCGGCAACTCCAAATTTTTTTTAAAGATTTTATAATTGTTTACTTACTACGTGAAAGAATTGAAGACAAGGGGAAATCTGAGCGTGAGCTATACCGCCTTGGAGCAAGATTGACGTAGTTGTTATAAATATACACTTAATTTTAATATATTCAAAGTATTTAATTCTTAAATTAATTTCTAAATAGTCTGGAGTCACGATATGCTCGGCGTATTTAGGTGATTGGAATTCGAGTCAAGAGACCCAAGTTTGATTCCCATGTGGCAGGCTTGTACCGATGCGTTTTTTTTTCAGTCATTATTACGATTTATATCCTTTTGCTTGGATATATAGAAGGCGACGATCTGTCACGTTGTCCAAAAATATTTTCGGTGGAAGGTGGGTCGAAATGAATAATTTGTCCAGGACTCTGTTTACCCATGTATTGGGAATGCGTGAAAATATTTTTTATAAATCCTAAATTCCAGTATTAAGAAATAATATACAGACTTTTTCTTCTTTTTTAATCCTATGGTACTTTAATTTGTATTTAATAATCATATCAAAATAAAAAAATCTTAATTATGTTTTGATATGCTAAGAAAAATGCCTGACAGCTGCTCGCGAATTTCTATACCGCCGATACTCTATGGCGCTGATATTCTGATAGTCGAATGTGGCACTCTGCTAAGGCGGATACCATTTCATATTTTTGCAAACATTTTTTCTAATTATGCTTACTTAAATTTTATCTTAGTTTGCAGTTTTTATTTTATATTTAGTCCAAATGTTACTTTTCTTAGCTAAGGCGCTGGCGAGAATTTCGGTATATGATTTGCACGAGTTTCAAATCGAGGTTACTTTTAGTTTATATCAGTAAGAACTGATTTGATCCAGTCAGTTGAAGGCCTAAGTCGCTGTTTTCGCGTTACAGTGGTCACTATTATTATGAAAACTAGGAAAATGGAAGAGGCAGACATTGAGGGCTCTGCGTTCTCACGAGACGGAGTTGAAAAAGTGTTAAAAAAGGTCTACTAAGTAATTTGCACACGGTACTCATTGCGCTCATTGGATTCATTACGACTCCTCGAATAAGGAAAAACATTAGGTAGCCATTTTGCTCACTGATTTTTAGTTATACAATTTTTTTTAATTTCTCAAAAAATATTTCTCATATGTTTTGAAAATCGTTCCTCCAAATTTCTTATACATGTAAATATTTTCAATAATATTCAGTAGACTTAGAAATTGGTATTTATAGCATTTAAATGGTCATCTGTCTTAGGAAGTTTTAGATTTTCTTGGTTATTATAACAAATCTAAAAATTAGTCCAGGAGGCAGACTTGTGCGCATAATGTTGTACACGTTATTTTAACATTTTTAAAACGCTTTTAATAGACAACGCAGAGGCAATTTGCTGGCGCACTATTTTTCTGTAGTATTTCTTATTGTCTTTAATCATATAATTGAGGTCTGACAAATGTCCACTTCACATACAGTTTTTTAAATTCCAAAATAACTTAAAAGTTACCTTAATTAAATTAATAACTTAAAAATGTAGAACTCTCTCAAAACCTGTCTGATATAGATACAGATGTCTGTCTATTCGATTTTCTGTACGTTTATGATGACTGTGACCCTAAGACCCAGAGGCAGACCTGTGCGGATAATATAGCACATCTATTTTTTAAACATTTTAGACGCGCTATCAATTGACAATGCAGCGTGTCATGGTGACAAACGCGGTCTTTGATTTTGGTTTTGCTTAAGGTATAAGTTTCGCTATTAATAATGTGCGCTGATCGTATCGAAATTTTCTCGCAACTCCCTAGCGATAATCCTTTAATTTAAAATAAATTGAATTAGCCATTATTTTAAAATAAATTGACTACAATTTATTTTTGGTAGTTTTTAAAGTTTTTTAAAGCCTGAAGGGTCAAAAACGAACCTCTGTCTACCACAGTATTGGACATAGGCTTGAATAACAAAAAATTGTATTATGTTTGGTATCGTGGAATTTTCTGCCACGCACTTGCACTTTATGAAATGTGTTGCCGTCAGCGGTTTTTCCGGACCGATACGACTAAACGACCTTTAAGAAAAGAGCCTATACCTTTCTCAAAGGCCGGCAACGCATCTGCTATGCCTCTTGTATTGCGGATTTTCATGTGCGGCCGTAATCACTTACCATCACCTGAGCCACCTGCTCGATTGCCTCCCTTCTCTATTAAAAAAAGGCTGAGCTGTGGAGGGAGTGTTTGCGTTGTTCCCTGCGCACCGCTCTCCGTGCCGAGTTGGAATCGTAGCGGTAGAGGAGTATTAGTATTGTAGTTTGCCGTGCTCCCTATCCTCAGCGACTCTGGCCGCGGGAGGAAAGGAGTGACGGAATTGCGAAGCGCCGCGTTCCCTGCCCCCCCCCCCCCTCTTGATTCAAATTCCGATCACCCAATCACTGAGTTGTTCAGTCATCAATTTATTTTGTATATAATATAAATTAACAAATAATAAAACGGGCAATTTCATATTGCTACTCGTACGAATAGTTTACTTGATTGACATCTTGATACCCAGACAGATAGTCTTGAAAGACTTTTTAAGTTCTTATTCTGTGAAAATGTCTACGTACATTTACCAGTTCTACTATTTTTATTTTCAAAACAATGTATAATAATCACTTATCGTTTAAGTTTGCCCTAAGTTTAATTTTTATTATTTATACAGTGATAAATAATTTCCACTGTATAAATATTTGTACAAAATTTAAAACGTATTATACTGAATGCACATACTATTACAAACGCAATCACGCTCAAAATCCAATTAGGAAATGCCTATAGCGCTCCTGCACTCGGTTGTCCCGCAACGTCCATACCCAAAACTAATTATTGGTCTTAGGCATAATAGTGTCAGTTCCGCCGCGGGATTAGTTTCTCGGAGTGTTTGCTTAGAAAATAACTAAGAAAACTGCCCGTAGAAATTCAATTGATTACATTAACTTTGCGTTTACATTTACTATTAGCCAAGATATATTTAGATACAGTTTAGAAAATTTTATGATTTGTATTGTAATTCAGGCATACCGTAGTAGTCGTTATGGCTGACAAATCATCTGTAACTTTATTTGAAATCAAGTTGTATTCACATATCACGGGTTGCAGTAAGGAAGTGCATGAAAATAGTAATTACCAGCAAAGTATCCTCATAGCACTTTTTCAACTTTACCAAAAAATTTAAAATTTTTTGTCATTTTGAAAATTCTGTACATTATCTTTTTCATAGTTTATCAATTTACGTCAGTCGTAAATAAATGTATTTGAAAAAAAAATCCCACTTTTTACCGTTGAATAAATTAAATAAACGACGGACACACAAAATGCACGAAACGGTGAATACTGTCAATATCGCATCCATTTGCAAGTGTTTAATAGATGCAATAACATGCACTGAGTGCGGGATGCACGCATCACAGAGAAGGATTTGAAGCTTAGGTCAATACTATGTTCCACCATGGTGCGGAGTGCTCGCGTCCGATTACATTTCGAGCTTGGGCATGGAAACATTAACACGCTTCATGTTTTAATAGAGATTAACGCCGGGGCGTATTTGCTTATTCCTTGTTTATCAGTCGCCGTTAGCGGACCCTGACGGACGGACTGCAATTTCGCGCGTCACCTGCGTTCCCAACTAAATTCAACTTTTTCGAGAATTTATTTTTCTCAGTTCAACTGATTCGTTTTGCTGCGCATAATTTTAATATTAATATTTTTACTATTATTTATATTATTATTTTAATATTAATATTTGAAATTGAATTTCTTTTACCCTAAAAATGTTTTCTATGCAGTTACAAGAAAGCGACTTTGATGAGAGATCGCTGTCCCTATGTGAATCAACCGAGGCCTCAGAACGTATGTGTGATGATTTCTTTAACACGGTGAAGAAAGGCCCTGGGAAAGTCCTCCTTACTGCCATTGAACCGCCACCAGAGTTTCAGGTAAGTGAGATAAATATATATTTTTTAATTCTTTAGAAAGTTATTATTTATTAATAAAACGTAATAAAATATTTTAAAAACGAATTAGGAAGAGCTTAAATTCACGCTTAATGAAATGATTCCTAATTTCTAACTTTATGAATTTGAAGTCTTATTTTTTAGCATTACATGATTTTACATTATACCATTAATCCATGGGGTATTTATTCACAACCCTTAACTAAGCAACGCACAGAGTAAGATTTAAATTTTTTCCGTGCTCTTTTGTACTGATAACGGAAAACAAAATATTATTTTAAGTGTTTTTTGAAATAGATTTCGAAACTATTTCTTTGCATAGCCGATGTACCTAATTTTCAATTTATCATTCTGACGAAATTTTCGCCGGAATAATAAATTCAAAAATATAAAAAAATACTTCAAATAATCTTCTTTTTAAAATGAAATTCAAATAATCTACTCCTTTGTTACTATCTATTGATAAATAAATCGCAAAGTAATTTTTTCTACTATACTGGCAACAAAATGAGATAGAAATTTTAAATTGCAAAACTGTACTTTTTGACTTGAAACATATAAGAAATTTAATTATTTAACGTCTCGACTGGAACTGCGATTTTAACTTCTAAACCTCTAAGAAATAATAAATTATTTTTTTCAATTCATAATTATTTATTTATTTGTGTCTATGTATATTTTTTTCCAATTCTTTTAAGTAAGGTTTTATAAATAAATAAATATCTTCAAGCAATTTCCCAATGCAGGGGTAGACAGAGGTCTAGTCTCCGTAAGCCCGACCACCCAACCATTCGGCTATCGTGACTTTTTTTAAAGTTTTTACGGATAAGGAATATATTATACTAAAGTTACAAGTTTAGTTGACACTAAGTTTAGAAATAAATTAAACTAAATAAACATCAATGTGACAATCCCATGGCCTAGTTGGTTGTGAACCTCGCAGGAGGCAAACCTTTGTGTGATGAATATGAATGTTTGTACTCTTGTCGTGGATGTTTATTATCTATTTAAATTTTTATCTATATAAGTTCATTGTATCTTTGGCTTGGATATTGAGACGGCGGTAGGCTCACCACCTGTCACGTTGTTTTTTTGCTTCTGATACAGCCCATGCGGATGGTGACACAAGCTCATTAAAAAAGTTTTTATTAAACATTTTATTCCAAATATTTTATAAAAGTTCGACGGAGACGAGTTCAGAAGTCATTACTATTATATTATATTACATTACTAAAAATTTAAAAATAATTTATGCATTTAATTAAAAAAGTCACGATAGCCGAGTGGTTGGGTGGTCGGAATTTCGAGTCATGAGACCCGAGTTCAAAACCCAGGTGGCACGCTCGTACCAAAGGGTTTCAAAATCTTATGTACGGATTATATCGTCGACATAAAGACGGCGACGGCACCACCTGTCACGTTGTCCCGAAAATATCTTCGGTGGAAGGTGGGTCGAAGGGACTTAATTGTCTAGTCTAGACCTCTCTCTACCCCTGTATTGGGAATTGCGTAAAGATATTTATCTATTTTTAGTTATACATTTATCGTTAAATAATGTACATATTACGCAAGTGAAATTAGCAACCTGATGATAACAAAAAAAGTTATTTAAAAACATATGCTTATGACTGTATTACTATTACCTATCAGAGCTGGTCAGAGCTTATTGTTTTACCTGAGCTGATTTATGTTAATTAAAATAAAACCGTTTAAGTGTCTTAGACAATGGTAGAAATGTAATAATCTATTAGTATTTTCTTTAAAAATAAAAGTTAAAAAAAAAACTGTAGTTTACAAAATAACTAAGCGCCAAAGCAATGGTCATGTAACGACTGTTCCTCCACCCGTTCTCGTCTATTAATTATCAGCCAAGTCATTTTGACATTAGCACTGGATGGTGTTCTTTAGTAAAACTACTAAAAGATTGCGCTTTAATTAAATATAATCTTTCGTTTTACATTCGTTACTTATTGCCTGTTGTGTTAATGATGATATAAAATTTGTTGTCATCATTAACACAACTTGTATTGCTTGCATTTTCTGCTTGGCAATTTTAGTTTACCATCTAGTAAATTTTATTAAGGTCCTTATCATGTTCTCTATCTAAAGGGTGCACGTATCAAGGTGCCCGATTTAACTGGCACAGTATTGGTACCCTGAACCCCTCTAATATCTTCGCGAACTGATAAAGCTCCCATGAATTTCAGGCGTTATTCAATCGCTAGATTGTCATAGATTGATTAACGTAGCGCCGATCTTAAACGTAGTTAACCCTCCTCTTCTATAGCATTTACGGTGCATGGTGTCTGGTACTGCGATTGCCAATCCGCTTACTACGACTCAAATTCAAATAGAGAGAGCCAATGTTCTGCAGTGGGCTTTCGTAGAATGATAAATAGTAAGCTATGTAGATACAGATAGAACAACACAGCCAGACGCGAAAACCAATTATTTGTGTTTTATGCAAACATGTTCTCCGGCTGCAATATTAGCTCAGTACCAGCTCATCGATCAAGAACGCCAATCACCAGGCGTAAAACGAAATAATAATCCACAAAACTAGCATTTTTGTGCGAGTTTTAACAAAGCTCCAGTTGGAGCGAAACACTCCGATGCCTCTATAAATATTGAATAAAATTCGCTTAAATAAATTGCCAATCTGATGGTTGTAAACCAGCCGCCCATTTAACACTCTTGTCGGTTACTGACAAGCACTGGACTAACGGTAACTGTAGCATACTACTTATCTTTAAATACTTTGGGAACGTGAATTGTTCATATAGTTGTTCGCGTGATTTTAATTGAAATAGAACATCGATAATAATCCTTTTGGTAACTGTGTTATTTTACTAGGACATGTGCTGTTTTTGTTTAATTTTATTCTTATCCATGTCACACGTGATGAAGTATCCACATACTTCATTTTTAGATCAAAAGAACATAAGTTAATCAAAATAGCATTCCTGGGAAATATAAATTTCCTCTTTATGATGTATACTGCAACCAATGACACCTGCAAATAGTTTGGAAAGTAGAACGTTACACTAAAAATATAGTTAGAAATTTATTATATATAATTCTGTAATGTAATAAAATTACTCACTAAAATCATTCAGCTCCTTCCATTTTACGGTATCCAAAGAAGAGCGGCTCGAATAGTCGACGACCATACTCTATCCGATCGGCTAGATCCCCTGGCTTTGCGAAGAGATGTTGCATCTCTTTGCATTTTCTACAAGATCTACTATGGGGAGTGCTCCGAGGAATTGTTCGGATTAATTCCAGCCGCTGAATTTCACCATCATACCTTACGGCATAATCAAAAATTTCATCAACACCACCTTGATGCTTGGCATTCCACCATAGTGCGTTTTTCGCGGAATTTACTGCCACGCACTTGCACTTTGTGGAATGAGCTGCCGTCAGCGGTTTTTCCCGACCGATACGACTGAGGGACCTTCAAGAAAAAAGCCTATACCTTTCTCAAAGGCAACGCATCCGCTATTCCTCCGGTATTGCAGATGTTCATGGGCGGCGGTAATCACTTACCATCACATGTGCCACCTGCTCGTTTGCCTCCCTTTTCTATAAAAAAAAACTAAACAATTACATAAAATTACACATAATTAAATAAATTACTTACTTTTGATGTGTTAGAGCTTGTTTGTGTGATTTATTACACAAACGTTTCCCTCTCGTGGAATTCGAACCCGTAACGTTAAGCTTCGAAGGAAGGATAATTACTGAGGTTATCAGTGCGTCTTGATAAATTTGCGCAATTTTTTGGCTTTTAATTTTCACGGAAAAAAGGTTTGAAAAGTTTTTCCGATGCAACCGACAAAAACTAATTAAAAACCAAACTACGACGTCTACTCCTCGTGGTATAAAATGAAGATGTCAATCATCATTTAAATCCACAGTAATGTTGTTAAAGTAGGAATTAAATTGCACTAATTTGACAAGTTATCATTTAAAATGGCTTTATATAATCATACTCTAGGCCATATTCACTTGTTACTTCAAAAACTAGGTAGTTACCTAGAATTTAGATACTTTTTATCCGTTTTATCATCATTAAAATACATATTTTGTTTTATTTTATGCTATAAATACCCAGCAGTACGCACGACTTAATAATTTTCCATTTGAAATCTGCTAACTAAAGCGCTTAAACTTTTTAGCTTTCAGTTTTTTAGAATTTACAAAGAGGATTTCATATTTTCCAATGCCTGGAAAAAATCTCTTAATCGCCCTTTGGACGTGAACATGCACAATCGCAGTTATTAAATTCCGGAAAAAAAACTCCTTTTGCAATTTTTATTCTATGTGCAAATGTGTTAAAGCTTTCAAAAGGTTCTGGAAAGTAAGATTAAATTATATTGTTTGGAGTGTGTGTATATTACACAATGGCATGTAAATTTCGCAACAGGACATAGAACTCTCTTGCCACGGGAGGCATGCTGTAACCGTCATGCTTGCC
The DNA here is from genome assembly GCA_029286605.1 of Sericinus montela. Lineage (NCBI taxonomy): Eukaryota > Metazoa > Arthropoda > Insecta > Lepidoptera > Papilionidae > Sericinus > Sericinus montela. The sequence continues at coordinate 6,102,870 of JAGSMR010000028.1, read as the reverse complement.
AAGCGGATTGGCGATCGCAGTGCCACTTTGGAATTACTGCTCATCACTGGTCTGCTGAGTTATTATCTTAATTTATTAATGTTATTTAACAACATTTTTGAATCACATGCTGGGACATTCTTATATAGTTTGAATGCCGCCTGGCCGAATTAATTTGGAATGAAAGTTAGGAAAACTATCATTTTTAAAGTTATACTTCAAAAATGTTAAGCTTCGTCAAAAAAGTTAGGCTTCTGACTGATGATGTGATAATATGATCCATGCAGATGAATCCACTAGTAGAAAGTTAGTATATGGACATAGACAGGTAATAAAAGTATTCTACAGAGAATGTAGTAGTTTCACTGAATTAAATGCACCTTTGAGGTCTGCTTGAAATTTCGCCTCCCCTGCAAGATCACGAGATGTATTAGTATGTTATTGTATCTCGTACTGTTTTCTAGAAGTGTGATATTTTTGTAAAAATTCAAAGCAATTCTTCGACTACTTTTCAAGTGTTACCTACAAATGCACGTGGAAGCAAAATTTTTGTATTTAATGATATTGTTTCATAATGCTGTCATTTAGTTTTATGCATAAGTTTTACAATATTTATAATATAAATTCATTTCAATTTAGCGTTAGAATTCTGTATCGGCCGGTGGCAGCCGGTTTAAGACGATCCGATGTAATCCCAGTAGATACAACGCCACGTTAAGCATAAAGTGGGATAGAGAAACGATAAGGAACAAGTGAAGCGCGTAACTGCCTTTGCACCGTTCACTGCATCATATTTCACGTACAGCATCTGAAAAATGATTCACTTACGCTAATTAAATATTTTGCTTTGATTTATTTTCAAAAGACACGTAGTTTTTGGCAAATAAATTCTGTTAAGATAAATTCAATTATTCTGTTTTGGGGGAGTAGGGAGAGATCTCATCACGATACTGGCATCGCTAAAATAATTACTTTACTTACTTATATTTAGAAAGTACGGAAACTAAGTGGTTTATGCCCAACTGATGACACAAACAATACGAAAAAAAAATGTAAAATTTGTTCAAAGGTTTCGCTGCTTTAATTCATTTATGATATCGACAAATTTTATTTGTGTTTCGAATGTTGTGTGCTCTGTGACCTTATGAAGCGCTAACCTTTTTTGAAAACATTTTTTCTCTTTATTTTACGGTTTGAAGTTGTTTTGCTGTTGATATTTTATTCAGCTCGGAAAAATGTTTCGTTTCGAGCGAAATATCTGTCAACGCGATTTGTAGTGCTTTCAATGCTTCTTTGTGTTGTACACAAAACAAACGTTAATTGATAACACACTCGTATATGAAAGTTATGTGATTTTCAATGCGATTTTCAATGTTACGCGAAATTTTCGAGATACAAATAAAACTGTATAGGAATAGTGGTCCTCATATTTTTTGTTTGTAGAATTATATATCGTAGAAACTTTGCATTTGCCCTACATAATTGGGCGTATGTTGTAGACACCGGTTTTCATGTTGCCTCAAGCTCAGAAGTCCCGACTTCGGTTCTATGAAATGAATGTAGCAAACACTTTTTCTACGTTTTCTCGGGTACGATTGTTTGTGGTCTGATCTTCGCTGTTTTTGATTCCATAACACAAGTGCTTAAACTACTTACTTTAGAATCAGAGAAAAGTGATGTCTGTGATCTTTGTATGTGTACATATATAGATCGGGACATGTATATATGTATTATACTTTCATAATTGCACAACTTTTAGATGTTATTCTATTCCTAAAAGTCACGATAGCCAAGAAGCTGGGCGGTCGGAATTTCGAGTCAAGAGATCCGAGTTCGATCCCTAGGTGGCAGGCTCGTACCAATGGGTTTTTCAAAAACTTATGTATGAATTACATCGTTGGCTTGGACATAAAGACGGCGACGGGCTCACCACCCGTCACGTCCCGAAATTATTTTCGGTGGAAGGTGGGTCAAAGGGACTAAATTGTCTAGATTTTACCTCTGGCTACCCCTGTATTGGGAATTGCGTGAAAATATTTATTTATATCATTTTTGAGAAAAATGAACCGCCTTCGTGAACAACATAAAACAGCAACACATACTTTCTTAGCTAAACTTGTTACTATATTTAAATGAAATATTCTAAAAAGCGCACTACTTTCTGATTTGTTGGAACGTGGTGCCGCTTTAGCAGCCTATCTTAACTGAATATAATTATAATGTGAATACAAATTTATCAACACTGCGCCAATAGATTTCATTTTCTTAGATGTTTTATTACCATATTTAGTGGAGAAAAACGCAAGTAGTAGTACGTAGAAAATCCTTTGAGTGTTAATACTTCGAGAGTACAAATTTAGAAGGTTAGGACGGACCTTCTGCAAGAGAAGCCGGTGGACTTAATTATGATAATGAGATAATTGATAATAAGCTGTTATCTAATTGTTCGGTAGAATCTATTAACACCTAACTCGCTTACTATCCTCCAATACCTATGCACCGGCTAGTATATGTCAACAGATCGTGTATTATTGCCTAAATCTTATGGAGTGTAGTGGCTATTTTCACCTACTCAGCATCCTTATATGATAACTCATCGTTACAGACCACCTAATTCTTTCACAAAAAAGGCGAAATGCGCGAAATGCTTTAACATTAAAAGAATTTCCTTAATTTTCTCGGGATACCAACTTCAGATCCTGCCGTGGTATTGATGAACCCAACTTGAATCCATTCAAACAAAAAACATTTCCATGATCGATTCACATAAAACGGAGTTATTAGATGATAAACTTAAAAAAGAACGTAGAACCGCATTAAAATCCTCCTTTTTTTTGAAGCCGGTTTAAAAACCATCGTTCGGATACATTTTATTATTGTAATTACTTAATGCATTTTAAAATAAATATACTTCAAAATATAAATAAGGTCAAAATATAAAGGTATAATTAACATGAATACACTAAACATTATTACTTCACTTTTGTTATTACGTTTTATTATTATTAACTAATTATCAAAACGTTTTATTTGAATAAGTAGGTGAGCATGTTTAGTGGAGTCTGAATTAAAGGCACGGATGCTTATTACTTCTGTTTTATTATGATCTAATATTACATAAACACCCCGCGCTCTTTAGTAGTTGAGAGACAACAACGTAAGACAAAGACAAGTATTCCTGTTGGAACTATGTGTCAGAACCAGTATACTTGAACAAATGTAGGAGATCGGAGCGAACTGTTTAATGACGGAGCAAGAACTAACTGTAGTTCAATTAAGCTACTGTTGATTGTTGCATCTGATTAGTTTAATCAATTAATAAGCTTGTTTCAAAGCGTCTACTGACTATCGATAGTTGCTTCGTATTACGCAAATAAGTTAACGCAGATAAGTTAACGCAGATAATATTTAAATTTTATATATCGTTTGTATATACCATACACATTATTGTACGTACATTTTATCAATAAAAGTTAGACGACGAGTGGGTCGAAAGACGACCACTATTCAACGAATTGTATTTTGATCAACGTGGCGAGTCTATCTTATCGCCTATCTTATGTATCTTAATAAAAAAGTTATTAATTATTTTTATGAAGTTATGAATGATTTCGTTTTTATCCTTATTAAATAATAAAATTTATCCTACAACATTTCCCATAGATCAAACAGAGCGCTATCTCATAATTCCAATCAATTTATGCCACTGCATAACCTGATTTAAAACATTGAGGCGCCTACAATTTTATCACTGCTGCGGGAAAAGCCGGGCCAGGGCACTAGTTCCACAATTTGATTAAGCATGGTGATGTTAAAGGTAACTCTTTTGCCTGCCTTCGGTTGACGTAGGCTGGCCTATTAATCTCAAGTAGTGAGTGAATGTCTCAGTATCAAATGCAGTTAGCGTCAGTACGTCACCCAGTCAACTTAAGCTGTCCTTTGGATTTGAATTGTAAGACTGCATATGAGTACACATATACATGTATTGTTCCAAACCACTGGCTTCTCTGATATGACGCATTTAATTTTAAACACGCTGCAGTCATTAAACACCGAACAGGATATATTATACCACCTATTTGTAAGCTAGAAATAAAATTGCGTAGATCTGCCCTCGCGGACAAATCCCACGGTGTTCCGTCATCGCCGTATGGTGGCTGGACCACGCGAAATCTTTAGCATATATGCTCGACACTACTCCTCTTTCTCAGCTCCAACTGCAAATGGACAGCGTTCCACTCCGAAAACACAGGAAGCAACCACATACACAACCTCGCGGAGTGAATCCTTTTACACTTCTACCCATAGGTATTTTAAGGGGCGCCTAGAAGAAAAGTTAGTTAATAAGTAAATACAAAATAATGTAACATTTACATCTAGCAATAACATTAGGTTTAAAAAGATGTGACCGCATAGTTTTGAGGGATAACAATCACGCATTATTTAATTTGAAATGTTAGAAACTTGTGCCGCATTCGCATTGTTTTAAATTACAGAACAACGTGTGTTTTCCATCGTTAAATGGGACAGGACTGAGCTTTGCGTGTAAAGCTGTCAAATTTTCTGTTTCAGTTGCATTTACTATTTTAAAATATCAAATTCATGTCTGTTTTGGTTAAAGGAAATCCGGCGTAGTATTGAAATTAATGAAAGATAAACACATTAGGAGCTTTAAAGAATACCTTAGTATTTAATCCTTGTACTTAGTAAATTTACATTTTCTGGAATGCATCATATTATAAAAAAATATATATGTTAGTTAAAAATGTATAAAGAATAATATATCAAGATCTAAATAAATTGCCTGATTTGATATGATCTAAATAAACAATATTTTTCTAAATTAAAACAACTATAATGATATTTTATTTCTCATTTGTTTACGCAACAACTTAATGTTCAAAAGTTTGAACCATTGAGAATATGTAAACGTTGTTGCATATATGTACATGTATGTTTGGGATATTCTGGGAATATAATTATTTTATTTATTAGTATAGGACATATAGGACATAAAGACGGCGACGGGCTCACCACCTGTCACGTTGACCCGATAATATCTTCGGTGGAAGGTGGGTCGAAGGTACTTAATTGTCTAGACTAGACCTCTGTCTATCTCTGTATTGGGAATTGCGTGAAGATATTTGTTTATTATTATTTATTTATTTATTTATTAGTTATGGGTACATCTTTCAGTGGTTTTACGTCGCATGCAATCACGATGATGTTCTTTGATAGTCGTGATGGTTTTTGTTTGTTTTGTTGAAACGTTGTTTTGATGAAATTAAATTTTTCGCCTCGGCTTCTAGTGGATAAATTACGCATTTCATGGCATAGCTTCAGACTTGCACCGAGACCTTGCGTTTTTAATCCTTGTACGCTTAGAATCAGTTGTTCTCATGACATATTTTCTTAAATATAAAAAAGATGATATTTTAATATGTTTGAAAATATAGTTATGGACTCTGAAGATTAATAGACCGGCGGATATCTTTATCTAGTACCTCTGTCGAGAACAGAGGTACATTATGTAACAATTTTTACAATATTTTTTAACATAAGATGGACACTACAAATAACTAAAGAATCAATAAACATAAATCCTAAATATAATATTTACTCTATTTAAAGATCCTATTCTGTAAATTGAAGTTGAAATCAGTTCGATGTTTTGGTGTTGATTTTGATATCGTTACTACCAAATATAAATTTCCAAGAAGCAAATAACCTTTTCAGATATTGATCGAAAGCTCAGCATTTGCTATTAGATAGAAATTTTATTATATTGACGGCGGCTAGTCGTAGTTAAAAAGTTGTTCCTAGGGTATTCTACCTTATTTCACATACAAAAACAATAAAATCGGGTACATAAATTGGTTTGAAAAGAAGATTAGCGTTGCCCTTTGTGAGAGGTAGGGTGCGTGAACAACTCCTCCCATACCATGTACCTCAGTAACAAAATTTACCCAGACAAGTACTACGCTCGACACTATGTAACTGTACAGCGACAACGATTAAAATGCGAAACGTGTTTCGCCTCGCAATGAGGTATTATCAAGAGATTAAACGAATCTGACGTCGCCGTTTGTCGACGTACAATATTAATTTTTATCAGGCATTCGTTGATTCGTTGAAATATCGTCTATGATTCAGAATGATGGTGCATAAAAGTAGACGCATTTTTATGCTAACAATTCAGTAGCTATTATTTAATCTTTTGTGTATATTATCTCCACCACTTTTTATATATTATCTCGGGTACTTTAGTTATATCTTTTTTAAATATATGAATTTATGTATTGGCACTCGTATCTCGGGAACTTTGGTAGCGGTTCGATCAGTGAAGGCGTATTTTCTCTGCTACCACAGTGCAGCCAGGACAGATCGTACGGTACACGCAAACATGTAATTACATGAGATGGTTATCCTTCAACTATTTCAAACTTGAGGAATATGATCTCCTAACTTGGGCTCTAACTATTTCTCAAAATCTCTGAAGTTCGGAGTTATGCGTATTAGGAACGAAGTTTTAGGTACGTTCAAAACAACTATGATTAGGGAATACGTCTGATAATATGTATGTAGCACTGAAAATGTTTTCATATTTGTATTGATGATAGGTTTGAAGTAAGTAGTGCTCGTTATCTGCGTCTAATATACAGATTATATGTAATATCTTAAGGAAACTTATTTTAGTAGAGTTCTAAACTTTGTCACTAATATGTTAGTAAAATTTCCGTTGTACCTTGAAAAAAATTGATGATATAACTGAGTTTGATCTTACTTGGCACGACGTATAATCATCGCACCGTACTATGTAAAGATAACTGAATAATTCAAAACGGCTATACTCACCTTTAAACAATCGTTGTACGCACCGACTGTTTGAGTTTAAGGGCGCACAAAAAATGTACACAATGTCCACTACGTAACCGTCTGCATTATTCAGTTACAGGAGTTCAGGAGTTTCTTTTGCCGTTTCTTCTTCGTCAGAGGAACCTCAATACGAAACGGTGGTAGTTACAAAAATGACGATCGATGGATGTAATGTATGTTACTTATATCGATAAATAAATGGTTTGATTTGAACAACATGGGTTTTCAAGTAGACGGCAGGGCCCACCCCTTGTCTCTATTAAAATTAAGACGACGGTTAATCTCGATAGCTTCCAAGAACTTTCGTGCCACAAAGTTCTTTTCGCGGATCAACACTCCCACCTTATCGAACTTAATATAATTTGAGGCGTTGTAGTTGAGGGTATTCTTTGCCACCGCGGAAGTGTCGCTATCTGCTTTACGCATGCTACGAATGTGCTCCGTGAGCCTCGTCTTATAGTTGCGTCCTGTTTTTGCGATGTAACTTTTGCCGCAATTACATGGAATCTCGTCGACGCCAGGATTATCTAAAAGGCCCCTCGTCTCACGTCTCCCCGGCAACGGTCCCACCGTTGCCGGGGAGACGTGAGACACACGTGAGACGAGGGGGGGGGGCGCTAATGGTACTACTAAACCATTTCTTAAATATATTAAGTAATGGTTTAGTATTTAAATTATAAATACATACATAGATAGGGACAAAATCACATACATTCCTCTGATCCTAAAGTAAGCAGCTTAAGCACTTGTATTATGAAATCAGACATAACGAAGGTACCACAAACATACCCGAGAAAACGTAGAAACATTGTTTTCTACATGAACCCGATCGGAAATCGAAATGAAAACTGAAGTGATCTGAAGTCACTGTATTGCAGTGGTCTTATAGAATGTTACTAATATTAGTTAGTAATATTAGTCAAATATCCGTGAAAGCCCTGTTACTTCTGCTAACTTCTTGGTTCTCTTGGCTTTAGGAATATATAATTGATAATTCAGCTGATATTTTAAAGTAAAACAACTTCAGCCCTGTCAGCTTAATTTCGGTTGGTATTTTTAGAGATGGTTATTCCGCTATTGGTATGTAGCTATAGTGTTGTAAAAGACTGACTTTCATGAAGTCGCCTCTAATGAAAGCAACGGCAAGAAGGTATGCGGTATATTTCATTGTACTTATTAGTTGAATTCATAATTCCTAGACAGCTCGTATACAACACATTCACTGTAGTACATCTTTATCTGCTTTATCTGTAGACATCTGTGAACTCATATTATTAGAAGGTTATAATTATAATTAATAACTGCAGGCTACGACCCACACCTTGTCGACATGCTCACCGTTGGGACAATGCATTTCCGATCGTCATTTATAATGTGCACAGCCTTGGGAGTGGAATGGTTTTCCGGCGTCTGTATTTCCGAAAGCATTCAACCTTAACCTCTTCTAGGTGCGAGTACCCAGGCTTCTTATGAGTAAACTCGCTCCATAATAGACCTCATCTCTATGCCTTTGTGCTCGATGGGGGTGAAGAGTTTACAATTTTTGAAATAAAACTAAATAAATAAAAAGATTTTGAGAGTACGAACAGCGATAATTTTTCTATACTTCTTAGAATTTTTAAATCTTTAATGTTATAAAACAATACACACGACTGGACACAGCACTCAAACGCTTTCACTCAATGTTTATTTTGATTGACAGTTATAAAATAAACAGTCAGTATACTTACGGACAATGAGACATTCCAAATTAGTCCCCGGTGGTGATAGCGCATTCGAAAGCATCTTCCTTTGAAATTGGTAGTTGGTTGGCTGAAGTAACTGATGGGGTGCATCTATAGCTGGGCATTTTTACGGGTATGAATCACGCTATTTTAATTCTATTTCATCACTTACGTACCAAGGAAGATCGTCCCACTATTCGGTTTAGACAAAGTATGCGATTGTTGAAAAATGTCCTTTATATATATTTTTTAATAAATCGTTTATTAATAAAGAATTATAAAATTGATGATAAAACAATTTGAAAAGGTGCGGAAGCCACAAATGATTGAAATATATTTGGTTTGAAAATACGCGACGGTTTTCAATGTTCCAAATTGCACAACAATGGGAAATATATTAAATGAAATCTCTTGGGATTAAAATATACTTACTAAATTACGTTTCATTTGTTTTGTGAATTTTAAAAATAAAGTCACTATAGATGATTTGATAATTATATCAATAATAGCAATTAACAGTTGATCTTAGGTTGAAGTTATTTTTCACTTACCATACGGCCCTGCTTCTACGTAATAACTACAGATAACGCGACGCGGACTTTACTCAATCTGATCTCCGTGATTCAGAATTTTTTCATCTCCATTAACTCAAACGAAGATTGAATTTCCTGTAAAATCTTGGTTAGCTGAGCGAGACAAAAGAATTTTACATTTGACAGAAAAATCTAATCTATATAAATAAAAATGTTAGAGGTCTGCAGCGCGCATCACGGAAAAACTAAAACATCTATTAATTTTAATTTTACAGATACTTGGTCCTTATCTAAAAAGAAATCGCGATATGTTTTTATTATACATAAAGTTATTAAAATTTTAAGAACGATTTGCCTTATCTTACTAGTACCTTAAAAAAGAATAAAAAAAGTTACTTAAATTGATAATAACATCTTTTTCAATATATAGAAATACATTCTTAAATAATGGTATGCATTTATAAAAATACTAACGCAATAAATGAAATTCATTGTTGAACACAAGTGTGAACAACTATGAATTTTAATGCAATGCAATTTGAACAAGTGACAACAATCGCCAGTATAAATTATATAATTATAAATACATGTATTTTTATTTCATAAATAGTAGATATATAATATATGTGAGTGTGGGATGAATTATTTAACAAGATGCCTTAGATTTTTTCGACATTATTGTTAAGAGGGTGCGTTGTTATGTTCATGGAGTGGCGCGGTTGAACGGGCTAGTAGGCTCGCGAAGGCTTAAAATAATCAACGACTCATACACTGTTATTAATAAAAATCGTTTATTCATATTTAATAGCGGATTTCTTTAACTAGATTGAAGAAGAAACGGTAAATCATGTTGGTACTTTTGCGCTCTGTAGTTATAAATCTACACAATACGGTCTTAATGATATTGGATGTTACTTTTTTTATTAATAAATTCGTTCTTTGTTTTTAAAAATAATGCACTATTTATTGAAAATAGATCTCTTGATACGGCAGTCACGATAGGCGAATGGTTGGGTAATCGGAATTTGAGTCAAGAAAGCCAAGTTCGATCCCTAGGTGGAAGACCAATGGATTTCCTCAAAAAATTACTTAGAATTTGTTTCATTGGCTTGGGCATAAAGATGGCGTCGGGCTCACCACCTATCACGTTGTCCCAAAATTATCTTGCGGTGTGTCGAAAATATTTATTGTCTAAATTTCTGTCTACCCCTGTATTTGGATAGCGTGAAGATATTTATTTTTAAAGTCTTGATACAAACGGTATTAAATCAATAATTAAAACTTTAAAAAGTACTTAAGATACTCTGATTTTTTTCTCTTTATAAGCTACCTATTATCAAATTGGTCCAAGTATTTTGTGATCCTGCTCAAGAGCACGCTTTGCTATACCGCTTAGAATTATCAAGTTATTTTGATTTATTTATGTTAATGAAAATAAATAGATTTATATTTTTCTGCTTTCAAATGCATAAATACTTTAAAACTAAGTAAAAATTATAATTACTATGCAATTTTATTGATTTTTAAAGCATATTTATGCTGAACTTTTATGTGATTAAATTAAGGAGAAAAAAGTCCCGCCCGTGTCAGTTGATTTTGACCTTTTTTTCTCTTTATTTTAATCACATAAAAATTATTATAAAAATGATAATTTGGGTCGGACACAAAAAATACATTTACGTGGATTAAAATATGTCTGTCGAACCTTTTGTATATCAATAATACTTCATTATTAGCACCTCAGCGCTTACAGTGAAAAAAATTTAAAAAATTAAGAATGATTACCAGAGCTACAAACTAACTTACCTGTCATTCAATCGTATATTAAGAAAACAAACAAATTTGTTAAATTCAGAGGAAGACAGCATTATATCTATCTAATCTATTTACATGGCTCAATCATAGTAACGAGATGATCTCTAAAAAAGATCCGTTACCACCTAAAATCACAACCGTCAAACGCTACTTGAGCATTGACAACATTGGAAGATCGTCAACATAATAACTAACTTAACTAAAATATAACATAAATACTAAATCGTTACATAACACCATAACAACATCTCATATAAAACGCGTACTTTGCCGATAAAATATTATAGTAAAATGCAGTGATTATAAACTCTTTGTATTATAGAGATATATATTTTCTATAAATAAGTGATTTAGGCAAGCTATAACAATAAATTATATAAAAACAACACAGTTGCACTATGCTAATCACCCGAAACAACAAAGTTTTCATTATATTTAGTTTAGACTAGCTAAAACTGGTCAAACTTCTCTGTGGCTCAGGCTGGTATTGATTATTATGGAATTGAATATTCTAGGGAACACAAATTTACCGGGAAAACATATAATTACATTTCACGCTGCCGAGACCTATTCGAGATAAAAATTGTAAAAGCTCTGTTATGAAGAACGTTGTGTAAAAACGGATTAAGTCACCCTTAACTGCTTTACGTGTTTTGTGATCCATACATATATAGGGGCAGCCAGAGGTCTAGACAAATAATCCTTTTGATCCACATTTCAAAGGGAGTTTATTATTGCTCGACAGGTGGTGAGCCTGACGCCATTTTCTTCAAAGCTAATTATACAAATCGTACATAAGTTTTTAAACGTAAGTTTAAAAACACAATTGTACGTGCCTGCTTCCTGGGGACCTTGGGTCACTTGACTCGAGTTGCGATCAAACAACCACTAAGCTATCGTGACTTAAAAGAAGATATTTCAGGATTAGTGCTAGTAATAATTTTTTCTTACTTCTTTAAAGTTCCAAAATGAGAACCTTTTGCTATACATTTTTCACCAAAATTTTAATCCAGACTACATTAATACATTACTTCTTGCGACTTTGTGAATATTAATAATATATAAATGTTTAATTATATTTTATCTTAGGAAAAGTTATTGTTTTTCAAAGTGTCATCTTTTGACGTTATCTCGGATACCAGATACAATTATGATATGTGGTTTAAAGATTTAAAATGATCTACATGAAAAAGAATTACTGTTACTTTGTTTGTCTAAAACCTGAGAAATGTTGAACCGATTTGCCGAATTTTGGTTTTGAAATATTTGTTAAAGTCCAAGGAAGGTTTTGAAGGAGAGAAAACATAAAGAAATAGCAAATGAGAAAGAGCGAGACTATATAACAAAACGAAGAGATTGACGGTACAAAGTTCGTCTGGTCGGCTAGTTAATAACAAAATTATAATACTTTAAGTATGGACATATATGTAATAACCAAAATATTTATTTAAAATAAGACACTATAAACGAAATAGTCAGCCAGGCTTTCATCAAATCATGTCATAATTCTAAGTTCAAAGAACTTCTTCTGTACTGCAGCACAGCAATTAGTAATTACAGTTTCAAGGAAGTACAACTTCCAACTGTGAGGGTTCTCTACTCATTATAAGAGAGCGCCACCTAACTCGTGCGACGTGTTTGGTGTGGATTTTTCTTATTACATATTACTTCACGTGGGCGCTGATTTTTTTATTTTTAAAATTTATACATGTAAATATGTAAAAATGCATGTAAATAAATTTATGTAAATATGTATAAAACTATGTAAGTGTTTGTATGTAAGTATTGTACCTGTCTTGTGGTCCCTAGGCTAGTAGGCTTCGGTGAAAGGAGGAAAGACTTAATTAAATATTTAAAAAAGTGATACTAGTCTGCACATTAATCAATGTGCAATTATAATTTAAAAAACATGTGAATTCTCCGAAATCATCGCGGGACATCAATCTTGCTACAGTTGTCCACGGAAATCGTCAATTCATTATCAGTAATCTTTAAAAAAAACTATATTACATAGTTTTAAAAAAAAACTATATACATATAAAAACAAAAATGTAATAGTATATTTTTTATATTATTATACTAATCATTATATTATATAGACATATTTTATATTTCATAGAAGTCATCAAAATTTTACAGAACAAAGGGGACATGTGTAATATGATTAGTCATGTGCGCTTTTATATAAATTTTGAATATCCAGTAACTTCCTGTCCATTTCCCGCTAGAACGTTAGTTAATCAAGTTTCATATGCACTCTGTTGCACTCGTTTTTGATGTCAGAATCCGTATCGGAAATTTCATTACTTCATTCACTTCAGTTTAACGTAATCTAAGGCTATTTCCTGGGCGATCAAAGTTTGCACTTAACTCTATGAACAACGTGGTTTTAGAGGGCCAGGTGACATCGTTTATAATGCCACAACCATTGGCTGCGTGGCCCTATAATTCAGTTCACCTAGGTTATAATAGAATTTGGATTCTCGTTTGAAGTATATAAACTATACTAAATATTATGATATACACAATCCTCAAGTTACTTTTTTACTTTTCAACTACGGGGAGGTGTGGAGATGTCAGATGTTTCATCCATAGGTCTCGATAACGATACAAGTACTGGTCTATATGATTAAATTAAAGAGAAAAAAAATTTAAAAACTTTTTCTCTTTAATTTAATCACATAAAAGTTCAGCATAAAAATCAATAAAATATTGCATAATGCTTGTCTATACTTGTATATGAGAATCAGCACGTATGTAAATGTATGTATTTAAGTGTATTCGAGTAGATTATGATATATATTTTCATTAGATATATACTTTTAATTTAGAAACAGGGTAGTTAAACTCGGAATTGATTATTTTATTAAAGGAATTTTTAAAAACACTTAAAAATTTAAAAGCGTTTAGCATTCAAATGAAATGTAATTATCTTTATAGAAAGTTCATTAACAATATATTTTAAGCGAAAGCTTTTAAAATAATAATCTTATTCTTGATTTTTTTCGAATTTTAATATTTTGTAATTGAATAATTTTCTCTCTAATGTATATAATAGTTCGCATCAAGATAGATGACATTAAAAGTTACATAGTATATCAACGATTTTCTACGGATTTTCCTTGACTTCTACTTTTCTTTACTTATTGAGCAGATTATCTTTTAATTTCGGGTTCGTAGCATCGTCATCACCTCGATGTGGAATACAGATCTACGGTTTCAAATACAGTTTCAAATTTAACTTTTGAGTTACCTTCGTTGAACTTTTAATAAGTTTCGAATGCAGAATACTGGCTAAATTCAAAATAATGTTTAAATAGTTTCAGATGTTTCAAATATGCAAATGTTAAAGTATTTGCCTAAAACCTTCTATTTAACTATTAAAATCTTTTGTTTCTCTTTGCATAATTTAGGACTTACAATAGGGTAGGCATAGGTCTAGAAAATGAAGTCTGACTGACAGAGAATGTGATCAGGCATTGCTGACTGCGCCCATTGTAACCCTTACTTTAAGGTGTCACAATAAATCCCTACTAATATTATAAATGTGAATGTAAGTTTGTTTATTACGCTTTCACGCGAAAACTACTCAACCGATCATCGTAAAATTTTGTACACATATTCTTGGAGGTATTAGAAGTAACATAGGATACACCAAAATATTTTTTTTTTAATTTTTGTCTGTCTGTCTGTTTGTTCCGGCTAATATCTGAAATGGCAGGACCAATTTTGATGGGACTTCAACTGGCAGATAGCTGATGTTATAAGTAGTAGGTTAGGCTACTTTTAATTTAGAAAATTAATAAGGGGTCCGCGTCAAGTGTTAAACCGCGGGAGGCAGCTGGTAATAAATAAATATACATGTAAAATATTGGGGAAGAAATGTTCACGAGTGGTAGCTCTGTATTGACAAACGCAATATGTATAGGACGAAAACACACTAAAGACGACTACTAGAAGCGAGTACTTGCAGAATACTACGGTGAGACCGAATGGTGAAGAAAATATACAGCGCGAAATTTAACATTAAAAGGATTCGAAACTTTCGTAGACCTTTTGAGCAAGAGCTCGCGGTGGGGATGGTCAAGGGTGCTCGGATGCATAGACGATAAGCGAAAGAGGTGTGTAAGGACCGTGACACTGTTCCCTGTGGCTACCCGTTAAGGAATCTGTCCCTGTCGGGTAGCGTGCAGATTATTTATTATAATCATTATTACATTTATATAAATATAAAAGATAATTATAAATAATCATCAATCATTATATTATTATGATTATGTATAATAAACAGATGTTAAAAATACTCTGCGCCTTGAGTTTGTGGTTTCATCAAGAAAGTTGTGAAAATTAGGTTTGGTTATTTCACTAAAATCTATTGAGCGTTTAACGCGAAGAAGTAACAAAGAAGCTGATAAAAATTTGATTTTTTTCTAAATAAAAAATAAGTAAATATCTTCACACAAGTCCTTTCAACACAGAGACAACGTGACTGGTAGTGAGCCGCTGTCGCTGTCGCTGTCTTTATGTCCAAGCCAACTATGTAATTCATACATAAGTTTTTGAAAAACCCATTGGTACGAGCCTGCCACCTGGGGATCGAACTCGGGTCTCTTGACTTGAAATTCCGACCTATCGTGACTTTTTTTTTTTTCAATATTTCTCTAAATCTTTTTGTATTTCAAACTGGAACGCAATACCGTTAGTGTCTTTTGGCAGAGAGAGAATGCTAACTCGGACAGCTTTAAGACTGAAAAGGACGCCGGTCGACCTGAAAGACTATGGTCACTGCGCTAATTTTCTTCACCGCCTGTAAATTGTATTTTAATATTCAATAACATTGTTGATTATGAGCCGAAACACGAAATAATAAAAGAAAATGGATAAATATTTTGCATAGACAAAGCATAATACGTTGGAAACTTCTCTCCTGTCATATTCAATTGGAAACGGATACTCGGAAAGTTTTGAACAATCAAAGGAAATGAAACCCGGAAGCATTCCCTGATTAATAGAATTGAAGTGGTTCGAACTCCGCCTGTGGCTGCATTGTTTTAAATTTCAGGACAACGGGACTTGTTCAAATACTGAGATTACTTTTACAATGTTTAATATAATATACAAATAGTATACTTTTTTATTCAGAACCTAGTTTGCTTTAGCCTATTATTTCTTTAATTTTAATAAAAAAAAACCCGAAACTGATACCAAGCGAATGACTATACAATCTGTAAAAACTCTTTTTTTAACTACATGTAAGACTCAACAGAATATATTTTGTACTTTGTTGAATTAAAACATGCACCTGAAATAACCTAAACCTTGGAGCAATACAATATCGGGTTTTGATTTTATTTTTATTTGGTTTAGTACGATGAACACTCAAAGCTCAATATTTTTCATTTCCGAATAAAATGGTATAAACTTTTTCGTATGTACATCAATTTTGTTTTTCAATATTTCTATTAAAAATTCGTGAAATGATTTCCATTTTTAATATTACGGAGATCTGTACACCAATTAGGACACGATCGAGAGGAATGGCGATAACAATATATTGGTTTTTGTATAATTGGACATTGCCTGTTATTTATATATTATTATTTATATTGCTGTGGTTTATTAAGTTATTGATAAGAAGGGAAGTAAATAAATGTTTTCTACAGAACGAAGATGCAACGTGAAAATACGTTATTTAATTTAATAGCTACTTTAATAAATATTTTTTTTTAATTTTAAACTATACCCTGACCACTTTCCTAAATAAATTTAAGTAAAAGGACTTAGACTTAGCCCTCCGTCTACCCCAGTTCTGAGAAAAAGCTTGTAAATAAAAAAAATACACAAATCATCCTGACACTGTCACTTACGCTCGGTCTCAATCCACTTTTACCTCTCTAGATTGAACTTTTAATCCGTTTCTTCTTTAAAGTGTTTCAATTACTGATGCATGGATTGCAATATCTATCCCTAGGTTTGAATCTATCTATAAGAGGGCGCCAGTACGTTTACGAATCGTCCACTGTTCGAAATTGACAGTTACTGCGTTCCAATAACCGATTCTTTTTTTTTTGACAATTTCAGATCCTTTTATGAATCCTTTTATTAATTTGCTATCCGTTTTGCATACCTCCAAATTCGGTGGATTGCATCAAGCGATCTTGAATTTGTTCGTAATGTTAAGGTAGTGTTTGCTTTCGTTTACATAATAGGTTGAGGAAAAGTTTCTTCGCATTTTTAAAAAAAATTCACAACATTTTTTAATGTAGTTTATTTACATTTAACTAAAGTATGTAAGTATTTTACATTTTGTTCGATAACTTTTTGCCATCTTGTTGGGAGGGACATGATCCCATTCCTGTAGAAATTTTGGGGTTTCTGATCAAAATTCCGCGACCACAGGTTTTGGCAGTGCTCACGTGATGTTAACCTGTCACTGCCTAAAGAATTCTGAAAATACCGAAACAGGTGGAAATCTGAAGGTGAAAGTTCAGGACTATACGGCGGATGCTCTAACGCCTCCCAGCCAAGCTCTCTTAATTTTTGCTGAGTGGCTAAAGATGTGTGAGGTCTAGCGTTATCATGATGAAAAACCACACCCCTTCTGTTGATTAATTCCGGCTGCTTTCTCTCAACTTCTTGTTTTAATATCATCAGTCGTCGCAGAAGAGACCGAATTATGTGGAAATCTGAAGGTGCAAGGACAGGACTATACGGTGGATGCATTAACACCTCCCAGCCAAGCTCTCTTAATTTTTACTGAGTGGCTATATATGTGTGAGGTGCAGCGTTGATTAATTCCAGCCGCTTTCTCTCAACTTCTTGCTTTAATCTCATCAGTTGTTCGCAGTATAGTTCAGAATCGATGGCCCTGCCTGGTGGTAACAGCTCATAATGAATAATGCCCTTCCAATCCCACCATACACACAGCATCACCTTGTTGCGAGTTAATCCGGGCTTCGACCCAGTCTGTAAAGCCTGACCGGTCCTTGACCACAACGTTTTTGTCGTACGTGATCCACTTTTCATCACCAATTATTAGCTTCTTCAAAAATGGTTCGGTTTCAATAAAGAATGCCAAAAGAGTACACGGTTCATTAGGGTTTCTTACAGTGAGCTCGAGAGGTATCCAAATGTTTTCTGTACCCGGTTTTTTTTTTTCATAAATGGCATCCATTTTATCCGTAATAGGGCGACCAGAGCGACGTGCATCTTTGACATCATAATTTCCGGATTGAAACGCAAAACCAAATTTGTGCTACTCTCACAGACACTGCACTACGTCCAAACACATCGCAAATTGTTTTCGCGGCTTGCGTTGCATTTTTACCTTTTTTGTAGTAAAATTTTAAAATGTATCGAATTTCTTCATTACATTCACTCATCTTGACACTACGAAAAACAAATAAAAATCACACATTTTCTTAATTTGAATTTGGAATTATCTACTTTAAAATTTCAACTCTTAATGATACCAAAACCAGCCAGATACAAATAGTATAGCCAAAAAGATTTTATTACAAGTTCTTACATACTATAATGCGAAAAGACTTTTTCTCCAACCTATTAGAACGTATTCTCAACAGAACGATAGCATCTCGGGATATTTACTTCAAAGTTCTGGGACAAAAGATTGGCTAGAAAAGTAGTTCTGGCGTCATATGTCGTCAATATTCTCGAACATAAAATTTCATTGCATAGAATATGTAACGGCGGGGTTAGAGGCAGATGTTACATGAGCCACATCAGTTGTTTATGTTATTGTTAGAAAGAATTACATGTGCCAATAAATGGAAAATTATTGCATTTTTGAAATTTTTTAAATTTTTGCTAAATTATGTTTAACTTAAAACATAATTTAGGAATTGACCAACGTGGTGCCTTAGGACGCTCTTTACCAATGAAAAACAAATTGTGTATGGAGAGACTTACGATTGAAGACTATGTGAATGAAAAACTCGATAATGGGAATGTCAAGAGACCTCTTATGGACAGAAGTACATTTATAAACATAGAATCTTATAGAATCGAAGGAGGTATGAGAGGAACGTGACATGGGGAGCAGCTTCCTTTGATTATCTCGTCAGGAACGATGCGACAAGATATATATGTAATATTAAAATACAGTAATAAAGGATATCGGTTGATTTAAGCTCTGCAATGCTGAAAACAAAATAATTATCACCTAAATAGTAGAACCTAAGTGTAGAAACCTAGTTTTTCGTATACTGCAGGATGCAAGAGATATAAAGTGGTTATTTATGCTCTTCAGTTACGATATTGCAGAAGTTGTCATTGTGCTGTCATGTTCCTGTGCCCATCGTAGAATTAAATCCGTCTACAGTAACAGTTGCAATATGTTTAAGTATTTTACTATAGAATTTTTATAAACGTAACTAAAATGTAAGATTTATGTCGTTGGCTTGTAAAAAAAGAAAAAAAAAGTTCACCACCTGTCACGCTGACCAAAAAAAATGTTTTCAATGAAAGTTTGGCGAAAGGACTTAATTGTCTAGACCTTTATCTACCCCAGTACTGGGACTGGTGCAAAGTTTCTTTTAAAGTCAATACAGCAAATCTACGTTACTTTTCGTTTTAAGATTTGCAACAGAAACTTGATTTTCAACGTTTAATTTTGCATCGCTGTTTGTTATAGAAGAATTTACCTGGTTCAAGAAACTTACATGAAATGCATTACTCCGGGTAACTTTGCACAGATTAAAAGTTTTACCCTGTCTTGCTGTTTTGAAGAAATGGTAACCTTTTTAATTAAAAACGGTCGGTGATTTTTCATTTATGATATCGTTGAAACCAAATCGCTGTATTTCACGCAAATAAGAAATATTATACTGGAAATGCAATATTCTCGATATTATCCCTACAAAGGAAGAGCGCGCGAAAAGGGAAATGCAAAAATATGACGCACGGATTTAATATCGTTGTTCTTTGCTTGTATACCGCCTTGTAAGTCTATTTATTTTTCAAAATTGGAAAATCTTGTTTCTTTAAGCTCTCGCCTGAACGTTTTATTCGCTGAATAAAATCTTTTGTAGATAAAGCTTAGCAAGCAGCCCGCCTTGCGTTCTCACTGCTGTAACTATTCTTAACTAGGATCAATAGCGCGGCCTTTGTTGACACTGAGCTATGAATTCAAATGGTCTAGGGAGCAAACATCTTTTATCTTGGCCTGCGACAAAATCGTATATCAAAACCAACTTAAAGGATCAAACAATTTCCTTAAAACAGATTAAAATGAACTATAATGTTAGTTTATAGTTCATTTTAATCTGTTTTAAGGAAATTGTTTGATCCTTTAAGTTGGTTTTGATATACGATTTTGTTTTTGAAGTTTCGAAAATTAATGATATCTCAAAATGTTACGATAGCCGACTGGTTGAGTGATCGGAATTCGAGTCAGAGACCGGAGTTCGATCCCCTGGTGGTAGGCTTGAAACGTAGGACTTTTAAAGGAAGATATTTTAATGATATCTAAATATAAGAATCTACGGTGAAATACTTCAGATTTATTAAAGCTAGACCTTATTGATTGGAAGCTGAATGATTCTCTTACTTAAACAGTACACCTGTTTTTACACTTACATACGTAAAAATTAAAAAAAAACAGCTGTCCCATTAGCCGGTCATCATTTATATTATCACTATTGATATTGGTTCGGTTAGTGCAATATTTGTGCTACAGAGAGATAGTTAATCTGAATCAGCAGCGTCGACCACTACAGTATTACTACACTGATATGATATTTCACTTGAATCAGATGTCAATCTATTTACACTATTGTCTATAATCATTTATATTATTGTACTTCGCTGTATGCTAGGATAACTTTTAAGAAAAGATAATAAACTTACTAGAACACTTAGTTACATACAGAACACACAGAGAATGCCTAGTTCTGATTTTTGTTTTTTCCGTTTTATATCTCCCAGAATAAAGTTGAAAGTTTTTTAAAGGTATTAAGCAAACGAAAGAATTGCAGATAATTCACATAACGCCTGCAAACTATTTGAAATGACTAAGGTAAGGAGGAATGTCTCATGAACCGGAACACATCAGTTGCTAAGTAGCAGCGTTTGCTGACAGAAATAGGCAAAAGGGCAACTCCTAAGCAAAGAAGGATCCTACCACCTTTAAAAATGTCATAATTTTTTTTGACATAAATGGAATATTTATCTAAAAATTATTTTGCTTTAAATATGATTCGTTAATGTGATTCGATATATGGCGTGATGTTTTCGAGCACACACTCTTCTTGATAAAAAGACTATTTTTAATTACTTAGGTAGTGCGTATTTTGCGAGGTAATGCAGACCGCCCTAAATGAACGAAAACACGTGAAATTTAAGAGCTAATGAGGGCTTCGTTTAATTTTCAAACGCATGAATAAAGATCAACTTCCGGATGGCTGGGTGCATGTCACGGTCGATTGCACGTGAAGCGTATAGCACCTATTAGCCCATGTGACGACAAGTCCGAAATCGCGGTCCAGTATACACAAATTAAATCTAATCCTTTATTTATCGAAACATGTATATAGATTCATTTATTTATAGTCTTTTTTATTTACCACCGTTTCGTAACGTGGTTCGCCTAACGGAGAAGAAACAGGCAAAAGAAACTCCGTAACTCATTTGTTTTGGTAAGCTTTTATTTATTTGTATAGTAATACAATATTATGATTTTATATTTCTCGAAATAACCAGGGAGCGATTATTCGAAATGCGTTACTGTAACTTCCATACTAATTTATATTATAATCTTTCTAATTTTCTCGGATTTTGTTGTAGAAGTGTATACACCGCCCCATGAATGAGTCACTTGCTCTATGGAGCTAAAGTGTTGTTAGCAATAACATTAGCGAATCAAATATATTTTTTCTGTAATATTATTTACATTTGCGATTGTCGTCCCTTTGCAAAACCGCTTTTTTAATTGTATATTTATTTTAACTGACCGGCAATGACAAAGGGCTAAAATGCATTGTTTTTTTATTCTTCTCTTCAAATATCTTCTCGCAATTCCCAATACAGGGGTAGACATAATTAAGCTCCTTCGACCCACCTGTTGTGACCTGTGGTCACCTGATGGTGAGCCCGTCGCCGTCATTATGTCCAAGCCAACTATATAATTCGTTTAATACATAAGTTTTTGAAAAACCCATTGGTAGGAGCTCGCCATGGGGATCGAACTCGGGTGTCTTGTCTCGAAATTCCGACCACCCAAGCACTCGGCTATCGTGACTTTACCGATAAACAACATTATTATTTTGATCAAATACCCAAATTTTACAATTATCGTACTGGGTAATACAGGGGTAGATAGAGATCTTGACAATTAATTCTTTTCGACCCACCTTCCACCGGAGACATTTTTTTGTTAAGTTTTTGAAAAAACCCATTGGTACGAGGTTTGAGGATTGAACTCGAATTCCGATCGCCCAACCACTCGGTTATCGTGGCATGATACCAACAATTCTGGCTCTCTTTTTATGTTGAATGGTGATACATAAGCTTTGTGGGGGGAAAAGAAACAACCCTCTTATCACCTGCGGCTTCGATCCCGGATACAATTCCTAAATTTACTCAGTGTATCGCGTATTTAATTTATATTATTACTGTACTCACTCTTAATACAATTACAATTTTCTTTCATTCCATTTTCTTCAAATTTGTTATTGTATACTAAAAACATTGTAGACGTAAAAAAACTTTCGCGTTACTTATTATATACGTTGTTTTGTACCTAATTTTTTTTTACATTTGAGTAAAATACTACTTACTACAATAATACGGTTTATTCACTTTATATACTTTAATACTGCTGAACGGTATCTTCGGTTACGGATTTTTCTTTATGCTATTGGATCTTTTATGTCGTATTATTATTTTCGCTGAATACTTCTGCAGCCGTTCGATATCCGAGTATTAAGACGTGTCTGAGCCGTTAATCCCCATGCAGATATGCATAGAAAGAACCTCAATTGTTGGGTCTTTTAAAATATCAGAATTGCTCGCTTTTCTTATTGTATCGTTAGTATCTCTATATAGTTTGTAGGTGCACCATTTTAACATATACCGATTTATTGTTATTTTATTTACATATTTATTTTTGAAATTATGGCAATTATTATCCACGAAGCCACATAATTGGAATCTGCGATGTAAATTTTCGAATTTCAGAGCTAACGTAATTTTAATAACAAATTGGAAACATGATTTCCTGTACATAGCGACGTACTTTATAATTGATTCAAGGTAGCCAAATTAATATGAAGGTTAAAACCGTGACAATGTGGGATTCGGCTACCGGCTACGAAATAAATTGCTTTATATATTAGATGCAAGTTTCATAAAACAATAATTATTATTTCAAATAAAAAAAAAACTAAATAGCCATTTCATAGATTGGTATTATGTTACGATAACCGAGTGGGTGGGTGGACGAAATTTCGAGTCAAGAGACCCGAGTTTGATCCCTAGGTGGCAGTACCAATGAGTTTTTCAAAAACTTATGTACGAATTACATCGTTGGTTTGGACATAAAGACGGCGAAAGGCTCACCACCTGTCACGTTGTCCCGAAAATATCTTCGGTGGGTCAAAGGGACTTAATTGTCTAGATTAGACCTCTGTCTACCCCTGTATTGGGAATTGCGTGAAGATATTTATATTTTTATTTATTTTTTATATTTTTATTATGTTACACGGACATAGAAAAATTTACTAAACTAAAAATAAACTAGCTTTTACTAACTTCTATTCGCTCGCGTTTTTATTTTTAATGGGCTGACAAAGTTATAATCATTATCATTAGAAAGTTAATAAATTTATAATAAGATTATTTATATATTGAAACGGCTGGTGTCATAATTAATTGAATAGTTAGCTGACCGCTGCAAATTACTTTTAGAACTTTGTTTCGCCATAACTTTTTACCCTAATTATAATGAAATATATTCTTGATTCAATGATATTGACATTGATATAGACAACACCATTATAATGTTGTTTGTTGTGGAATTTTAGGTTTTTATTTTACTTACCTAAATTTTTTAACAAATAACAAAATGACAAGATCTCAACTTTCTCTTAAATGATAAAATGACATCAAATAATTTAAATGTTATTAATATTTATTTTTAAAATATAAAAAATATCGACTTCTAATAGACACATTTTGGATACCTAAATATTGAAATTTAAGTGGGGATCTGTAATAAATATGAAGTGCTGTTTTCGGCTGTGCCATGTTCTCTCTTGTCTCTAGCTTCTCTCGATTAATTGAGCCAAAATTTGTCCTTTTATATACATGTATAGGCAGATAAATAGACGGAATAAATCTTTACTGCACAACGACTGAGAAAATATACGTCGGGTGGTCTTTAAGTTGAATGCGATTTCTTCCAGACAACCTTTTCCATGTGATACGTAATTTTTAAAAAGTTTCAAAATTAAGATGTTAACTTTGAACGCGTAATTTTTGTTGTTTTTAATATTTATTGTCCCTGTATATTGTCGTATTTGTATATCTGTTTGTTCAACTTTCTCGAAAAATCGAATACCGTTTTTGTGATGTAAGTTTTCACTTCAACAGTGATTCAAGTTTATTAGTGAACTTAAAACTTACTGTACTATTTTAATCTGAGTATTACGGAGTGGACTAGATCGGATTTATGCACAAATAAATCTGAAGCAATTTGAAAAAGGTTTACACTGTTTGAAAGTGATTGAATCAACTTCGAAATTGAAATACGTTTAATCTCGGGAAATAACCGAAACTAGCCAGTAAAGGATTCTCGGAACAAATCACAGTATCAATTGTAAAATCTAGAAAAATGGGTGGGATATGACGTTCATACACTTTAATGAGAAAACGTACTTTATAACAAATTTTAACTTGTTTATTAATAAAGATACAACAATTAAAAACCTATTAAAATAACACTATGAAACCATCACTTAGCCAATAGTGTTACATTTTTTATGGGAAATATAGATTACGTTTGATAAAAAAAATGGGAAATAATTACCATAGCGGGACTTACATCTAATACTAAAACAAAATAATGCAAACCTGATCAGATGCAGACCTGATCGCTAATCTACTTGCCAAAAGTGGCAATAATCACAAATTTTTCCTAATTGCTTGATGAAAATTTTCCTTTTACTATCTAAGAACGATGTTGTAGTCCATTTCTTTTCCACTAGGTTTTAGATCCTGTACCTGTTACCTATTGTTTTCACAAATCTTTATGATCTGACTGTTCATTTCAAATTCTTTAATACCTACTTATAAATATGGACGTAAAGACTCCCGATCTTGGTGGATTACAACTAACGATGCCAATATTAACTTTCGTATCCGAGCGACCAGTCCGTTTTAAATATATCTTCACATAGCACTTTCTTACCTTCATTTTCAACTTGAAAACTAATGAAACAATTATCACAATCAGTAGTAACACAAAACATTAACAAACACAACACAATTTGAAATCTCTTTAACACAAGTTATCATAGTGAGGTCAAGTTTAAATGGATATTTTATGTGTGTTTTCAATAAATTATTTGTAAAATAAAAAAAAATATTTAGACTTTACTTCCAATGTCTGAAGTATCATGTCAATGTCAAGGTCAATGTAGGAGCGTGCTTATCGCCACACCTGCCAGTACTTTCCAGCGTTGCAATTCTACACGGTTGCGCACCCATGCCCTCGATCACGGAATATAAGATTCTTAACTCAAGACTTCTCCTGGTACGCTTTAAATTGGAACTGACGAAGTAATTTCTTTTGGCTGTTTATGCACCGGCTGCTTCGTCGTCCAGGACGGAGCTGAAGAGTTTTTCGAGAATGTAAGAGAAGTTCTAGATTTGGTTATCGCTTGACCAGGGTACGAGTCGGTGCTTGGAATGTTTAGTGATAAAAGGGTTAACGATGCTGGCAAGCTTATACTGGCTTGTATGCAATTATAGTGGTGTTCTTGTGGCAAACGTAAAAGTAACAATAAGAGAAGTATGATCGATTTTTTCCTGTTGGATGACCGACTTCGTAAACAGGTGATGGGTACCCGAGTGTTCAGGGGTGCTGACCTGGGAACGGATCACTATCTAGTGATTACTAGATAGGGGTCTGTTCGCGGGTTGGCGCTATCGGACGGTGATACCAGAACCACAGTCATTCTGTAGCATCCGAAGCTGGAAGCTTCAAGAAGCGGACAACAGAGACAAATATCAAGCAGGAGCAATAAATAAGAAGAAGAAAGCATGGTTAGACTATTTGGCCTCTAGTAATGATAAGGATATGAGAGAGAAGATGAAAGATATCTTATAAGCTGCAGAAGGTTCACACGAAAGCATTGATTGAGGAAGTGCGTGAAAGGTGCAGAATGGAAGCGGACGAAAAGTTTTTTTTTTTTATGGAGCAACTTTCGGGAGAATTCTCCTCCTCTGGAAAGGAAAAAAAACTCTCCTCCTTTCTCAAAGGCCGGCAACGCATCTGCTATGCCTCTGGTATTGCGGATGTTCATGGGCGGCGGTAATGACTTAACAACACGTGAGCCACCTGCTCGTTTGCCTCCATTCCCTATAAAAAAAGAGGTTGAAAGGGCCCAAAGTGGTGAGACAACCTTGAGAATGAACAAAGTGCTATCGGAAATCAAAAAGGTCCTTTCTAAAAAAATCGGACGTCATGCAGTGATGGACCGAGTTTTACAGAGAAATGTATGTGTGCGTTGATTTTATTGAAGTATTCGGGGGTGATGCCGTAATGGGTATGCTGGACCCGGACACTAAGGTCATCAGTATGAAAGAGATTGAATTTGCAATTCGAAGTTTGAAACGGGGTGAGGCTGCGGGGATAGATAGGGTTACTGCTGAAGTGGTGCATTTCCCCTCTGGGACAGCTTTCGTCTGCTATGCAATTGATGCTGGTGGACGGGAGATGTCACAGATGATGGGCGATCCGCGGTCATTGTGCCATTATATAAAAGTAAAGGTTGACATTATGACTTCGGGTGCTATCGGGCGATCGGCTTGACCAGTTTAGCAAGTAGTGTTTACACGGTTTTGACGCGTAGGATGCAAGAGAAATCGGAAAGACTATTAAGCGAGACACAATGCAGATTTAGACCTAGAAGAGGATGCATGGATCAAGTGTTTTCGTTCCGCATGATTACGGAAGAGGTTCTGGCTGCTAACCAGAGGATTATCTGTGCTTTGTGGATCTTGAGAAGGCATTTGATAAGGTTGTAAGGAAGAAACGGTTGGTCAAGAGTGTAAACTCCTTTTTACTTTTACAAAACTTGAACAAAAATGTAGTTTAGAGGGTTACTACTTTACCACAAATTGGAAAATTCACAGAAATACAAATCCATTAATCCATTTGTAGATGTATTAATATTTACGACCACTCCTTTTGCAAATTTCGAGAATCTTTTCCGGAACCCTCTTAATTTTATTGTCAGATATGAAAACATAGAATGGTCATGCCTAATGATTTGATGATAGTATTAGTGATAATAATTCACGGAAAGTGGTATAATTTCCGTGTGGTAACGGCGTAAGAATATTGCCATTCCTTTCTTCCCGTGGATGTCGTAAGAGGCGACTGATATCGTTTTGGCAACCAATAGATGGCGGGATAACGATCTCTAAAAATATCAGACCAAAATTATCAGAGCAAAGATGGGCAACAACATCTGAGGTGCGAGTGGTCTGGTACTGCGATCGTCATTCCGCTTGCTAGGCGTGGCGATTATGGCAATTTCGCCCTATGGGAGAGGCCTATGTCCAGCAGCGAATTTTAACAGTATTTTATGTATGTATTTGTGGTGATAATTATAATCGAAAAAATAATAAAAACTTTTTAACGTATATATATATATATGTATATATATATATATATATATATATACATATATATATATACATATATACATATATACATATATACATATATACATATATACACATATATATATATATATATATATATATATATATATATATATATATATATATATATATATATATATATATATATATATATATATATATATATATACTGACAAATCAGAATATACTGGTAACTTCTTTTCAACTTGCGTAACTTTCAAATTAAATAAAAGCAATGTCATAATTTCGAACACAGCTTTAGTGGCTGCCTATTCGACAACGCAAAAATATTAGAATTATCTGCACACATTTTACAATTCTAAACGATCCTTGTGCACCTGAGTACTTGAAATCTAAGTTTTAATACTTAGGTGATTCTCATAAGCGCATTCTCCGTTCTTTGGAAAGTCTCAAGTTACTTACACCGTTACACCGTACTGGTTACACATCCAAATCCTTCGCCCTTACGGCTATAAGGCTCTGGAATGAAATCCCTCTTGACATTAAAAAAGCTCCCAACAAGTTTCATTTAAAAATGAAGTCCGTGAATACTATAAAATGTTGTAAGCATGAATATCTGATATGGGTATAATTTTAAATCTTTCATTTATTGTCTCCTACATATATAGTTATGTTGTACGTTTATAGATACGATAATATTTTTGTTTTTCGTCATTTACTCTTAACAACATAAATATTCTATGTATATTTATATATCTATGTATCGTATAAGTATTAGTTTATGTATTATGTGTATATTTATGTATATAATGTATCGTACGTATGTTTATGTAATATTTTTGTATTTGCCACATTATTTAAGATCTCTCTCCCTTTATTTAACTGCACTGCTAATACATTTTATTTCTGTTTAGCCTGATGGTTGACTGGTAGAGAATGCCACTTGGCATTAAGTCCGCCATATGTACTACACTGTGCATTGAAGCTTAAATAAATAAATAATGGTCAACTTTGACATGGCGTCTCTATTCACCAATTTACCAGTAGAGGACACTATTGATATAATAAAATCAACAGTTAATCATGTACAACTTATCTACTGAGTACCTAGAATTAACAGTTTATCTCACGAGCGGTTATTTTCTCTGGCTTTGAAATTGACGGAGTTGTCGATGGGTACTCACCTATTGTCCTCTGTCCCACGCACTCTTATTAATCGCCTATGCGATCCTCAATAATCTCTTATTACTCTAGGAGTAGGTATTGACACCTGTACTACAGGTGTTAGAGTGCAATGGCTACTTCCGGTAACTGAGTTACCGGCTAGCAAAGACGACAAGCAAACATCGGTGTCAAATTGTAGAGCGAGTCCGGGCATAATTACCTTACTTGCGAGGGGTGATGGATCAAATTGGACATCTCTACACCTTAGATATAGCACCAGGACAATTTTTACTGTTCCATGACACATTAGAAGACTTCACGATAGCCTAAGGATCGGGACCCTGTAAATAGCCCTGACGTTTAGGAGATTCCAATCGATTGCGACAACTTACATCATATAAACAACATATTATCACTTACCATCACGTGAGCCACCAGCTCATTTGCCCCCCTCCTCTATAAAAAAATACAACAAAGTTCACAAGCAAACGACCGTCGTCCTAATTTTAATAGAGACTAAGGATGGGCTATACCGCCTAATTGGAAAGCCCGTGTTGTTAAAAGCATCGGGTTCAAGAAGAACACAGCTGACGATAACATAGTGAACATTGTGAGTACATTTTAATTCGTTTCTTTCAGCTCAACATTTGATGCAAGAATTATTTAATCAGGAATTCCTATAAATTTTCTACCCTTGATTCACTCTCTTAAAGGTACAGTTTTGGAAAATGCCGATTTAATTTATTTTTAAGCCGTAACATAAATGACATTATGTTCTTTTAACTTTTAAAATAACTGAGCTTTTATGCAATTTTTCGTTTGTTATTTTACCTTATACCTTTTTAGTAGGTGAATTTGTGTATAAACATGCTTGGTAATTCTTACAGCATAATTCACTATTTTGTCTTTTACCATATTACCAATACTAGTGAAGACTGAAGTACAGACGGTTAAATCTTTTTCGACACACCTTTCACCGAAGCCTGTTTTAAGCACTAACAGCTAAACTCAGTGTTGACTGATTCTTGGTTGACAGGACCAGTATTATAAGTGTATAGACATAATATAACACTTAAATAAAAAATTACATTGGGCGACTTTACAAACAACTTCAGGTAAAGTCGCGCAGTGTAATTTGTTTGTAAGTTTTTTTGGCTTCTACAGAAGCCAATAAAACTTTTCAGAAAATTTGCCGGGTTTTTACACGCAGTAACCGCTTTTCATCTTGAAATGCCGCACAGAGTTTATAACAATAAGTAATTTTTGAAGTTTGGAAGGGAGAGAAATGAGCTAATTTTATTGTATTCCTCAAAAATCTATTAATGTATATAAGCCCCTTTAATTGAAGAGAACATATCACGTATAGGATCTACTTGTTTGAAAACTTTGAAATTGAAATTATATGCTGGTATCGGTTCTTCTCCCCGTTCAAATCACTAATACTAACAGAGAGTTGAACAGTCTCCCCGGTTACGCTAGTTTTATAAGACAGCTGGTTAGACCAAAAGCGGCAAAAAGCGCTATAAAAATATAAGTAAAGAAACCGGCAATAAATAAATGCAATAAATTCCCGATGTAGAACAAAGTCCTCTCAAACATTTGGCAGTTTGGCTTCTTCTCCATGTTTTCCTTTATCGTCGATGTCTTGGTCATTTCAGCACTTAAAATACTAATTTACCGTTTTAGACGTATCGACCTAAGATCACACCGGCTACCACGGCATTATGACTGCATACATTAAAATTTACCACTACATCACATCGTAAACAATATATACAAATATGTCTAAGCCCAATAAAAATTAAAGTAGTCTCTACTGGTCAGTTTTATATATGTACCAATATTTATAGTAAGATTCCCAATAACAAATAAGATACGTGTGACATTAATAAATAAAAAAAAAAGTCGTATAAAATTCTTGTCAGAAAAAAGTTATTACGTGCTACAAATTTATATACCAAATTGTATGTATGAATTTTGTTTAAATGATTGATATTGTAAGATTGTTAATTATTAATACCAATGTTATTATTAATATATGATAATGACATTTACAAATTCAATTTTTATAATTATTCTAGTTTTCTTTATATTTTATGTTTTCTTAATATTTAGAAAGTAAAATAAAATATTGAGTATTGACTATTTGCCCTAAATGTATAAGAGTAATGAGCAGTTGGCAATGTATAAACACACATGTAAAAACAAAAAAAGAAGATGAGATATGCGTTATGTCCCTGGTTTTAGGCTCGTATGATCTATATCGTTGGCTTGGACATAAAAACGACGACAGGTTCACTGTCACGTTATGCCAAAAAATATGACTTCGGTGAATTGTGAGTCGAAATAACTTATTTGTCTAGGTCCCTCTCTATCAATTTCGCGCTATACGGGAAATATATATATATATATATATATATATATATATATATATATATATATATATATATATATATATATATATATATATATATATATATATATATACATATATATATATACATATATATATATATATATATATATATATATATATATATATATATATATATATTTATATATATATATATATATATATATATATATATATATATATATATATATATATATATATATAGTTTTATTTATTTATCTTCACGCACAATCCCTGAGGGATTCCGAGAACAGATCGCCAAGTGTCACGATCCCTTCTTTTCGCTTCTTTCAGATTCATCATCTTCTTCATACATGCACGTCTAGGTATCCGAGTACTCTTGACCCTCCCCTCTTCGAGCAAAGTGCTCACATGGTCTTCGAAAGTTAGTCTCGGTCTACCTCGACACCTTTCAAAATTAACTTTCGCGCTATATATTTTCTTCACCATTCGCTCAACGTGCCCAAACCATCGAAGCATGCCCTTATCCATTTTTGAGACAAGGTCATCTTTCAAACCTGCCATATTGCGAATCTCTTCGTTTCGCTTTTGGTCGGCTATGGTAAGGCCGCACATTTTACGAAGAGATCGCATCTCCACTGCATTCAATCTGCTTTTATGCTTCTTCTGGCATACCCAGGTTTCGCTGCCATGTAACAAAGTCGGTACCAACACTGCGTTATGTATTGCAAGGCGTGCACTTTCCACAACGCCTCGCCTTTTGATTAACGCAGTCAGGGCACCATTGACTTTGTTCCCGGCAGCGACACGCCTATCCACATCTAAATCACATCTTCCATCCCGGCTAAACGCACTCCCCAAATATATTTACACAAATTTCGCACTTCGTTCTTTCTTCGTCCCTTTCAAATACCAGAACCATAGTTTTATTAGCATTCAAAAGGAGACCATTAATTTCACATTCTTCTTTCATACACGTGACTAATGCCTGCAGTTCTGCCTCTGATCGTGCAATAAGCACGGCATCATCAGCATATAGCAGACAATTTACTTTTATGTCACCCAATTTCACACCCAAACAGCTATCTTTCAGCTTCTGTAAACAGCTGTCGAGATACAGTATGAACAGCCAGGAAGACATGACACAACCCAACATATCGATAACACCTTGAACTGGGGAAAACACATAACTGAAGTTAGCCGTGAAGTAACCGCCACGCTACGAGTGCTCTATCGCCTCAAAAATCTTCTTCCATGGGAAACTAAGCTTATGCTTGTCCAGACGCTCATTTTACCAATCATTGATTATGCAGATGTGTGCTACTGTGATTTGAACAAAGATCTTCTAAACAAGCTAGAGCGCCTTGTTAATAATTGTATAAGATATATTTTCAACCTTCGTAAGTATGACCATATTTCACAATACCGTTCTCGTCTTAAATGGCTTACTATTCAACAAAGGCGAAACTCTAGAATTCTGCTTGTTCTTTTCTCAATCATAAATGATACTACATACCCTTCGTATCTTAAGGATAAATTTCAGTTTCAATGCTCAATTCATGATCGGTGCATGCGGTCTTCATCTAATTACAAGATGAGTATCCCGCAACACTTTACCAATTTTGTTGGTCACTCCTTTACCATTCAGGCTACACTGCTCTGGAATTCTTTGCCCGAAGACATCAGAAAAGTTACCAATAAGTCGATATTTAAAAGACTTGTACGTGAACACCTTTTAACTGTCAGTTAGAATTAGTGATTAGTCATTACAGTCATAATAATGTTTTTTAAGTTTTATATATGTATGTATGTATATGTATATTTATGTATATGTGTGTATGTATGTATATGTATATATGTGTGTATGTATGTATATGTATATATATTATATTTATTATTTGTATTAGTATTTTATATTGCATCTTTATTTTCGTTAGGTCCTATATTGAATTTTTCTTCCTCTGTAACCCAGTTTAAAGCACCTTAACAATATTTCTCCACGCCTCGGGTTGACTGGCAGAGAATGCCTAATGGCATTAAGTCCGCCCTTTGTGAGGTTTGCAATAAACTTTCTTTGTGAGGTTTGCAATAAAGTGTAAATAAATAAATAAATAAATAAACCCTGTTTTTCGCCCGTTTGGACGCTAAACATGGGTGACAGGTCATGCCCTACCCGCACACAGGCTTTACAGTCACAGTAAAGTGACTGCACAGCCCCTAGCAATCGACCATCCACACCATACCCCGGCAACAGTTCCCACATTTTCTTCCTTACAACCTTATCAAATGCTTTCTCAAGATCCACAAAAGCACAGAAAACCTTCTGGTTAGCAGCCAATAGCTTCTCCGTGATCATGCGGAGAGAAAACATTTGATCCGTGAATCCTCTTCCAGGTCTAAATCCGCATTGTGCCTCCCATAGAAATCTTTCCGATTTCTCTTGCATCCTACGTGTCGAAACCTTCTAGTAAACTTTACTTGCTAAACTGGTCAAGCTCATCGCCCGATAGCACCCGCAGTCATAATGTGAACCTTTACCTTTATATAAAGGCACAATGACCGCGGATCGCCAATCATCCGTAACAGCCCCCGTTCGCCAGCACAAATTGCACAGCAGATGAAAGCTGTCCCAGACGCGTGACCCACCATACTTGACCATTTATGCAGTAACTTTGTCTAGTCCCGCAGCCTTACCATATTTCAAACTTCTAATCGCACATTCAATCTCTTTCATACTGATGACCTCAGTGTCATCGAGGACCGAGTCTGGCGTACCAGTCACGACGTCACGCCTGGATCCCCCACTAAGATCATCACACACATACATCTCTCTATAAAATTCGCTCCATCGCTGCATGACGTCCGATTTTTCTGAGAGGACGTCATTGGTTCCCGAAAGCACTTTATTCATTCTTAAGGCTGTCGCACAACTCCGGGTCCTTCCAACCTCGTTCCAGAAGAGTTTGGAGTTCTCCTTGAAGTTGTGCGACAACCTTTCGTCCGCTTCCATTCTACTCCTTTCACGCACTTCCTCAATCAATGCTTTCGTGTGAACTTTCTGGAGCTTATATCTTTCTTTCCTCTTCTCTCTCATATCCTTATCATTACTAGAGGCCAAGTAGTGTAACCATGCTTTCTTCTTCTTATTTACTGCTTCTTTCACTTCGTCAGTCCACCATGCATCACCCTTTTTACTACTACCTCTTTTCACAGTTCCACACACGTCTTCCGCTGCACTAACTATTCCATCTCTAAGACTCTGCCATATTCTTCCACACATTTTTTCCTGACATCGATGCTGTCCAGCTTTTCGGCTACCCTTGCTTGATATTTATCCCGAGTGTCCGCTTCCTGAAGCTTCCAGCTTCGGATGCTACCGACCGACTGTGGTTCTGGTATCGCGTTCCGGTGGCGCCAACCCGCGAACAGACCCCTAAATCTAGTAATCACTAGATAGCGATCCGTTCCCAGGTTAGCACCCCGGAACACTCCCGTATCCATCACCTGTTTTCGCAGTCTTTTTCAATGCTCTCTTGTTCTAGTATACATATGGATTTTCTTGTGACTAAACATAGTGTTTGTCACAAGAAGACCTTTTTCCTTGCATATAGCCAGTATAAGCTTGCCAGCATCGTTAACCCTTCTATCACCAAACATTCCAAGCACTGACTCGTACCCTGGCCGAGCGGTACCAAACCATCCATTCAAATCACCACATACAACAATTCTTTCGTTTCCTCTAACCAAGTCTAGAACTTCTCTTACATTCTCCCAAAACTCCTCCAGCTCAGCTCTGGACGACGAAGCTACCGGCGCATAAACAGCCAAAAGGAATAACTTCGTCAGTCCCAATTTAAAGCGAACCCAGAGAAGCCTCGAGTTCACAACCTTATATTCAGTCAAAACATCGACCAACCGAGACGACAGCAGCACCCCCACTCCCAGGCAGGCACTCTCGCTCTCCGGGACTGCGGACCATAGAGCTAACGCCCCGCCAGGGAGCTCTTCAGTACCGCTACCCTTCCGCTTGGTCTCC